>JADKLZ010000687.1:16699641-16711792 GCA_021533235.1 Biomphalaria straminea
CAATTCTATGCCAGACTGCTCTAAAATAGATGATGGCATCTGGCAGCAGTTGGTCTCTGAAAAGACAGCCTTTAGAACTCTCACGAAGGTCGTGGAACAAACATTTGAGGCTAATAGAAACGCCGTTGCTGAAGACAGCTCCTGTGAGCTCCTAAGACGAAAAAAAAAACTTAACAACGGACAACGGCTTTGACTTCATCAGATGAGGCAAAATATGAAGTGGGTGTGTTTCGTTACGTGAAATACCCCTTAATGTCATCTCCAAAATACGTGTCCATGTTCCTCCCATGACACCTCAATATAATAAGAGGAAATGTAAATAATATATAGATTTATTTTTACGAATTTGTCCAGCTAGTATTTAATATGTGGTCAACAAATTCGCAACTCGTGACACCACATGAGAACAAACAAGATTAAATACTCGAGGATTTGTTTGAGGACAAAGACATAAAAGTATAACTTTAAAAACAAAGACAGAATTTTTAGAGATAATTTTTTTTCTACTAATCCATGATTACACACAAAAAAAAAAACTATTTATGTATGCAGATTTGACACTAGAAAAAGGCTATAGAAATATGGTAAGTCTACGAACAAACGTACGTCCGAATATCTGCAGGAAATGAATAAAGAGTCTTCATAAACCAAATAAGTTCTTAAGCTTGAGAAATCATCTGACCACAAAGCACCACTGTGAAAGTTTACCAAATACTGCAGTTTTTATTGAAGCAGACATGAATTTAGCAGCCATGGCCAGCTTGGCAAGCTTGTTTTGAGTGTCAAATGGTAGATCATTTTGCAATGAAATGAAAGTGGCAGAAACAATGTAAGAAGTCGTATATATCAAATCAACAGACTTGCATCAACTGTATACCTGATAGTGGCAGATCTACATCAGATTGCAGGCAGTTGCAGATCTACATCAGATTACAGGCAGTCACAGATCGTCCTTTAAGCTTTCAGAGTTCAAAGTAATGACAGTAAATTTTCAAAATGTAGATGTTGTTGCAAAGTTCCACATATAAAGAAACAGTGTTTACCCAGATCGAGGTAAAGAGAATGCTGCACGTGCCACAAATTGAATCATTTATTATCCCAATGAAAGAAACGATATCTAAAACAAAGGGAACATATTGCTGTGAAGAATATGAAAATGTTGCGACAGATCTCTGGTCGAGATGAAGATGATTCGGAAACAAATCTCAGAAAGTGACCACCTCAACAAGACACTGAAGGAAAGTAAACATTGCAGAAAGTCAGTGGCTCGAGGGATGTTGTGGATGGTAAAGGAGAATCATTGCTTTAAGACTTTGAACTATTATCTAACCATTTAGGTGGATGGCTCTGCTGACAGTGCTTTGGAACAGAAACTATGAGATATATTTTTAGCCTCCTGTCTTACTTGTTTTGTTTTGCTATCGTTAGATATGTAATAGTATTATTTGCAAAAGGGGAAGATATTTAAATATATTTTTTTTATTTTATAATATATGGGTTCAGTTGTATAATATTATTTTTGTAGAGGAAGAAGGGTGTTGACATGAGATGTGATGTATACAAGTTAGTTCCCATAGCGGATTAGGAAGTGTGTGTTGTTGTTTCGTATCTAATATGGTCGAATAAAGCATGTGTATGTTTTGGAACTCGGCTTTGTTGTTTGCTGTTTTTACTCATATTTAATAGTATATGAGCAGATTTTTAAAAAAATATCAAAGAAGTGTTATGATTAGTCTTTTTTCATTCGAAACTGTCGGCAGACCATATCCATATGTGGCCCGTGGTCCCCTTGTTGCCGACACTTATATATGAGCTCGTCTTTCTACCAATGGCAGCAAACAAGAAAAATGTTTACTAACGTTTTAATTTGTGAGAAGTATATCAATAATGTCTTAACATTACATTTAAACATTAGATTCTTATCAGACCAATAAAAAAGAAAAAAAAACTTCTTAAAACAAAAAAAGGAAAAAAAAACTATTAAGAGCTCACCAACGTTAGGCTCAGCGTCTGGCCTTGTTACGATTTTGCTCCAGGAAAAATAGGATATAGCCTATATTTTGCAGAAAATGTTGAAGTATTTATTGAAATAAATTTCTTGGTAGTTTCCTTTCTATCTCACGACTATGATGTGTGACAAACGCACAGAAGAATGCACATAATCTCTTGTAAACAACTCGACTAGCTCTAAATCACTTTGACTGTCTTTCTGTTCAGGCGACTATGTGACAAGGTGAACGAGCCCACGAATGTTCATTGACAAGAACCGAATTCACATTAGAGCCGGAATCAGTTCAAGTTACGATGCAGTAGTTTAATTTAAGGACAAACAGTGGATCTGAAATTTTTATGTGGTGGGGTCACATTTCATAGAGGAAAAGGAATAGGTCTACTTACTGATTCACTAGTTTCAGTAAAATTGAAAAGTAACATTGCTAAACAAATATTTATGGAGTTGGTGTCTGGACTAGAGCAGTTACCAAACAATTACTGTAGAATCAGCCTTGTGTTCATGTTATAGTATGAGCTATTTTATGATCAGATCATGTAGACTAATTCTACCTCCCTTGAAACATATATATATATATATTTGAGAAAGCAATATAATGTTTAATGATATAAATACAAATTAAGAATCAGTGCAAAGACTATGGTATTCCAAATACAATGTATGTTATCAAACTTGGAGGTCACTATGTTTCAAGGGAGGTAGAATTAGTCTACATGATCTGATCCAAAGCAGACCCTGTCAGTTTTAATGATAAGTTGGAAAAGGGAGGGTACTTCTGCCCCACAGTACATATCTTATCTTTTCTTATATAATACAGACGTTACTTCAAAAACGTCATACGCGTCATGCATTCAGTGATGCATATTTACCAGTGACTTAAATTCTGTCAAGTCACTGGTTTTCCTGGCTAGCTCAGTCAACCCATTCCATGCTTTAATGGCACTAGGGAAGAAAGAGCATTTGTACAGATTTGTCCTAGCATATGGGACAAGGAAAGGGAAGAGACGGTAAAAGATTAATCACAAAAAAGATATATATCTTTGTTTGTGAAATATTATTTTTAAAACTTATAATCATAGACATAAATAAATATAGACTGGCCAATAAGAGAGTTTTATGAAACAAAAATTTGTGAATTGCAATTGTGTATACTTTATTTTATGTCTATAAATTTTGTTTAATCTCTAAGACTGAAGATCATGCAATTTTTAATTTTTTCATAATTCGGAAATACGAATTCAATAGATATGCATGTTATCAATTTACATGAAGTTACTTCCTTTTTCCAGTCTATATTTATTTATGTCTATGCTTATAATTTAATGTCACTTTTGAGAAATGTGTAAAAAGTTTGTACAAGTTATTTCTCCCACACCCAATCAAATCAAAATGTGTACCATTATTTCTTGTACGTAACAAAACAAGAATCAATTTAAATTACAATTTGTAAACTAGCTATAGGTAATTATTTTTTTTTATGGAACCCAAAAAAATCGTTCTGTAAAAATGTGATGATAGAAGCAGAACTAGCCTCCATGAGGAGATTTGAGCCATGGGGGAACACGTTTTTTTTATGCATTCAAAAAGTGATCTCGGTAACATTAACTTGGAAACTCCCTACTTCCCCCTCTCCTTTTCAAATTGAGCCCAAATATCTTTAGTTCATTTCCTGAAGCCAGGCTGTATTACTAGACTCCTGCAACCTGCAGACCTTGTGCTCACAACTTTAAAGCCTGGCCTGCTTACAGTGAGTAGTTCTGTTTGTGGTATTTACAGGCATGTGGTAATTGTGTTAGTGATACACCACTATGTATTTAAAACAGCCCAGCGTGCTATAGATTGGGGGCGCCATGTGATTAGAGACCTATTTACGCCTAGCTATTTTTGCATGTTGTTTAAAAGGATAGTAGAACTCAGAACGCCGCCACTGTCTGACATGTCGGGGGGGGGGGGAAGGACACCCCCATAGTAAAGATACAGAGACGATATCTTAGTAACGTTCCATGCATACAAAACACTGTAGACACGAAAGTAGTACTAGGCTTGTTACCTATACCCTAACCATTTTCTGCATTGTTGTTTAATCATTCCTTGGAGCTATCTACAACTTTAATCTTCGGAATCTAAGACATTATTATAAGCAATACAATCTACAGGAGCCACGTCTCATTAGGACGAGACCCTCCGATCTGTAAAGTAATTGAAATGAATTCAACTTCTGTGCGATACTGAACGTGAGATATTTTAGACACGGCTAATTACAAGAGTTGGATCCCGGCCGCCTAATTAGTTTTAAAATACCTTGATGATGTGTCTGATTGCTTTGACGTGTTCCAACGTCTCGCCCGTACTTGTGAGTAGCCAACCGAATTTATTCTTACCGCATATAGGGAAAATCTAAAGAGAAATGAAACCAAAATTATCTGATAAAGCAAAAACTACTATTTTTCTGATTCAATATATAATGTCTCAATTTAAAAAAAAAAGAAGGTATTCTCTTACATTGCAGATAAAAGGAAAAAAAAACTGTAATTTACATGACCGCGCAAACCCAGTTGTGACCTACATAACTTGCCACTTCTACAGCAGACAAAGACGTTGGCTTCGGGAGGTCATCGGTTAAGTTTAATTTTCGTTTTTTGCGCCTTCTTAGGGAAAGGGCTTTTCTTTTCGTCAGGACATGATTTCAACTTGAAAAGGCCCTAAGCTACTTTGAGATATGGGGCTTTTTTTACGTTCAAAATTATGTGTCATTATCATAGACATAAAGAAATATAGACTGGCCAATAAGAGAGTTTTATGACATGAAAATTTGTGAATTGCGATTGTGTGTACTTTATTTTATGTCTATAAATATTGTTTAATCTCTAAGACTGAAGATCATGCAATTTTTTATAATTCGGAAATTCAAATTTAATAGATATACATGTTTTCAAGTTACATGTAAATACTTCCTTTTTCCAGTCTATATTTATTTATGTCTATGGTCATTATTAAACGTGATATTTATTTCATTTAGAGGACTAAGCTGCAATGTCTTCGATTTCAATGAGAAAATTGCGCCTGGGGAAACTTTTAACGCCGTCCTCCTTTAAGCCACCAAGCTGGCTAATGGTACTTAGTGCTTCTATACCACTGGCGGATCCAGGGGAGGGGGCGGTAGGGGCGATCGCCCCCCCTCGGCCGACCCCCTTCCCCCCCCCCCCGAAGGGGGGCGGACGTATTCTAGTATAGAATTCACAGAATTTGTATACGAATTTATTACTTATGTTAATAATATTTAATTAATTATTTATATTTCAACCTATTTTTTTATTATTTCGACCCTTCCGTCTAGTATGTTGGCCGATTTGGTGGGGTCTGGAGGGGGCGATGGTATCAATCTCGCCCCCCTCCTATAAAGTTTCGAGTGGGGGGGGCGGTCCAATTTATTTGTAGAAATCACAGCTTGCTAACATAATAAATGAAATATCTTATGATTAAAACTTATTATTGATGTTTAAACCGATCTTTTTATTCTGTCGTTCCCATGGTCGATGGGGGTGGGGGCGAATACCTCTACTGCCCTTCCCTTTGATTGAGGTGGAGAGGCGGTCCTACTTTTATGGGAAAATCAGAGTTTGGGAACAAAATTAGATGAATTAAAATATAATTTTATATTATGTCTCTCCCCGATTCGGTGTGGTAAAGTGGGGGGGGGGGGGGCGATTGCATCTACTGCTCTCCCCCCCCTACCCCCCTCTGGGGGGGGGGGGCGGTCCTATTTGTATAGATAAATCATAGTTTGTGAACAAAATTAGTTGAATATCTATATAATATAAGCTATGTATTGATATGTGAACCCATTTTTATATTATGTCGCATCACATCTAATCTGTAATTTATCATTAGTAAATATCAAATGAAAAAGGGTTGTACCAGGTCACGATCAGGTGGGAGGGGCGATATATAGGCCTTACACACGCCTTCCGCCCATAGGACTAATCAATACTTTTTCTTTTTTGTAGGCCCCTATTATAGTTACTCAATTAGAAAAAAATTGGCCACTAATATAATCTATATTTGTTATAAATTAAATTCTTACATCGAGTCGCCACAAAGTCTTTGCATAGAAAACAAAAGTGTACGATTGACTCAATATTTTATTTTCAACACAGAAACCTCTAACTGCTAATATTCATAGAAGTGTGAGAAAAAAAAAGTCAGTTTCTATGTAGTGAACTCGAAACTGATAACATGCATCTGCTGATTTCACCAGAGTAGGTGTCACCCTTGCGGTAAGGTGAATGATGTAGGTCAATAGACAATACAAAACTTTCAAGCCAAAAGTTATTTAAACGACAGTAGTGTTTGGAAGTCCATACGGGAATATATATATATATATATATATATATATATATATACGTGTGTGTATGTATGTGTAGGTGTGTGTGTATGTGTGTATCAAAATTTTACTCATGACACTTCCAAGTCCACAGATTTGCTCTCACATATTCTCCTCCCAGCCAGCTAGTGTATCTGACAAAACAGTGTAGCCGTTTTTCTGCGCTTCCTTCTCCCACCGTCTACAATGCAATATTTCTCCTAATCAGAAGAGCGAAGGTCAACTAAGGTGAAAGGTTGTTCAAGCAAAAGCAAGACATATGTAAGCACTCAGTTGACGGTTCACCAGCCTTGACCACCGTGATCTCTTTCGAAAGCTTCAAACCAGCACCTTAGATCACCTTATGTCTGTAAGAGTGTTTTGAACTATATTTTCTGTCAGAGCTTCACGAACTTTAAGTGCCAGCTTAGCCAGCTCTGATGGATTCCTTCCCTTACGTGGTATAGGCAAACTATTGAGACTAGTTTTGGATCTAGGCAGTCTATATTCTATTGTTGGCCGAACCAAATGATTTATAATAATAATTATAATAATAATTCCTCAGTGGAAACTGATAGAGGGAATACGATGAATTTTGTCTCCCTTTAACGAAACTCGACCCTGGCTCCGACAGAGAAAGAATACTCGTTCTTTTCTAACAAAATAATAATAATAATAATAATACATTACAACGTACAGGCTGACTGGATCGACGAAATCCAAGCTGCTAACAACTTAATACCAGAAATGCCTGATGAGGATTTTACAGTTGAGGAAGTCTCAACAGCTATATCGAAAACGCACAACTGGACTGCCCCTGGGCCTGACAATATACACAACTACTGGCTGAAAAAAAAACTTACAGCCATTCATATACCTCTAACATCAAGTTTTAACTTGTTAATGTAAGAACCATCTTCAATGCTGATAGAACTCACTGAAGGTAGAACATCTCTCTTCTCCAAAAAAGGTGACCCAAATCAACCATCAAACTATCGCCCTATCACTTGTCTGTCTGTTGTGTATAAATTATTAACTTCACTATTAAAAAATAAAATGTATAAATTTTGCTCTGCCCCTAAGCTACTTACAGAGGAACAACAAGGTTGCATTGAAGAGTCCATGGGCTGTAAATTACAGCTAACTATTGATGGTATTGTATTGAACCAAGCTTATAGAAGAAAAAGAAACTTGCACATGTGCTACATCGACTTACCATTACCATTAACACAAATAAGACTGAAGTCTTATATTTACCTGCTCCTGGGAAAGCCTACTCGGATCCAAGCATCACTATAAATGGACACGATATAAATGCAGTGGACAAATTCACATATCTTGGCAGCACACTCTCCAGAAATGGAAATATTGATAACGAAATCAACCTTCGCATCGCCAAGGCCAGTGCATCATATGGCAGACTATCAAACAATGTTTGGAACAGACGTGGTATCACCACAAACACTAAGCTAGGGGTCTACCGAGCCGTCATCCTACCTACATTGCTCTATGCCTCAGAAACATGGACAGTATACAGAAGACATGCCAAGAAACTAAATCACTTTCACATGTCATGTCTAAGAAGAATACTAAATGTCAAATGGCAAGACAGAATGCCAGATACTGAAGTCCTTCAAAGAGCTGGTTTGAAAAGCATCCACACAATCCTGATGCAGTCCCAGCTGCGATGGGCAGGACACGTGTGCAGGATGGAGGACCACCGCATCCCAAAACGTCTCATGTATGGCCAATTAAGAGAAGGCAAGCGCTCGCAAGGTGGCCAAAAAAAGCGCTACAAAGACACCCTCAAAGCTTCTCTAAAGGAGTTCAACATTGACCCAGGCACCTGGGAGACAGAGGCACATGACAGAGTATCATGGCGCCGTGCTATGAGATCCGGCGCACAGGTTGCTGAGTAAAAAAGAACAACGCTTGCGAAAGAAAAACGCCAGAGAAGGAAAGCAAGGCAAACGACACTAGCTCCAGCTGGAATTACCTGCCCAGAGTGCGGCAGAACATTCCGGGCTCGCATAGGTCTCACCAGCCACATGAGGAGGCACAAAACCCCAGTGCAAAGCCCTCAGCCCACTGGATGACAAAGTGGTCATCATCGAACCACGATGGACGAACCACATACATCGACTTCAAAAAAGCATTCGATTCAGTTCCGCATGATTGGCTGTTGAAAACCCTGGAGATTCACAGAATAAACCCAAGAATAAAGCAATTACTGAAAGTCTGTATGGATAATTGGAGGATAAACCTACACCTCAATCGCCATAATCTAGGCTCTGTGGACATTAGAAGAGGCATATACCAAGGTGACTCACTATCTCCGCTCTGGTTCTGCCTAGCTATAAACCCACTATCTAAATTACTCCATAGCACTAGAAACGGCTTTAGGGTTGACACTAAATGTACAAAATGTGTGTCTCACCTGTTATACATGGATGATTTAAAGCTTTATGCTGAGAACGAGCAAAAGCTGCACACCTTGATTAAAACAGTTAAACGCTTTAGTGATGATATCTGCATGTCTTTTGGCTTGGATAAGTGCGGTATCATAAGCGTAAAAAAGGGCAAGGCAGCCAACACTAACATTGCATGTGAAGGGATCGAGGAACTGGACTCTGCCTCTCTTTATAAATATCTTGTGATAAACCAGAATGCCAATATAAACCATAAAAAATTACTTTTTTTTTCTTGGCAAATACAAGCAAAGAATTAATAAAACACAAAACTGTCTGGCGGTAACCTCATCACTGCAATAAATAGCTGGGCCGTCCCAGTGCTCCTATACACCTTCGGTGTCATCAAATGGACTGACACCGACCTACATGACATTGACAGGCTCACGAGGAAATTATTAACCAAATTTCGATGCTTACACCCCAAGTCCTCCACCATAAGGTTATACCTACCCAGGAAGGATGGAGGCCGTGGATTGCAGAACATTTTCAAACTGTGTAAGACGCAAGTATCAAAAATACGATCAAAACTTCACGCCTCCAGAAACGAACTAGTTACCTTCCTACGCAAATACGACTCCGATGCGACCCCTCTGAACCTACATAATGTTGATGTTAATATCGGACTGGACGACGCAGGGCATGAGATTCGTCAATTGGAAGAAAAAACACTCCACGGAAAATTCCCGGCTTTACTACAGAGTTGGAAAAACAACGAAAATATGGGAACCTAAGCTTGGAGATTAAGCGTCTATGGAAGCTTTCTAAAACAACAATATACCCCATTGTTATATCAACCGAGGGGATAATAACAACTGACCTCACGGATACCTTTAAGCATGGCTCAAGGCAGGCCATATCTATCCTGAAATAGAAGGCTTTGTTACAGCTATACAAGACAGAGTAATTAGGACAAAAAATTACGAAAAGCATATCCTAAAACTCAATGTTGTCGAAAAATGCCGAAAATGTGGAAATGCGGGTGAGTCGATTGAACACATTATGGCAGGATGTCCTGCCCTATCGGAATCTGCCTACCTAGGTCGCCATAACCAAGTTGCAAAGCTAATACACCAGCACTTAGCTTTGACGCACAATTTGATCGGGAAGGATACTCCTCCTTATTAAAAATACTCACCACAAGAGGTTCTCCAGTCTACTGATCACCTGCTGTACTGGGATAGGCCTATTTTGACCGACAAAACGGTAGATTTTAATCGCCCTGATCTGTTGCTTATCGATAAAAAGAAAAAGCCGCTGTCATGATTGACATTGCCGTACCACTATCTCATAACTTAAGAAAAACTGAGCTTGAAAAACAGCGAAAGTATGTGAACCTAGGCTTGGAGATTAAGCGTTTATGGAAGTTATCTAAAATAACAATATACCCCAATGTCATATCAACCGAGGGGATAATAACAACTGACCTCACGGATACCTTTAAGGCCATTGGCATTCCTAGGAACATTCTCGTTGCCTGTCAGAGGGCGGTACTGCTGCAGACCTACCACATCACTAGAAAATCCCATAGTGGAAACTGATAAAGGGACTACGATGAATTTTGTTTCCATTTAACGAAACTCGACCCTGGCTGCGCCAAAGAAAGAATACTCGTTCATTTCTAACATAATAATAATTATAATAATAATAATACCTTCAAGGCTCTGGGCATTACATGTACATTCTCGTTGCCTGTCAGAGGGCGGTACTGCTGCAGACCTGCCGAATCACAAGAAAATTCCTCAGTGGAAACTGATAAAGGGAATACGATGAATTTTGTCTCCCTTTAACGAAACTCGACCCTGGCTCCGCAAGAATACTCGTTCTTTTCTAACATAATAATAATCTTTATTGTCCATAAGGAAATTTGTCTTACAATTTGTACATTATACCAAACAAAACATTATAACTTTAAAGAAAAACAAAATGTTCATTCACACCAGACTCACAATTTACATGTCAAAAGTTTACATCCGATTGTTTCTATTTAATGATTTAATTGCCAGAGGAACAAAAGAGTTTTTGTGTCTGTTTGTCTTTGCTATCGGTGTCTTGTATCTCTTTTGTGATGGTAAAATAACAAAATCCTGACCCAAAGGGTGATTTTTTATTTCTAGAATCTTTTTAGATTTTGTAAGAATGCTTGTCTCAAAGAGCTGCCCAAATGTTGTTTTTTTTTTTTCAATGACTTTACCAGCAGCATTTAGGATTCTCTAGAGTTTATTTTTATTCTTAGTGCTTAGATTGCCATACCAGGCAGTAATATTACAATGTAAAATGTTGCCGATGTGAGCGTGATAAAACATAGCCAATTTAAGACCTTTACGCTAACATAAAAAGATGACAGTTTTCTCAGTAATTATAGAACTTTCTTTTCATAAATCCTAATTCTTTGTTTGATTTTTGACTGTTTTATCAACATGGGGATTATATGACAATTTGTCATCTATCTATGTCCGATTCTAGGTGGAAAGACATGCTCCAATTTCATTCCCATTTCTGTAATTCATTTAAATCTCTTTGTAACATGTCTGAATCTTGTGATGTTTTTATTGTTCTATATACTCCGAACTTCTGAGTAAGAAGCAGGTCTGAGTGTATCTTTTGACTATAGTCAAAAAGGGGTCCATCGGTTAAAAAAAAGCAAACAAGGTTACAAAGACAGTTTGTGTGGAAACATGCACAAACTTAAAATCGGCCCCCGGAGTGGTTCCCCCAGGCAGGTTTCGATATTTTCAGAAAGAACATCCGAATGTTATATTTAAGACAAATGACAGATAAGAATGTAGATAGAAGGTTGACAGATCTTATGTAATTCCCCAGCGGTCCAGTAGATCAAACGATAGGTAAAAGTGAATGTAAAGTTAGATGTGAATCTGGACAGACTGAAGTCTTATAATTGATCTAATTGTTTTGTGAAGGCTAATTCTCTAATTCGAATCCTCTTTGTTATTCAGTATTGAAGAGATTACATTGCCAATAAAACATGTTTACAACCGTTCACGTTAAAACTGTTCATAAAACTGTCCAAACTTGACTGTCACTAGGTTTATCATCATAGGTCATAGGAATCCTAATTAGGTGATTCTCTTTAAAAAAACTGCTTGCATAAAATATTTTTAAAAAATAGATTTTGAGCTTTTAGAAAAGAAAAAAATAGCCGTTGCATCAGAACTTTGAATGACCTAAAATATTGCGATGTCTGATTTACATTTTCTCTTCTACTTTCTGAGATCTAAACGGGACGGACGGACGGACAGACAGACAGACGGACAGACAGGCCACACAAAACTAATAGCGTCTTTTCCC
>JADKLZ010000687.1:16711892-16723618 GCA_021533235.1 Biomphalaria straminea
AAGCTAGAAAATTCTGAGGAGCGTTTAAGGAAACTTGAGGATCTGCGACTTCGAGCTTCACATCGACTCGAAAAGGAAACCAACACACAATATTCTAAGCGGTCAACGAGTTTGCGTACGCTGCAGCCACTTTTGATTTAACTATAAACCTTAGTAAAAAACTTGGGGTTAGGGTGTGGTGACGAAAGGCCTAGAAGATATCTGAATGGAGGGATGTGTAAAAGCAGGCCATATCCTTCCATGGGCTGTAGCACCAGTAGCACCACTGGGATAGATGGATGGCAAAAGCCGGTATGAACTTCTTATGGTCTGACAGTCTTAGTGTTCTGTTTGTTCTATATGTAATTGTACATGGCGATAAAATATCAAGTCTCTTAAGTCCTCCTACAGTCTAGACAGCGTAAAACTATCGTAGCCTACTATTATTGGCTTGTAAGAAAGTCTTTGAAGTTTTCCCCAATAACGTAGAAATTTGCGTCACTCGATGTTTCGTACTAAAGCCATAATTGAATATACTAATTCCAAAATTAAATGTCTGAACGTACCAATTTACATATAGAACAAACAGAATACTAAAGAAATTTTTCGAATTAGTAGTCTTTATCCAATCGTTCATTTTCGTAATTATAAAAAAAAATCCAAAAATGACTTCGGGTATATTAAAGTGGGAAGCGTGGTCGAGAGGCTAAGTGCGGCTTGAGCTTGGCTTGCTTGGCTACCTAGAAGGGGGCTAGAGGTTCGACACCCGACTCGGGCAGAGTTGTGTTTACTGAGCGCCCAAAGGCAGCACGGAAAACCAACTCCTAGATACCCCCTCCCCCCCACTGGTCCACAAATGAGATTGGACCAAAGCGCTTTGAGCATGCTATAAGCATGAAAGTAGCGCTATATAAAAGCTATAATAATAATATGAAATTATTTAACCGAGCAAGGCTCGGCCACCTGATATTATATATATATACAAGAATTGCTCGCTTAATAGTATAGGATTTTAACTATGCGTAGTGATACATTGCAAAGAAGCTATTTTTATAGACAAAAGGACGACAAATTCATTGAGACCCTCAGTTTTTTTATAGGTTAGACCATTTCAAAGTTGTGAATTTTGAAACTTAAAAATGGCCGGAGATTGGCTAAGCGTGGCCGACATCCGTCCCTTACTCTATATCTATTACTATTAGATATTACCATGAATATATACATTTTAAATTCATACGTAACATATACTTATAATCATTTATGTTATTAAGAATAGTTTAGATCAAGATGAAGATTATAAGGCGGAAAACAGATTGAGCTCTCAACATTTTACTTTTAGGGTTATTTTTTTTGACAAATTTCAAATTGGCTTTTATTGACATATTATATTTATTTTTGATGTGCAAGAATAGAGGATTCAAAAAAAATAAAATCAGAAGCAACAGACAATTATTTAACATAAAAAAATTGGGTCAAAAACACTTACCACTAAAAATGAAAAATCCATCACTCACAGAAGATATGTCAAATAATCCATGAATTTCACAAATTAACAGCTTAATTAATTAATTAGCTGGTAACTAATCGAATGGCCAGAGGGAGAAAAACTTGAAAAATCCATTGCAACTGGAGAGCTATCTGACAGCCACAGAGCAGAAAGGGAAGCACAAACACTAGCTGCTACCATGCTAGCTAATCATCCAAGTTCCCCACACAGTCTTACCAATGCGAAAACAACCCTCCAAAGCTTGCAAAACTCTGATCTATATTATAAATAATAAAAACCTCAGAAGAGCTCTTACAAAACTCACAGCAGCAAAAAAACTGTTATTCAATGGGTACCAGCTCATATTCAACTAGAAGGAAATGAGAAGCTGACACACTCGCCAAGAGTGGGAGAACTAACTCACAAATAAACTCTGCACTCTACCCGGAAGAAATGAAGAAATTAATTATAAATAAAATAAATGAGAAATGGACAAGCTCACATCCAAATCACAAGAAAGATGATGCTTACTATAAGCTATCCCGACAAGATCAACGTGTAATCTTTCGACTTAGGACCGGACACAACAGAATGCAACAACACATGTACCATATCTGCCCATGTGGAGTTTTCAATGGACAGATTGCTTGATTTGTAATTCATTTTTTTTTTTTAAGTTATTAATAGTTGCCAATTAACTTTAGTTTTGAAACGCTTCTTTCACATGACGCCATGTAGATATGCCATATACCACGCAGAAATGAATTTGGCAAGAAACAGTTAAAGGCTAAAATCTAACGCTGGTACAGATTCATTGACGTCCTTCAAAACCTGTCTGCCTGTAGATATCTTCTAGTTCACATATCTTGTCGTCTGGCTCAGTATAAAAGAGATAGATGCACTCAGGATTAACCACCTGTTCTATAGTTGAATAGTAAACCCTGCATCTTAAGATTACTGTCATGATATTTTTTTATCGTGAAAACTTATTTTTCTGTTGCGATAACATGCTAGTTTGATTTGACTAAAGTTATCTCAATAACATTTTGAGCTAACTTGTCATACATTTCGTAGAGTAAATTAAGTGCTCTAGTTTAGCGACCACTTTACCAATAACACTTTAATTTGAAGGTACTCTTGTATTTTCTTGACTTTTGCCTCAGAACAATGGCTGACAAGAAATCGAATGCATGTAAGCATGTATCCAGACGTTGTATTTGCGCTGCTCCTCTAGTGTTTGTATTTTCAGAGCGACAGCAAAGATTTTCGCCGTCATACTTTCTTAAAAACGTTCTTTCATGGATCTAACAGCAACACATAAGCGCACCAGCGAGTTGTTCATATGACACTCTATCATTAATTAAAATATCCCCTCAATTGGTAAAAGCGATAAAAACGGCAAAGAAAGAAAACTTTTTAAAACCGAGAAAATGTATGTTAGAAGCATCTTCTAATTGAGAAATATGACCAAATAGCTTAAGTAACCGGTGTACACATCCATTCAAATTTTTCTTTTCTGTTCTTCATTAATACTGCCTGCACTTCGTCATGAATTCTCGACATTGTAACTTCATTACCATGTCCTTGAGCACATATCAGTCTCGTTCCAGGCGGTTTTAAATGATCAGAGCTGGTCCGCTTTAAGAGAGATATGCCACAATATTTCAGTAATTTGAACATTACCATTGCTACTGTTAATATATCTTACAACTTCAGAGATATGTGTTAAGTGTGGTGTAATAAAATCTACCACTGTAACTTGCAGCATGTATGTCTCTGATAAGTACACCCCTTAAGTTGTTTGCTAAAACATAAACTCTTGAGTTTTCGTACAAGCTTGGAAAGTAACTTTTTTGTTTTTTGCATTGCTCCTTTGCAATCTTATAAGTGAATATTTCAGCACTGGGTCAAATTTGGATAACATTTCCATAATCCCCCACCCCGAAAAAAATATTAACATTCTATTATTTATGATAATTTTCTTCAATTCGTCACCATATACCAACATATGCTTTGCTAAAAACAATGAGGCAATCAATAAGTGCAAGATGTTCCCCTGTTTTCTCATCTATACTCTTAATCATTGAAATGACTTCCCTGTCATTTTTTTTAGCTTAAGTTCGGTTGTCTAATAGTCTCAAATTTGAAAGTCTGATATATGTTCTTCAGTCGTCTCGCGAGATTCTCATTTGGATATGTCCACTATTTATAAAACAAGAAAATCTTTACTATTAATTTTTCACCATTAAGAATAATTTTATTCAACCATTCCTATGCTTTATGATCTTGCTTCTGTCACTTTTTAAAGTTGATATTTATTTATTTATTTTGAAATTTGCATTTTTTTCTACTCGGGTGTCACCTGCCTAGTGACGCCACTGGTCTATGGGCATCCTTAAAATCATGTATAACAAAATCCTTGTTGTCAATGAGATTTAAAAAATATTATGTATTATTAGTCAAAAGATAAATATATATATATATTTTTACAAGTATTTGTGTCAGTATATATTTAATACTTTAATTTAATTTAAGCTCATATTAACTCACTTCTGTGTTTTAACCCTATTTTTGCTTTAAATAATATTAATTATTTTACTCCAAACATGTTCCAAATCCCTAAAAAATGCATTTCAACTTCTCTTTTATTTAAAATCCTTTTGTCTAAAGTAAATTTAGTTTAATAACTAGTATTGCTAACATGATATAATTGTTCTTTTTTCAGGGAAAGAATACAGCAAATGTGATAGCCGCTACATTAGGTCAGTAGGATAATATTATTGCTTGCTTCTTAAAATTCTTCTTGAATTTGTTCATCTGTCTAACATAAAATTTGGCATTGGTACCTCATCTCTTGTTATAGGGAAACTGCATACTAGTTTTTCAAATTTGAGTTATTAACATATAATATTAAATTTTACAATTTTTTGTTTAAATATGTAAATACATTTATATTTAATAAATTAGACTGTAAATTCTTGACAGCTAAAAAAGATGGGTTTTGAGACTTTGTTTTTAGCTTAGGTATACTTCACTTCCCTCAACAATACTGAAAGCGAATCTAGATCTAACCATTCATATCGCAACATTTTGACAGTGGCTGTTATGCTTATTGACAACCTAGTCATAGCTATGGTACAGTTACATATAAATATATATATACAGATAGATATATAAAAGCATTCTAAAGGATAATAAACAGAAGACCCCTCCTTGTCCCAAAAAAAAAAATAGATATTGTGTCAGTGATTCTGACAAACTGGTCAGTGAAAGTCTAGCCAAGTCTACTTGACAAGAAAGTCAAGCGATAGTGTTTGTTGAGTAGTCAGGCAAGAAAGTAACACCATGGTTAGTGAAGCATGTAGATCTACTCTTAGCACAATTTTTTTAATTTGCTTACAAGATCTAGATCTAACTTCGTAGACCTAGATTTAGATCTATTTCTTTTATGAGTTTGTAAACCTTACTGTTTTCCTTTATATGGTAAGTTAGTGGATTTAATTAATAGGTTTGTGTGATGTCACATAGAAACCCGGTGAAAGTCTGACAGTTTTGGCTGCACAGAAAAGTTATGTCAGGAAAACATCAAATATTAAGTTATTATTGAAAATAAATCCAATAAAAAGAATCTGTCAATCAAAACATATTTAAAAAAGTGGTCAAAACCATTGTAATTTCCCATTAAAAATTGTTTTTAGTGTCAATAGATATTTTCCCAGCATAGTGCAAAATCTAAACATTCTACATATTAGAATTCTATATATATATAACTAGCCATATGTTACCCGCAGCCCGTGGGTCTTAATTTGCGTATCACTGTCATGTAGTAACTAAGAGTGTTTTGTAACAAATGAAATAATAATGTTATAAGTAAAACGAATGCGGAATGCGTAAATGTAAAAATAGTATTTATAATGTAGCTATAAAATTAGCTAATCGACATAAATTTAAATCCATTTTTTTTCAAATAAAAACATTTGCTTGTAGACCTACATGGCATATACTTGATTAAAATTGGAAAGGAAAAGACTTTATTTTGTACCAGTTTATCTATAGAAATACAGCATATGTCCTGATGTAGACAGCTAAATTAAAGAATGCATTTTTTAATTATTATTATGTATAATATGCAAGTTAATAACTAGATCTAGACTTTCTTCAGTAAAAGTATATTCAATCGTATATTTAAGAGAGTAAAATATTGAACTCTCAATGAGTTAAATCAAAAAATAACGCATTTATTAGTCAAAAGCCAACAATGTTTTTATTTTATTTAGAGCCGAAAGTTCGTGACCTCAATACGCGTTGCCTTGGTGAATACTGTAGGGCGTGTTAGCTGTGTAGGCGAAAAAAAAAATACAATAGATCTATATTTTAAAAGCAAATTGAACGCGTGAATGTAATTGTTTATGTAACATTGTTAGTTTAATTTTGTATAGCTCTAAAATCTAAACAATTTGAATGCCACAGCAATCTAGTCAATAAATAAAAACTTTGAGCCTATTATAATAAAAGACTATTAACACTGTGTAGTGTGAGCTCGACCTAGATAAATAAGCATCATTTAATGTAGACACATTAGCCGTATTTCGTACGTTATCAGGTCTAAATGCGCATAAGTAAATTGAAAATAAAGACTTAAAAGTAAACCGAATTGGTAGTTGTAGGCTTAAATGCTTTGAAAAATACAATGAAAAGTAAATTGTATTATGTAAGTAGTTTATTACTTTAATAATATGCTTTTATAATGCGCGATATTATAATTATGACCTTTGACGTTCATTTCAATTGTACCACTGCGCGCCACACATGTAGGTCTAATAGTGCCACAGTTACGGAAGAGTATATCAAGATGTTCAAAGCCATTTAGATCTACATTTAGAGCGAACGATTTTACATAAAAAAAAGTTTTGTAAACTCAAATTTGAAGGTTAATTTTCATTAACTAATGAAATGAATAGACACTAATATGTATGTTCATGTGTGAAAGTAAAAAAAAATTGTTTTCTTTAATGAGAGTTTAGATCTAGATCTAGTCATTTTCTTCTGTGCGCATGCGTGACCCCTCTGTCTTGTCTAATCATGAATTCATAGTTTTGTGACCTACATTTATGAGATAGAATAGTTTAATAGAGGTCTTAAGTTTGTTTTAGGGCTACAATATATACACTACGGCCTAAGTTATTACCCAAGGAACATTTCTGCAAAGTTTAATCAAGATTGGTCAAGCGGTTTTGATTTCTATTGGGCTCATACATACATACATACATACGCCTTTCTTTTCCCTTTATAGTATAGATAAGTGCATACTTGATATTAGGGTACTGTAAATGTGTTCTCAGACTTTTGATGCTTTACATTGCTAATGTTCATGAGCCAGATTACACTGGAATGCAAAAATACACTCACTGCATTAAAAGTATAGCTGTGCACATGTCCTTTGTAACCACGTACATAATACTTACCTTTTATCTTTGAATAGCTAGTTTCCATTTCTGGCTCAATGGTAATACAAACAAAAGGTTTTAAGTAACTATAATATGGCTCCTTCTGTCTCGGAAGACAATGGATGTGCCGAGATGAGTCACTGGCTTTGGTTACGTATTGAGACAGGGCAGAATCTGGAGTGGTTGATCAAGCCAATTCTGGATCGACATAGTTTGCCACAGTTCGTGCATTTATATTCCTCAGTTTTAGGGCTAGCTGACAGCAGGGCAGCTTTCTTTTTCATTCTCTTGGCCGATGCAGCTTCATTTCTTTTGCATTCAGCAAAGTTCGTACCAGCACGCACAGTCTGTCTCCATACTGTTCGGTCTTGGGCTATCTCCTCCCACATGCTTTGGTCTATGCCTGTTGCCTTCATGTCTCGCTTGCAGACATCTCTGTAAGTTAATCTTGGGCGGCCCTTGGGTCTGGCTCCCTCTGCTAGCTCAGCGTATAGGATGTCTTTCGGGATTCTTCCTTCTGGCATGCGCGTGACATGACCTAGCCAGTGTAGTCTTCTCTGTTGAAGGAGAGCATAGATGCTGTGCATGTTGGCCTGTGTCAAAACGTCCTGATTGGTGACACGATCCCTCCAGGATATGGACATTGTGCGTCGCAGGCAATGTAGGTGGAAGCTATTTAATCTGTGTTCTTGTCGCATGTAAGTTGCCCAACTCTCACTGCCATAGAGGAGTGTGCTTAGGACGCAGGCATTGTAGACAAGGATTTTTGTTGCCGTGGTCAATTTGGTGTTTTCCCACACATGCTTAGAGAGTTTTGCCATTGCTGCAGATGCCTTCCCTATTCTTTTTGTAAGCTCATTGACTAAGTCAAGGTTGCTGGCTATCGTTGTTCCCAAGTATGTGAACTCTTGCACCACCGTAAGTGTGTGATTTCCGATGTAAATCACTGGTGTTTCTGAAACATCTTGTGCCAGGATTTCAGTCTTGGAGAGACTAATTGTAAGTCCAAACTCCTGACAAGCAGCCGCCAGTGCATTCACAAGCCTCTGCAATCCTTCTTGTGAATGAGATATGAGTGCGGCATCGTCGGCAAACAGCAGTTCTCTAATCAAGATACTTGATTCAGTTTAAGTAACTGAAGTGCTCTAAATCAGAACAGGATATTATATACTAGCTTAAATGAAACCTCAGTGAAAATCCATTGTGATGAAATAAAATTGCTGATTTAAGGCCACCAATAGAAATAGTGTGTTTATGAGGCTGTTTTCTTTTCTTTTATAAGCTTTTTGTAAAAACAATTTTTTGTTTGTTAAGGAGTATATTTTTTACAATGCTTAAATAGTGAGCTAAATAGGATTAAATTATTTTAACATTCTTTAATGGTTAATATCTTCCTTTTTTTTTTCTTTTTTTTTTTTTGTTTTATTTTTATATATTTAAAATGTTTCTGAAGATCTAAAATGTAAGTATCTATAATTCATATTCTCATTAGCTTTGCTTTTTGTTTTTCAGCTCTGACACATTTACAGTTTGCATGGAAACAATAACAGCTGCTATTGATGGACCCCTTGCTTTGCTTACTTTTGTTGCCTTTATCTATGGCAGTAACTACCGGTATGGCTTCCAGCTGATTTTATCACTTTTCCAGCTGTATGGTGATGTTCTGTATTTTTCAACTGAATGGAAGGATGGATTTGTTCATGGCCACACAGATGATCCTTTGTTCTTTTATTTCTACTTTCTGTTCCTGAATTCTTTGTGGATTATCATCCCAACCATTTTAGTCATTGATGCCCTGAGGCATATGGCTTCTTGCCAGAAAGTCTCAGACTTCTACATAGACACCTATAACAGAAAGTTGGCCGAAATGAATGCCTCCTTGTACACAAATCATCACGATAAATCAAAGTAAAATGTATTTACTTTGTTAGCATTAATATTTTAAATCATCATCAACTGTATTTTAGAATTTTGATCAAGTCAACATACATTGGACACTCAATAATACCTTTATTAACCCATTGATAATTTAATGTATATTTCTTGTGTGCACATAGTATAGTTTATGTTATTTAATATCAATAGGGAGTTAACTTTGACAAAAACAAAAATGTTTACATGTTTTTTTTTAATAGATTTATAACAAAATAAATTATTGTAAAAAAGTTCAATATTTTTTAAGTAGTTTAAGTATTTAGGTTATTTCTGTTTTAATGTTCAAAGGGCAGCATTTTCAAAATAAGTGTAGAAGACATCAGCTGCAGGCTGTAGCAATTTATATCACATTTTATAATACATCTTGTACAAATGACAACTGTTTATTTTGTTCTTGGAATTACCTCTGCAGTCTTGTTTAGTGATCTGTAAAGGAAATGTTTGCAGGCTTTTTGTGTGTGTATTTTAGGAATATTGTATTCTCAAAAGTTTTGTGTTATTAATATAACTTAAAATTAACAAAAAAGGCTTTTATTTTACATGTTGTTTGGACATCACTGTCTTAAATTTAGTTATTTGAGCTAGCATACTATGCATATTGCAGACAAAAGAAATATGTTTTATATAGAACCACATAATGATTTAATTTGGACAGATTTAAATAATATGTATGTTTGGTTTTCTTGACTTATATTTATTGTTCCACCATTCTGTCAGTGGGAATAACTTTGATACTTTGTTGGCCTGGTTTCATAAGACCCTATTCTGTAAACTGCTCTTTTTTATTCTGGTTTTCACAAAAAAATGATCTATAGATTCTTTTTAAAATATCTGTGCCCCATTCCCTTCCCAAAAAAAACAAAACAGCTTTTGATCTTATTTTCTTTTAGCTTAGAGATATAATTCTGCACACATGTACAATTAGATCTATATGTATCCATTCAAAAAGGTACTATTCTTTAGTATTTTGGTGTGCTATACTTCAATACTAAATATTGACTGACTCTCTTAATAAAGATATTTTCACTGGTACAGTTCATGCTTTATGTTTTTACTAATTTATCAAAATGAATTTCCAATGAGCCTACTATGTTGTTAAATAGCATCATAAAGTTAAAGATCAAAAGCTTTATGACAAGGCATTTGAAATGTTTAGAACTTATGTTTCAGAGCTTCTTTGTACATGCCATGGTATTATTTTATCCATTTTGTTTTCTTTGCCTAAAAACTAGTAATTCTGAGGACAATTTGGACTTAGTCTATTAAAAGAAAAGTAATCATTTAATATTGTATTTAATACACATAAAACAGAGCCCTCACTTTTGCTAGAAGAAAAACCTGCTTTGCATTTTGAAGAGAGAAAGTGGAAGAAAGAATTGAACTGCTTTTTACAATGCCTTCATGAAATATTAGATTCACTAGCATCCAGCCCATGTGTAGTTTTGCACACTAAGTCATGTATGATTGCCTTCAACAAAGACACAGGTTTTACATTCCCACCTAGAATAGTTCATTGCTTTGGCAGAACTTAAGATTGACTAAAATGGCAAACATTGTATCTATCTAAATCACTTATGCATAGATGTTCGTTTTACTGCTGCTTGATACTGCTCAGTGATTCCCTCCAGTGGATTAAGTTGTTCATCTTCACGTCAACACTAAATAGCAAACATACATTTCAGCCAGAGGACTTGATTTTGGTACCTACCAGTAACATGACATAAGGATATACGAAAATGTATTGCCCAAAGTTACCTTCATGTGTGTTCATGTGTACAAGATTGACTTTTGTTCTGTATTTGATGTGTTTTAAGATCTTGTAGTCATTTTTTGAATCCTTTTACCATATGTTTGAGACTTTTTTGTCGTGTCTTTATTGGTGTAACATCTTTGCTTGTACATTTACCAACTCTTGATTGTTTCTTTGATCTATTTGTCTCCATTAGCAATATTTGAGGTAAACATGATACCTGGTAGAGAAAATTACTAGACCTTGAAACGATATTGTTATTAAGTTGTTTTAAATAAAATAGTATCTTTAATTTCCTGATTCAGAACAAAGTGTTATGTTTTTAATCACCTTGAAATACTTACTACAATAAAACATCCCCAATTTATGACAATGTTATGTCTGACTTTGTTTGCTTTTGTTACTAGTAAATAGTTGTTCTACTTATGTCCTATAGATAAGCTAAATACCGGTACAGAAATTATGTATATTTTGTTATTTGAGTCAGTCATAATGCTAGTAAGTAGTATTTTAGGTGACAATATGATGTACTAAACAGAAGCTTACATAACACAACTGGGTAGCAGTTCAATGATTTCAAATCTAAGCTTCCACACTAACAAATAGAACCAAATAATAAGCTGGTGTGTTCTGAAATAAAAGGTCTAAGCTGCCATAGTATGGTCTCTTATTGCTTATGAACACAACATACTCTAAAAATCACATTAGCAAATTTAAACATTTTTTCTTCTAGATTTGTATGTAAAATACCGGTAATCAATAAAAACTGGATTAAACTCTCCCAAAATGGAGCACATTATTTGTTGAACAGGGAAAAAAAAGAGTTCAAACGAAATGTTGCATTACTACCAAGTCATGCAAAACAGAATAGTTAGGCCATTTCACTGTTGCATTAAGACAAGATATTTTTTTATAGCTTAAGGCATAAGCAATTATTTAATAGCCTAAGGTTTAAGCAGAAATAGTCTTTTAATCTCAATTGTCTACAAAAGATACAAATTCCAAAAAAAGTCATATTCTTTGATTACTGTAATGACTTGACGCGTAGAAGTATTGGGAAAATCGGGTATCCATAGAATGACGTGACGTAGGGATTAAAAACTAGGATTAGATAACGACGAAAGATAGA
>JADKLZ010000687.1:16723628-16734795 GCA_021533235.1 Biomphalaria straminea
GTGACGTAGGGATTAAAAACTAGGATTAGATAACGACGAAAGATAGAAACGGACAAGACGCCTAGCTAACAACACGACTTTTGACTGTGTCCTTATTTTACGCATTAAATTGTTTGAAGTTGAACAAGCGTTATCAAGTCATTTACTCTATCTGTTATTGTGTGTTCGAACTCGTAATTTCATCAGCACAACAAGAAATCTTCTAATACAACACCTTAACATTACTATCTACACTTGCTATCTACTTCAGTTCATGACGCCTTACAAGTGTTGGAATTAAATAATACACACGTACAATAATTCACTAGAGTAGCATATATACAAATGTAGAATTTTGTAGCCTAAAACAATTACATGCTGCACTATCAACATTTAATGTATACTAGTCGACCGGCGGCATAGCATACGCCGCTATTTTCCAGGGAAGGCCTTAGGCACTGCAACATATGCGACCGCAGTGAGTCCCGCACTTTCATTGGACCCGTGCTAATATTTTAGGTGTATAAATTATTAAATTAAGTTACATGAAGTTAATTCCTTTTTCCAGTCTATATTTATTTATGTCTATGCTATTTTGTGAATGAAAAGAGTGCGGATTTGGATACACCATTTTCATTCACACCTTGCTGCGCCATTGGATCTTCCCATTTACTTGTTATAAGTGAATTCATGAATAAAAAATACTACAACCATAGACATAAATAAGTATAGACTGGCCAATAAGATATTTTTATGAAGGGAACATTTGTGATTTTCAAATTAGTGTACTATACTATACAGCATGAGCAGTATAAAAGTTAAGTGTTCATATCTATTTCAGCCATAACCTATATAAGTATTGCAATATTTTCACTATTGTGTTTTTTTTTCTCTTAGCGTGACTGTAATGTCAATTAATCATAATGTTTATTTTTTGTTCTGAAACTGTTTTTTTTAATTTTAGCTTATTTGGACATTCTGCTGAAAAAATCCCTAGTTTCACTAATTCAAAGTTAATGACTGAATCCTTTACTTCTTTTTTCCAGTGTATATTTATTTATGCTATCTATGCCATTTTGTAAATGAAAATAGTGCGGATTTGGATACACCATTTTTCTTTCACACCATGCTGTGTAAATAAGGAGGAAGTGTAGTTTTGTTTAATCTTTAAGACTAAAGATCGTGCAAATTGTCAGATTTTCGAAATCCGAATACAATGGATATACATGTTTTCAAGTTACATAAAGTTACTTCCTGTTTCCAGTCTATACTTATTTATGTCTATGACTACAACATATGCGACCACAGTGGGTCCCGAACTTTCTTTGGACCCGTGCTAATTTTTAGGTGAATAAATAATTATTAAATTGAACCATTTTATAAAACATAACAGATTTCCCGCGGCCTCTTAATTTACCAGGAGCCCCCTGGAAATCTCCTGAAATGTTATTAAATGCTATGCCGCCGGTCGAAAAAGTCCTGGAAATTTCCGGACATTATTAAAATCTTTTTAAAGTAAAAAAAAATTATGCTATGCTATTTTGTGAATGAAAATAGTGCGGATTTTGGATATATTATTTCCCATTCACATCATGTTGCACCATGGGATCTTCCCATTTGCTTGTTATAAGTAAAGCGAATGCGTGAATTCATGAATGAAGAGTACTATGAATGGAGCTAAAAAAAATGGCTAATTGACCTTAATTTACGCGATATTAAGAATATAGCTGCACTCATGTAACAATGCTTTAGAAAAACAAATTTGAATGTTAATTTGATTAAATGGAATATAATTAGTATGTTCATGTGCTAAAGCATAAAACTATACTTGCGAAGAGAAGTTCTATAATCTTCTTAGAGTTGAATTCGAGTTTTAGATCTAGATCTAGGAATAGAGAGATGAGTTACCTTTCGTAATCATGTCTAATGAACGAATGTGCGTAATTAAAGTACTTTCTAAAGTGAAACCTGAGAGTATACTCTATCCGTGTATTGTTGTTGTTCTAGTTTCAATAGTCTAACGACACAATAATGTGGAAATACTTTTAATATTATGACAATAATCTGAGAAGAAGAGATAATTATATAAACACCACTTTCATTCACAAAATAGTGCGGATTGGGATGCACCAATTTACATTCACACTGCGTGCGTGCGCCATGGGATCTTCCCTATTTACTTGCCGCTGGCATGTTGTGTGTTTGAACTTTTGTGTGTTTGACCTCTTACTTAGAGGATTATATATATAGATTTTTAAGACTCCGGTAGGCTACATCTTCAAAAGTTGTTCGGAAGTAGTCCACAACTTTGGTTCTTTTATATGATCCATGGCAAACAAATGTAAGCAGGCGAACATGGATAGCCAGTTATACAGGTTGGATAGACCGCCTTGCAGAATTCGCCAAAGGGGCACATGCCACACTGCTGAGAGTCACTGTTGTGGGCGGAGTGGTGCTGATGGGGAACCACTCGTCTGTCTGAAACGGAAGTGCGCTAGACTTCGCCATTGCAGCTAGGAGAAACTAGAACAATAAAGTGGCAAATGTCAATCTATTGATATGAATAATAGTTATATGATAAGGTTTAGTAATTTTTACCTATTGATTTGAGCATAAGTTGGACATTATTGAAAAGTATTCGCTACAACATAAAAGAATGGACGGGCCTGCCATTGAAAGAAGTTCTAAACAGGACAAAGGATAGAGAGGAATGGAGAAAGACGGTCTACAAATCTTGCTTGGTGCCCCAACGGTCCACCAGACTAAGGGATAGGTAACAGGTAAGGTAACAGGTAATTCGCTACGTTCAAAGAGGTAACAAAAAGAAACAAAAACATGGTATTTATTTGCACAATTTATTTCATTATATTCATGACTGGATTTTTTTTTTGAAACAGCTGTAAATACATTAGTGGTCACAATTTGTTTCACTACAACATCAGGTTGTGAATTTAAACTATCCAAGGAACGCAGACGTGAGATGGCGGTAAACACGGGAAGCCAGTGACACAAGTATGGTCGTGAAGTGTCATGCAGTACTCGCCAGCTGGACATCCGCCACACAGGTCGCTGATACGAGTAGTGGGGAACCAGTCATCCGTCGTAAGTGGAAAGCCAGTGGACATCCTTGTAATAGCCATGATTAACTAAAATACAACCGAAAGCAAGAATACAAAGAAAGCTGTCAATTCTACTTTCGTTAATTTCAAAATTGTGTTTGCAAAAAAAAATGAACACTGTAATCTTCCCAATTTCTTAATCGCCATTTTCATTTCTTCTAGTTTTAGTAAAAATCCATTGTAATATGTAACACCTATATAAAACGATGTCAGCAATAATGGCTAGATCGCCAAACACTTAATACTGGGCTAATGTAGAATTAGGCTAATACAAAAATAAAACATGCACGTGGGTAGAGATGTTCATTGTAGCCCATACAAACTTTTCTCTATCGTAGGCCGATTTACTTATTAATATAACATATCAACTCTGTGGCTTTAAGCTTTTATAAAATGGAAACAAAATTTTGAACAAGAAAAACTAAATTATACTTTTTAAAACCAGAAAAAATACACACAAAAAAAGATAATGCCTGCTAAAACTAAAAGTTTGAACATTTCATAATATATTGTAGGCCTATGTTTTATTTGCTTCAACTGAGGGAACGAGCTAGTGATTTCGAGAGCTTGAAACATTTTGTTATGCATTTCTGAAATGTGCACGTATTTTTTTTAAAGCATAGCCAGCATCCTTTATTTTCTACACAGGATACAGTATCAAAGAAGCCCCAAACAAACTCAGTGACTCGGGACCTTAAAAACACGACTACAAGAACGCTTTAGAGATATTTGAAATCGTGAAACTCTAAGTCGGTCTCTATTCATTTCAACAGCACACAACGTAGGGATACCGCCAAATCTCTCATTACTGAGATACGATGACGAAAAAAAACAACAACATCCGTCTGCATATTAGAGTTCACCTTATATATTTACATGTAATGCACTCCCCGCCTTCACAGGATCAACAATCAACATTAGATCGGTAAAAACATTTGGCTCTTTTCCCATTTAGTCAGACGGCAGCGCCTCCTTCCGATCTCCCTCGCTTTGATACAGCACAATTTCCTTTGTGTCGCGATAGACAACGTCATCTATAGCCCTATTTTGTTTTATTTTATTATTATTTTTTTTTGTGTAGCTAGTGAAGGCCTCGTGGCCCAAACGACCATTGTTTTAACTTAGTCCAACAGGGTTTCCAATGCGTAAGTTTATTGTGTTTACCTTAACGAGATAAATAAAATGTCTTAGCAAGACATATCCTTCTGCGATAAATGCATATAAACTGAGTATTTGCCTATACTGACAGTGACTGATCACTTCTTCTATATAGTCAACAATTAAGTCAACTGTACCGTTAAGACTAGCTATAAATCATCATTATCTCTATTATCTCTATATAAAAATACTGGACTGGCCTATAAATATCAAATAGGCCGTTATAGCTAAGCCTGCACAATATCTATGGTCTATATAAGGCTTGTAGAGTATAAGGACATTTTATCAATAGCTGGGCTTTTATTATTATTTTTTTTATAGTCAGTCTATTTTTTGTTTTTTTGTCGTTATATAACTCTCAATTTTTAAAAAAATCATATCAAAGTAAATTTATATATGCCTAGGTTACTATTGTGTCCCCGTACCTAATTTAGTTAAATGTAGACCAATGTAGAGCAAGTGTTCTAGGCTGTCTGTGTACGGGCCTAGCAGTGGCGTCACTAAGGTGGGTGTCACCCGATGCGGTAAGATCTGGGTGTCACCCCCTCCCCAGTGTTCTACTTATTCTTCCCAATAAAAACTACCGTTGGTAAGTTCTTTTTTAGCGCAATACTACAGTTCGTTAATTATTGTGACACAACGTTAAAATGAGTGTTGATTCTGTTTAATTTTTTTTTTGTCGCTGACATTTTATCGTTAATTATTACATAGATTAACGTCTTAGATTTATAAATTAGAAACAAATTGAACATCAGCTGAACAAGCTTTCCTTAGTAAACTTTAAAGAGCTCGTAACAGAAAATTTTGAACATTATAGTGCTAGTTTCCTGAGGACGACTACTGGAATAAAATGCAACGTTTCGAAAAGTATATTGATCGATACCAAAACTTGAAAAGAATTATTTTTTTTTATCTTAATATTTAAAAGTCTGCAATAACTTTAGCTAGAAAAAAAATTGAATTTCCTTTTCAGGATTTCAAATTTGAAAACTTATAAATAACCTTTAACTCAATATATTTTGTGACCTCGTTATCAATGGGCAGAATTGCTTGATTTGAAATTCGTTTTTCAAAAGTTAATAACAGTTGTTAATTAACTTTAGTTTTGAAAAGCTTCTTTCGCATGACGCCAGGTAGACATACCACGTAGACATGCATTTGACAAGAAATAGTTAAATGCTAAAATGTAAGGCTGGTAGAAAAAAAAAACTTAAAACTTTGCTGCCTGTCTTCTAGTTTACATATCTTCTTGTCTGTCTTCATATAAAAGAGATGGATGCACTCAGCATTAACCTCTTGTTCTCTATTTGAATAGCGATACCGTCATCTTAAGATTACTTTCCTGATATTTTCCTCTTGTTAAGGCTTATTACATGCTTGTTTGATTTGACAAAAGTTATCTCCAATAACATTTTGAACTAATTTTAATGCATTTTGTAGAGTAAATGCTTAAGTGCTCTAGCTTAGCCACCACTTTGCAAATAATTATCACTTTCATTTGAAGGTACTCTTGTGTTTGGTTGACTTTTTCCCCCATTACATCTGCCAACAAGAAAGTCAAACAATGTAATGAATGCATGTATTCACAGACAGCTGTCTTTGCGCTGTTCTTCTAGTGCGGCGGCAAGATTTACGCAGTCACACTTTCGGAAAATCGTTCTTTCATGGGTCTATCAGCAACACAATGAGCACACCAGCGAGTTGTTCATATGACACTCTATCATTAATTATATATCTCATTGAGTGATAAAAGCGGCAAGAAAGAATACTTTTTATTTCTAGAAAACCGAAAACATGTATGTTAGAAGCATGTTCTGATTAAGAATTTGTACATAAAAGCTAAATAAATGGTGTAGCCAACACATCCATTCAAGTTTCTTTTCTGTTCTTCATCAATACTCTCTGGACTTCTCTTTGAATTCTTGACATTGTATCTTCATTGCTATGTCCTTGAACTCATCATATTCATCTCTTTCCAGGCGTTTTAAATTTATAGAACTGCTACCATCAGCTTTTGGTCCACTTAAAGAGGAATATCCCACAATATTTCAGTCATTTGAACATTACCATCGCTACTGTTAATATTAATTAATATATCTTAAAACTTCAGAGATATATGTTAAGTGTGACGTAATACAAGATACCAGAGTACCTTGCAGCATTTTTGTCTCTGATAAGTATATTCCTTAAGTGGTTCGCTAAAACATTTAAAAGTTCACACTATTTATCAAAAAGAAAATCTTGCTATTGTAGTTTTCCCCATTAAGAATAAGTTTATTCAACCATTCTTATGCTTTTTAATCTTGCTTCTGTCAAAATTTTAAGTCGGTATTTATTTATTTTTTTAAGTGCATTGTTTTCTACTCGGGTAACACCCGGTGCGGACCGCACCCCCCGCACCCTCCTAGTGACGCCACTGGGCCCTAGACCTAATTTTCATTTTATATTTAAATGTAAATATTATTTCATTGATAAGTATTAAACTTGGGATGTGTGGCTGATATTTAAAAAAAAAAAAAAAAAAAAAAAAAAAAAACTAACGCTTGGCCACATAACAAGCGGGCTCGTGTTCAAATCCCGACTCGAGCAGAGTTGTGAGTTGCTGAGCGCCAGCACGGTAAACTTCTCCCACATCCCCCCTCTCTCCACTGCTGTAGACAAGAGATTGGGCACTAATGGAGATGTTCAAGTTCAGCTAAAAAAATGTCAAGGACACTCAATTGACCCCCAAAGTTGAAAGTGACACTCATTGACAGCTGGATGTTAAGAATAAAGCTTGACATTTTACACCGCCCCCTTTTTTAAAATAAGTCGTTATAATTGTAAATTAGTTAGTCCAATATCCTTTCAAGGCTCCTTTCTGGTGATTATATTGACTTTCTCTTCAAAAGAATACGGTAAAAATTTGACGATTCATCATTGTTCCTAAGTTTATTGGTCCTCACCGAGTTGTAGCCTACTTTGAAAACGTTTGAGAAGCACTGGTCTAAGTATTACGAGTAAGATTTGATGTAAAATGTACTCACGAAAATGGCAAGTAATAAGCCGACACTTTTCATTTTGTTTAATTTCTCACAATCCCGAATAATGCTTGTGGGCTTATTCAATGTTTATAATGTATAAAGCCAGTTGCTAAAAGATAAGAAATCTCTGTAAAAAATATGATCTACATTTTTTGGACAAATCTAAAGATAGTGAGTGCTGTCAGTTCCAGCGGTTCTTAAAATAAAACAAAATGGAAATTAAAGCTTCTACAGCAATTACTTATCATTTCTAAAATTGAGTTTTGAATTGAAATATATTTTAACATTAAAATGTGAGCTACTATTGGTGGGACAATAAATATGATTGAGGGAGCGTACACACATTGTCATTTTAAAAGAGAATTTATTGTTAAGTACATTTGTACGAAATGTACAAAGTTCTCAGAGTATGTTGGTATCACTTTAGTATAAGATCATTTGCTGAAACGTATAGAATAATGATGGGAGAAAATTATTTCTTGGAAATATCTATTAAGTATCTTAGCTGTTTATGCATAAAAGCAATTTACATTGTCCGGGCATGTTTCTTCATTTTCCACATAACCACATTGTCATATAGAGTACACGCCAGTCTTTTAGAGTGATAATTAGGTAACATTGTTTAGGCCATCAATTTAGAACCATCCACAGCATATCTTGAAACATCATGTGCTTCAGTTCTCAGTAACACTAATACAACAGCCTGTAAATTTAGATTAATGACGACCAGCTAATGGTTACATATACTTTGTCCACTCTGAGATAACAGTCGAGTCACTCCCATTTTTAGCATATTGTGAGGCAACTTTTTTTTCTCTTATTTACATCTACTTCTTAGAATATTCCTACATTCATCATCCGTTATTATTTTGAAAATGAAAAAGGGGTCGCATTGACCAATGCTGAGAACAAGAAAAAAAAACTATTTCCAGTCATACTGAGGACTGGAACCCACAGGAAAGACTGGGAGTCAGTGGGAGACATAACACACATGGAGATCAAAAGAACTAGAAGCAAAGTTGGAGATGACTCCAACTGACGGGAATGCCCAGAATTGATACCGATGGCGAAGTTGTTGCACCCCTATGCTCCACTCCGGTCAAGTGAAGTCATATTGATTAGAAGATAATAGTTAAACTGCAGTCAAGTGAAGTCATATTGATTAGAAGATAATAGTTAAACTCAAGTCAAGTGAAGTCATTATATTGATCAGAAGATAATAGTTAAATGAACAACTATGAAACATCGTTTTACTTTTTACTTTTTCTATTACTCTCTCTCTCTCTCTCTTTATTCTCTCTCTGTCATTCGTTTATCTTTCTGTCTGTCTATCTTTTCGTCTGCTCTGCTTCTGTGTCTCTCCCTCTCAATCCTTCCCGTTCTCACTTCCAACCAATCATAATATTAGCTCGAATTAAAAAGTGATAAATAAAAAGAATGATATTTAACCAACAAAGTACTCTTGCTTTATCGTATTCATTATAAATATTTTATTTCTATAGCACAAGTTCAAGGACACTGCTGTATTAAATCAAAACAGGACATACAAAAATACACATTTGAAAATTCGATTCAGCTTTACATTAAAAAATTTAGATCAAATCTAAACCTTAAGAATTTTTAAATTGAAAGACTAATGTTTATAACAGATCAATGTCGCCTTTTTTTTTCCTCGCCATATGAATTCATTGAAAATGATAGAGAAGGTTTTGAAAAATAAAAATAAATCAGACAATTTCTGTCTCTCGATCACACAAACAAAGTTAAGTCCAAACTTTCTGAACGTAGCTGTTCACAACTGTATAGTGGATTGTTTCTAGATTTAAACAAAAGAAAAAGATAAAATAAAACATTAAAACTATAAACGATTTCTATAATTTAATTCTGAATAAACTATTAAAACAAGAGGCTGCTAGTAAACAGGCTCAATGACCTATATTCTTTGTACAGAAAAAGATTCATAAAGGGACCCGGGCAGATTTCGAATTCGCTATGAATCACATTATTGTATGTTTCAAAACATTATCAACAGATTTTGTCATTTCCAAGAAAATGATGGTATTTGAATTTCCCTTACATCATCAACCCAAGCTGCATCATTTCAAATGAAAGCATCTTATTTGTATTACAAACATCAATGTCTCCCCCTCCCCACCCACACAATGCGTCCAAAGTCCACTTTCTCCCAACCCTGCACCTTATATATGAATAGCGTTGTGGCCATTTAGCACATTGTGAAGAGACGAAAGCACTTGTGTACCCAGAATTCGTTTGCATACAGTAAACCTTTTTTTTTTTCGGGGGGGGGGGGCAGTGTTCTTTCTGATTGCAGCATTCTACAGGACCATCATGGAAAACCCCCTTCTCCACTCAACACGTTTAGGGTTAAAAGCTGTTACCTCTATCTTTAATTTACTCAATGCATCAATTGTGAGTGATACCTGAGCTCTATGTAGCCGGCCTACTAAATTAAATAATTTTAAAATGTGGCTTTACAAAAAAAGAAAAATCTTGTAGGCAAAGAACTCATAAAAATTGCTGGTTTCAAGTATTCTAACCGTTTATTTTATTGTTGTTATATTTATAAGCGATTCTTCATTACGTTAGACGGAGAGGGAGGATGCAGGAAGGGAGGAACAGACTGTAATGCTTCTTCTTTATAACTAGATCTTTTTTCCAACCGGGTTGTGTAGAATACGTAGTCTTCTTAATCAAAACGAGACCAAACTTACGTTGATGGCAATCTAAATACATTCAGCTGAACCTCCTTCAGAGCTGAGTTGTGACATATAATCTTCGCCAAACTTGTATTTCTCAAGGCTACCAGTTGTTCTGACCAAAAAAAAAATACTTAAAAATTAAAAATAAATGTATAGTTAAATATTATAATTATCTTTGGGTTAGTTTAGTTGCCTTCTTTTTCTTAAATTTTTAGTTTGGTTTACTAAATTTCACTATATCTCACTTGTTAAGAGGCCCTAAAAGCATTTTTTTTCTTTTAGTATTGAGTGGAAAACTATTGTTATCTACTTTAAATCTTTTTTTTAAAGTAGATTTGTAATAGGTTATTAAAAAACATTAAAGTTATTCATTAAAACGAAACATTTAATTTATTCTTTTAATTTACATATTATTTTAAATCAATTATTGCTTACCGTCATTAAAGCCAATGCTTTCATCTTCTGTATCATAGAAAAAACGATCCCCGTACTTGGTTCTGTAAAACTGGATTCCCAGAAGACACTTGAGTGTAGGACCAATAGCAGAGCGGCCGACACTTGGCTCATACAGTAGTCCAGTGAAGAGGTCGATGTCATCTATAGATCTTAAGGGAAATTTACATATGTGGTTGAAGTTGAAGTATTATTTTTTTTTACTGTCTAAAAATCTTAATATTGATTGACTTGATATTGACTGACTTTGTCAACATCAGTACAAGTAAAGTAACGGTCTAAAGCATTTTTGTTAAATTATATAGCATTGGCACATACACACAGACACACAATATATTAATAGAGAAAAAAAAGAGAAGGAAAAAGATTAGATAGATGAATAGATTTTAAATTTATTTTTTTAAACTTTTTTAAAATTTATTTCTGAACTTAAAACAAAACCTGAAGTATTGCATGTCTTTCAGATTTTCCCTCTCTATTATTCTTACTTTCTATTTATGAGCACACACAGACAGCTGTCTCTTCGTCAATCATCACTTTATTAACCTACTTTACTTTATTCCCCCCTTCCCGCCTCTTAATTTTCTTGTCTCCTATCCTTGAATCCTTCTCTACATCCTTCGATTCATCTATTTCACCGAATTCATCATAACACATCAATTGAAAACAGCTAGAAAGTTATATAAATAACTGACCCGTATAACTTTTATAAATA
>JADKLZ010000687.1:16740652-16776636 GCA_021533235.1 Biomphalaria straminea
ATATATACGTTTATGCATAGGGCTAGGGTTTACTGGGTGTTAGGGTTAGGGTTTGAAAAAAATCGCCCCTCCCCAACTCCAAAGTTTTGGATCCGTTTTCATATTGGATTAAGGCATCAATACTAGTATGTTTGTTCTACACTTGAATTATGTTCATCAAATAGTCATGGATATAATGCATGAAATACGATTTTTATGTGTTTAATCATCAAAGAAACAAACAAAACGTAATATCACCTGCTATAATTTTTCGAGTCAACTGAAACACACGTTCCTCGCTTGCATTACTTAAGAGTCGACTAAATTCTTGAGCTATTCTGTTGTGTTCACGGACAAACAAAGTGTGCATCACCCCTAGACCTGGCTGCTCGTTCACTCTTGTATCACCTGTAAGGAAATATCCTCGTGTTGCCAATAACTTTCTATGATATAATGTCTGATAAATCCCTCGGAGAATGTCGTGCCTTATATTAGCAGAATTAGCCTATTTGGAATTGGTTTCCTTCTTTTATAATGTGATGAACTTTTTTTGTGCTGAATGTTATATTGTATTAACTTCTACTCTGTAGTTATCTGCTCAAATATAGATGCTCTAGTTACCTTCTAAAATGTGAATCTGTGCGCTTGAATGAGGCTTTCAACAGTAGTTGCATCACATGTTTTATTATTATTAAACAATACCAAAGTTAATAAAGAAATGAAAGGGGAAATATTTTTATTAAGTGTTTTAGCCAAGGTTGTATCTTTTTATAATTAACAGACTAAATAGACACTGCCTCTGACTAGCTAGATAGGAGACGTATGGTAGTTCACTCTGTCACTGCAAACTAGGATGCAACTCAAAGAGTCACACCAGTGTTTCATAAACTTTGACCAGTGGTACCCCCCTCACAAATAAAAAAAAATTTCACCCTCTCCTTATCCATGTGGGGTTCTGCAAGCTCCTACAGTGGGGTCCTGGAGAGTTTTAAGAATGCAAGGGATAAGGAGTAAATTCCAAAATTATAGATATACAAAAAAAAATATAATTCTCATATATGGCTCCTTTTAAAATGTTTGGAATTTAAACTTACAGAATATATACTCACAGTGGCGTGACTAGGGACGGTGTCACCCTGTGCGTCACGCACCCCCTCCCAGTGATGCCACTGGATACTTATTAAAGCTAGTCCGTTTAGTCTTTTCTTTGTAAATAAGGAAAAAATAAAATGTTTTCAAAATGAGTTTTAAATACAAGAAAAAAAATAGTATTACTTATTTCCCCTTTCAGCCATGCGATTTACAACGTTCTGAGCTTCAGAAAGTCATCTCCCTTGCGTATACAATATATCTTTTTCACATTCATAAGAGTTCTCGAGTTGTTATTGTTGCAGACGCCGGTGAAATTTTGTAAAAGTCTTACTTAGAAGATAAAAAACTTCTCTCACTTCCTATATTAACATTTCTGAACCACTGCCCTTTTACATACTTAATATTTAACTGCAATAAAAATAAACTTTTTTTGTCCTTTCAAAGGTAAATTCCCCATTGCAACCCTCCACCAACAAATTGTCAGGAGGTTGCGCCTCCCCCTTCCCGTCATGTCTGAAAAGGTATTTTGATAAAATTGTCGGTATTTGTATCTGTATCTTATTTTCACCTGCTAACTGGCAATAATCCGATGTATTAGGTCTAAGAACACAGTTCTGTACTGGAGATTGAGGCAATGCCGAGTGTCCAATTGTCTTCAAAATACACAGCGGGTTGGTGTTGTTCACTTTGGAAAAAGAAATATAACATCATTAGAAAAATAAACTATAATAGATGATAATCAAAGAGACTTGATCAACAGGAATTAAAAAAAAAAATCACTTCTATCTAATAGTTAAATTTACCTGTCTTTTAAAATCTAAGTAAATTATCACAATGTGTGAAAGATATAAAGCTTAATAGATTGACGTAAAACACAGATCCACAACAACACAGTTTCTATAGTACCAACATACTAGAAGAGCATTCAAATAAGGCATATGTAGAGATAGATGACAACTCGTGTCAGATAATAATATCTTTATAATCTGAATTTGTGGACATAAAAATCGCGGAATGAAACTGAACAACAGTCAATGTGCAGTAACTAAAAATGTATAGGTAGTTCGGACATTTATAACACGAGGGCTATACAGAAAGGCATAACTCACTGCTTGATTGAACTTGTTGACTTTGTACATAAGTTCAAGTACGCATGGATGATACAAACCAGTCTTCTCTTTTCTGATGTTAATAAAACAACTCAAAACACTGACATTATTAAAGCATTGACATTACTAAAACATTGACATTGCTAAAACATTGACATGACTAAAACATTGACATGACTAAAACATTGACATGACTAAAACATTGACTGACTAAAACATTGACATTACCTACGTCTCGTAAATTTCTTTCTTGTGTAGGAAGAGAGCCGTAGATCTGTGAGGCGTCAATAAAAGACGTGACAATGTTGATCTGAGTCCTAGGTTCTAGTCCATACATTAGAAAGTAAATGAAATTAATTCGTTGAAATACAAATATATATAAGACATTGTGAGGCGCGGTGGCTGGGTGATAAAGCACTTCCAAACGGAGGAGTCCCGGCTTCCAATCCTGGTGACCACTGGGATATTTAATTTCGGGTTCTTGAAGGCGCCTAGGAGTCCTTTCTGCTTTAATGGGTACCTGACACTGATTGGGGAAAATTAAAGGTCATTGTGCTGGCCACATGACACATTGTAGGCCACAGTAATAGACGACCTTTACCTCACCTTCCCCTTACCTGTATTGTTCTTTTCTTTCTTCGATCTCCCTTTTAACCTTGATAATTTTGATATTTTAAATATATATCTGAATGGTATAGTACACATTATGAGATATTTTATATTTTACTTTTATACTATATTGTACATTTCAATCATCCAAATGAAAGAAACAAATGCTTTCATGATATTAACCTAAACATTTACTATTGAAGGTAAATTTAGTTACAAAAGTGTCATGATTTTAAAAAAAATGAAACATGTGTTTCTCTTAACTTAACAGACACTCAACCTTTAAAAACTTACATGCTCAACATTATTGTCTTAAACAAGTAAAATAATTATTAATAAAAAATAAAAATAAAAAAAAACAAGTTTATATTAAGAGTTGTTGTATCAATTAGTTATATATATATATATATATATATATATATATATATATATATATATATTGGCTATTTTCCCTTACTCTCTGTAATGCCGAATTCATTGGTCAAAGCCATTGATCTAACAAACTCCATACAATGGAAGTTAAAATCATAGTCGTCTGTGGGAATTTCAATTGGGAAACAATTCCTTTGAAAGAAATAATCAAGGTTTAATTTCAAAGAATACAATGACTCAGGAAAAAATATATTATTAATTTTATCTTATTGAATTAAATTGTTGTTATGTAGAGACTCCATATTCTGTATAAGTCACCATTAGAGATATCACACGAAATACTCTATTCGACACCTACATTTGGCTGAAAGAAGCACTGGATAGATCCTGGTGCTATTAAAGCATGGAATGGGTTGCCTGAATCATACAGGGAAACCAAAGTCTTGGCGGAGTCTAAGTCACTGATTTACATACATGACTAGATTGATCTAGGGACACGCGTAGGACATGTCTTCTTTTTTTTTTTTTTTTTGGAGTAACGTCTGTATTATATAAGATAAGAAAATAAGATCTACATGGAGAGCAAGCATAAAGATAAAGTCTTGGATCGGAGAAATAGAAAAAAGACTGAAAACGCTTCAGGGTATGGTGATTACAAATGCCCAAACTGCGCCCATTGATGTGTATCTAGATTCGATGTCTTTTGACACATTAGAAATTGAAAAGGGAAAAGATCATCTCTGAAGCTCTACAATGTAATACATCTAATGATTTTCCATGATATAACCAAATATTTAAAGTAAAAAGGATAAAAATATAGTATTGATTTTTTTTCCTTCGTTTGTTGAAGACCATTTTTTTAAATACTTTAACATTTCTCGTTGCTAAGTTTAAAATTTGTCCATCGTGGTTCGATGATAACCACTTTTATCATCTAGAGGACTGAGGGCTTTGCACTGTGATCTTGTGCCTCCTCATGTGGCTGGTTAGACCTATATGAGCCCGAATCTTGGTCTGCACACTGGGCAGGTTATTTCAGATGGACGTAGTGTCATTGGCTTCGCTTTTGTTTTCTCTGACGCTTTTCTTCTGCCAGTTCTGTTCTTTTCCTTTGCAATTCTGGCTCAAGTTTTCACAGCGCGACGCTATGATGCTCTATCATGTGCTTCTGTCTCCCAAGTGGCAAGGTTGTGTGGATGCTTTGCAGGCCTGCTCTACGTAGGACTTCATTAGCAGATATTTTTTTCTTGCCATTTAACATTCAGTATTTTAACACGACAGATCATGTGAAAGTGGTTCACTTTTTTGTGTTCATGTTTTCTATATACTGTCCACGTTTCCGAGGCATAGAGCAATGTGGGAAGGATGACATACAGCTTTATAGACCCCTAGCTTTGTGCTTGTGGTAATGCCTTGTCTATTCCAAACTAAGTAATTTTTGCTAAGTAACAAAATAAACAAAAAGTATCCCTATGTCTACCTCTGGTTTATAAACGGAGGTGCCTCGCCTTTGTCTCCACAGCACTGAATTGCACCGTTAGGACCTAGAAGAAAAAAACGTGTGGAAATGGTAAGTATTGAACAAAATGGTTGGTCACTAAGTGGCTGAGAACATAAGCTTCTCTAGGCTGTATTTGGGGACTTCAATTATAAATGCACTTATAGACTGTGGACAGATAGCTTCCTATGCGAACTTATTTTAGTCGACATGTGAGCTGTACTACGAGACATGTTCAAGAATGCGCTCATCAGATTAGGTAATTCTTACCAGTGGAGATTGGGATAGCTGAGAGGTCGTGAATGACCCACTGACCCCACTGCATGACCATCAAAGAGTTGAATGTATACTCCGCCTCGCACGGGTGAAGATGAAGGCTGACATTTCTGGCACTAGGGAGAGGTAGCCCGTCTTTACCATACTGCCTGGGCGCATCCACACCTGTCGGGACGGACAGAGAAAAGGAAAACAAATGGGAATAATAAGAAAAATGATGGTGCAGAAAGAGCAAGAGAGAGAGAAAGAGAGAGAGAGAGAGAGAGAGAGAGAGAGAAAGTGAGATGTTTAATCTCATTGTAACAGAAACAATAATTCATAAACTAAAAAGTAAGTTAAGGGGGTGGGCGTCGTTAAAATGTGGCACGTTTAAAAAAATAGAAAAAATATCTTTAAAAAAAAAAACTATATTAAGCCATTTTTCTACGCCTGGAAAATTTCAAATATCCTATTAATTAAGGAAGCACTCTATCTACGGGTATCTAATCCAATTATTACAGGTCAATTTCATTTCGTTTTTGTAGGCCTACGTTTTCGTTCATGTGGCCCGCGACACGAGTGTCGAAAATTAAAATGGCCCGTAGGTCGAATTATACTGGGCATCACTGCTTTACATGTAAATGTAAATGTAATCTTACTGTCCAACTATGATACAAAAAACACATCTATAAATACATGCTCGCATACAGTAACATACGATGGTAGTTTACCGGCTTAACAGTTATAAAGGTAGACGGATGAAATAGTTTATCGGATGAACGGTTCAAAAGGTAGACGGATGATATAGTTTATCAGATGAACGGTTCAAAAGGTAGACGGATGAAATAGTTTATCGGATGAACGGTTTCCCAACAATGAAACTAAAAATGTATTTGAAATATCAGATCATAGAGACCAAAGGAATTAAAAAAAAAACATTATTAACGTAAACGTATTTATTTAGCAATGAACCCAAGCAAGGGACAAAATAATATTGTTAAAAATCAATAGTAACCTTATAACTAGGTGCAAGCTTACAAAACATATACTACTCCAAATAGGTCAAGACATTCATTTTAAAGAGAGTAAAAAGACAAAAACTTTTTTTTACCAACCATCGGCGTATTCTGGAGGTAACAACCTTGGTACAGCTGTGAAGGCGGCACCTAAGTTTCTGACATTGTTACAAGTTCCGTCTATGCTTCTGTATTTTTGAGCGGTAGCGTTCCAGCACCACTGAAACAGAGATGAAGTTTGTTGCCTTTAAGAGGACATTTTAAAAATAATAAAAGTTCTCAGAGGAAACTAATGTCTGAAACAAAAGTTCTCGCTTCATTATTCAACGTATGCACATCAAGAAACAATTCCAAAAAATTATGGAATTTTGTGGCATTTTTGGTAAAATTATTATTTATTTTTAATTTCAAAAGTTCAAATCAATATTTTTTTCAAGTCTTGACATTAATACGATATTGTTTTATCTTTTTCAAGGAATACAGATGATTAGCTTTTATATGCAAAATAATAAAGTAAATCACATGCTTCAAACTGGTTTAAATTTGCAAGATTTCAATATATGTAAGTAATTGTGAGCTTGCGACCCTAGAGCTATTTTTTAAATGTATTTTTTTATAGGCCAGAGCTATTTTATAGTTGTATTTTTATATAGGTTAGGGCTAGATCTATAAATGCTGATGTTACATGCTTTTAGTAGTGGTCCAGTGTACGGTCAGTACTGCATCTCGGTCTATGTGACGAGAGATCTTGGTGATCTTGAACGCTAATAATTGTTTTAAATATTTTATTCTGTACTGTGACGGCCTGCTATTATTACCCGCTGTAACTATTGCTGCTTGAACCCGCTGTAACTATTGCTATCTGCTGTTTAAGCTGCTATTATTAACTTGATTTAGATCTAGTGTTAGTGTTATTTGTATTTGCTGCCTTAGCCTTAGTCTTAGTGTTAGTCTGTTTCTGTTCTTAGAGAATAGTAAGGTGTAAGTCTGAGAAGGTTTTAGCTAGTTTTAGTGTTTTACGAGTTTATTTTAGTCTATGTAGGGTATTTTTATATTGTAGATCTAGACTAGTTTATTGTTGAGTGTTAGTGTAGGTCTAAGTCTAGTTTAAGTTTAGTAGTGATTTGACTAGATTATTTAGATAGTTAGTTTGATTTGTTTAAGTTATATTATAGTAGGATTTATTAGGATAGTTTGATTGTGGTTTGGTTTTTTGTCTAGTTAGTATAGTAGGCCTAAGTTGTTCTTTGATAGTTATCGGATAGGTTAGGTTTTGTTTGATTAGTTGTTTGGATTTAGTTGGTTTATTATTAGTTATTTAGGTTTTATATATCTTATTATTGATTTATTTTTCTAATGTAAATAAAGTTTCATTTTGTTTTATTTATCTAAAGTAAAGTTTCGTTGGTGTTTTCGTTTAATTTAGCTATATTAGTTAGGTTAGTTTAGTCTAGTTATTCTGGTTACTCAGACAAATCTTGTCCCTCGGTCGCAGACTGGGGTGTCACAGACTGAACCCACCCAGTAGCGTCACCATCTACCTACTGGTAATTTTACGTAAGCTGAAATAGGCCTATCTAGAGCCAACTGACCAGCTTACATAATCTTATTGATCTGACTAAATTTGACTGGCTATATGGGAATTGGGGCAAATGTCCGGTGGGCAGGTAACCAAATTGACCGATAGGGCCATCGAAACGGCCGCATGGATGGCACGTATTAAATTGTTAAAAAATATTATATTCTCTTTTAAGAGGGGCCTTCTGAATGTCGTGTTAAAAAAATCATTGACAGGCTCTACTCTACAGTCATTTTCCGAAATAATGTAATAGCCTACATCCGTAGACAGTACTACTAGCAGGCTTCATCATTTTTAGGGCCCACACCATTAGCGATGAAAAAGCAACAAAAGGCCTATATTTTTTATGAAGATAAAGAGGTCACTGTATGCATGCGTGCAATTATCGATACATTAGCAAACTTAACATAATGATTTTGATGACCGGTATAAGTGGAAACCCATCATATGATATACAATTTGTGGGCCGCATAGATTTTGACACCCAGTCCGCCCTTGTTACTGATCATATGATTATAAACTATATTTATGATTCTTTGTTCATATTTAAGATCAGCCATTAAGCATTGCTAATGTCAAGTTCAATAGTGGCACCCCTGTGATAATGCAGTGGGTATCAAGTCAAATAAGTGTGACTGGGAACACTATTGTAGACTCCTTGGCCCACCAGGGAGGGCAAAGTCCACCAACTGAACAGGCTGTAAGTTTTCACCATTCCCTGGCTATAATTTTAAAAAAAAAGAAATGGAAAAGTGGTTTGAGTACTGCGACAAGTCCCAAAAAGCCCGTAGAGTCTGGGAGCGCATGAGGCGCCCTGACCGCACTTCCCCCTGGTGGAGGCTGTCCAGACCTGAGCAAGCTTTTATAGCACAGTGCAGGACAGGCCATTGTCCTGTCGGCTCATATTTCTCACGGCTATGGCCAAATTTCGATTCACGGTGTCCCCGCTGCGGGGAAGAAGAGGAAACCGTGCCTCATATTCTGTTTGACTGCCCCAGACTTGATGATCTCCGTCTCGACAGGTCTGGGAAACTGAAAATTCTCGAACTGTATGGTGACGCCTAAGCACTACGCAGGACAGCAGGGTTTCTGTCCAGGGCTTTTGCAAGAGAGGATTCAAGCCTCTCAAGCCCTCACTCAAATGGAGTTTGATGAATAAATGAATGAATGAATAGTGACATCCATGTAAAAACTTATGAGACTTATCTTATTTGTAACAAATTACATGTCTATAATTAAGTTTGACTCTCTTGCCAATCGATGTAGTATAATGTATTTGTTTTTATACAACTTAATAAATAATAATATTAGTTGTAATAGTGTACTTACTTAAATTAATTAAACTATTTAAACTTTAATTAACTTGTAGTAACCCTTTCTAGAAAGGGCGTGTGTACGCCGTTAGAAAGAATATCTGACCCCACCTCTACTGGGGTGAGTTTGTAACTCTTTTCCAATCCCCTTGTTAAATTGAAGGGGAAACTATTGCTTCTCTAATACTCCAGAAAGAAATTTATTTCCTGCATAGAAACACTAAGTTAAAAATGGACTACCTTTTATAACTATTATGCAAATTTTGAAACAAAGTGCAAATATTAATGCAAAATAAAATAGGAAAGTTGTGCTGTTATTATCTGTATTTACGTTTCCCTTTGCGTTAAGTCAAGCACTCCTCAGGTTGTAATTTGGCTAAAGGATCACAACCGAATTTTGCTTTTGCATTTAGGGGGCACCACAGGGAAAAAAAATTAAAAAGCACTGATTTACGCTGCCTGAAAGAAATTAACTTCAAAGACTATAGTATTGTGACCCCGTAGTTCTAGATGTAAACTTTGGATAAAGAAGAGGTGGTGAAGTGTTCATACCCTGTACCATCGCCGAACAAATCTGTAACCTTGACCTTGAAATCTCCCTGCAGACATGGCAGCGTGAGTTGAAGCCAGAGTGTAGAATTCGGGAGGAGGTTGCACAACAGGGGCTATAATCAAACTTTCAACTGCAACATTGGACAAATGAAGATTAAGTCTAGGTATCTCTATCTATCCTACTCTATCTGGTGTTCAAAATCGAAGAAAAATTCCAGGCTCATATTACAGAATATTGAAATCAGTAACTTACGTTTTTTTGTTTGGTATACTAATGTTTTTTAAGTAGTTTAGTTCCATGTTAAAAAAAAAACAACAACATATATTTCAATCATATTAATGCGAAATCATTGCAGTACGAACAGAAGTGACGAATGAAAGAGAGAGAGAGAGATTAGGGAAGTAAATATATTTTCCCACCACTGTCCACTATCATTATTCACTTTTTGAAACGAAACAGTCATTAGTGACGATGCTGAGTACTTAGTGTACTAAAGATTACCGAAAGATCAAAATTAATCACGAGAGGTAATCAATACCAGTTGTCAAGTGCGTTTTCTTCTAGATTTAACAATTTTACGCCGGCGTGAACATATCGGGTATAAAAGTTTGTCCTTATTAGAAAAAGTTTGATTCTGTTGTTTTTTTTTAATTCTTATTATTTGTGATTGGACATTCTTTAAGGTGGCTACAAACTAGTGAAACAAACATTTACAAAAGAAACATATTTGGTTTTTTTCTTATTAATGTTAACAGCCTTAGAAAGTGGTGAGTGAGGTACCGTCCTAGGCCTCGAGCCTTAGTGGAACCCGCGATAACACCAACACCATCATTAGTTACTTTGATTAAAAGAGACTAAATCTATAATAGAAGACTGGGGGACAAAATCTTGCAAATCCTATACTCTTAAGCGAGCAATTCTTGTATATATATATATATATATATATATATATATATATATCTTCTATTTCGAAAACGGCTCTAACGATTTTCTTTAAAATTTCAACGTATCTAAATGTTAGTGAGAAAAAAATTCTCAACTCATTGGCCACATCGGGAAAACTCGAGTTCGACCGTTATTTCGATTAAAAAAATGTCTCGTTGTAAAATTAATATTGGCTTCAATATATTTATGAATGAAAGTTATGAATGAAAGTTCTCCATGACGTAAACGGGAAAAACGCTGCTTACGTCACTAGGCTTACCTTACTACAATGCAAACAAGAACGCGTTTAGAGATATGAATGAAGGGATGTGTAAAACTAAAAGCAGGCCACGTGCTGTAGCACCACTGTGATGGATGGATGGCAAGCCGGTATGAACTTCTTATTGTCCGACAGTCAGGCTGGACAGGGCTTTTATTTAACCGAGCAAGGCTCGGCCACCTGATATTAAAGTCTTATATGCAGAAGATTTACGTATAGAACATCAAACGCCAACAGGGATATGCTATATGAGTAAGATACTATGTTTTGTAACAATAAGACCAACATCATATAGAGTCGGACGAGTCCGTTAGTGTGATGTGGTACGGTTTCGCATTTGATATTGGTCTCGGGTCCCTCGTATTGCTTAGTACGCCTCTAATGTCAAACACTACGTAATCTATTCTTTGATTACATTCTGCTTTGTTGTATGATACGTTCTACACTCTTTAAGACATAAAATACTATAGCATACAAAAAGAAGAGAAATCGAAATGGGGTTGTATTTAAATTGTCAGTAAGAAACACGCGTCGTACTCAAACAATAGAAACACCCATGCATTAGCAACTGTCACGTGACAATAGAATGGAGACACAGAAATATATACACACTAGCAGCTCACTGTCAACACCAGATATGGACTGATTGTTTAGATAAGCAAGAGAGACAGTTGATGGCTTATTGTGTGTGTTAAATTGGGTTTAAGACAGGAATGTGAGACAGATCTATGTGTTCTGTTTGATGCTGGTCTCTGTTTGACTTATTTGAGAGATTGGCTCTTTAGAAAACAATTAGATCAATTAGATAATCATTTAATAACATCAATTAGGCCAGGTTCACATTGAACTTCACTTTCACCTTCACTATTTTTTATTGGACCATTGGGGCACCACAAAGGATCTGTCAACTATCTTTCTACATTTCTCTGTCTTTTGCCTTTGATAGAATTTCATTCACTGACAGGCCCATATATTCTTTGATGTTGTTTTTCCATTTCTTTGTCTGTCTTCCTCATTATCCTTTTCCTGGTACTGTTCTCTGAAGGAAGGTGTTTACGAGCCCTCAGGACTATGTGTTGCGGCAATAGAGTTTGAAATTACATTTTTTGACAGTGTTTTGCAAGTTATCGTGGTGCCCAGTTGCTGTATTAACCTTAATTCTAATCTCTTCATTCGTGATGCAGGTTTTCTAAGTGACACTTAAGATTTATCAATATCTTCATAACTATCAGTTCACTGTATACATATGAATATAAATAATATAATAAAAGCATTAATAAATCTGCGTATCCTGTGGCTAGTAGAACTAACAATACATGAGAACTTTTTTTTTCTTTTTGTCTCGACGGAGATGGGTTGTAGTTGTTGATAGTTTGTAGTTCATAGATTCTGATATTCTTTTTGAAAATATTGAAACCTACCTATCGACCTGCTTATCTACCTGCCCTAACCATTTCGGTTTTGAAAGACTTTAAACTAAATAGATGACAAAGGTAATGTCAAAGATGACAGATCACTATTGCCTACTAAATATCACAAAGACAACAGTTGCCCCACTTTGCTCTGTTACCGCTAATTATGGCACATTCGTTTTTCAATACGTTGCTAGTTGCGCTACTTTTATAGATACTTTATTTACTTCTTCCAACTAGATATATCTTGTTGTTCTATAAACGGACCAACATTAGTTACACTAAAGGGTTTGCTATTTATAGTTATTCGCCTTATATGAAAGTATCCAATGGAGAACTTCGTGTTTACAGAAATTGCATATCCGGGTAGAAGTTTTAATTTATTGGGAATTATAAAGTTCTGAAATGAAATTTCATGGATAAGGTATAGGGAAAAGTATAAAGTATATGGGGAAGTGATGTATATAGCTATAAAAGATCTACTTGTGATAATAATTATAATGAGCTATCCACTTTAATAGAAAAATGAAACAAATTTTTATTTTGTTTATTGTTATTTTGTTTATAGATTTCCATTGATCAAAAAGACTGCAGGCGGATAACGTTTTTTTTCTCCACAAGATGCGGGAAAATATGTATTTCGCCACTGGGTTTGCGTAGTCATGTGACATACTGCACTCATTTTTAATTTTCGGGATCCAATACATTGCCATTATTATTTATTATTATACATTGATCAATACAAAAGATTTTATAACATTTATGCTGAATAGTTCATTACAAAAATATATTTGTATCTGTGGCGTAGATAGGGTGGGGGGAAGGAGTGGGAGAATTTGAAAATCCCCCAAGCCCCCACTTGAGGGGGGGCCTAAATGAGTGTTTTCTACATTAAATATTTAACATTAATTATTTAATAAAACGCCAATTGCAAGAGGTCAAATCACCGGATCCCCAAATGATGACAAACTCCTAGCTACGTCATAATTGGTATCATTATCTTATCTTATCTTATATAATACATACGTTACTCTTTTATTGGAAAATACATTTCAAATTTATCAAACATTGAAACGTTAGAATAAAATCACAAGTAAAAATATTTTAACAGGATTAAACCCGATTATCTGTTTCAAATGGAAAAGATCCAGTCACTGAATCTGGAAACTACTTATCAGAGACCAGCATTCTGTTTTGAGATGTCTCCACACTGCCCACCTTTTTTCTTCAACTAAATATTTATTTACATTTTGATTTTTTTTTTTAGAATTTAGAGTTACTTTATTTAATTGTGTATATTTTGTGAATTTTAATTTATTCTAATGTGAAAAAGTATACGATTGGTTGATCTGAACACATGTAAAGAACATAAAGGCTTAGATACTATTCCATGAACAATAAAATATCCATCTAGTAAAGAATAAGTCTAATACATGGATATACTACGCTAATTTACAAGAACAAAGAAACAAGAAAAAAATAGTTAGAAAGTGTAATTCTGATCATACTAATACCTGAATTTGGTTGAATAGTATTCTGTAGTATAGTTATGGTTATAAACACACATGTCGGTTGAAGCAGTGTAGCCATTTCCTAGGAGGTATTTCAGAATCTAGTTTTGAAAGAATCTCACAATGAATTTTTTCCTAGCACTTTTGAAATGTATTAAAATACAATTTTGACGACTTTGAGGCTATACAAACTAATATAAGATTATTTTTCTGATATTATTCAACTTTACATGAAGATATATGTCATTACACCAAAACTAACAAGTCATCTACTTTGTTGAGCATGAGTGAGTGAATCTTATTTGGTGTGCGTCTTTGTGCGTGTGTGTTATCGACTCAATTGTCCAGGTGAACATGTAAATTTGCCGATGATGTTGCTCAAACAGAATTAAGACTGTACTTTCAGGGGAGCTAACGTATGTGTATTTGTGTGAGTGGACGTGTGTACGGAATATTTTATAGCCTCATCAAACTGACATTTATTAATCACGGCCCCTTTTCTCTTTTCTTTTAACGTTCTTTAGCACAGATTATTGCCCTTGTTTTCAGTTTAATCGCAGGGGGTAGAAGGGGCGAGAAGGCTTCTTTTAATATTGGAATTTGTTTGGCCGTATAAATGAGTTAGTAAATTATTTGTGAGATTGAACAATATTTTGATTGTGATATTTAGTTTCTGCTATATTGCTATATTTCGTACATTATGTAATTTTAGAGAATTATATTTCCAATAATTTACAGTATCCCTTTCAAATGGTTCCCTGACATCTCATCATACGAGACATCTCATCATCGCAACACCATAACATTTTATCACTAAGATGCCTGTGATCTTAAGATCACAGAAAGACTTTACTTGTATGAAAGACTTCATATCAGATTATGATTTGATATATCCTAACCCTTAACTCTAACCCTACACCTATATGTACTTAAGTTAGCAAAATGCACTTAATGCAATGATGAAATGTTATGGTGATGAAATACTATAATGATGAATTGCTATAATGTTGAAATGTGCAATGATGAATTGCTATAATGATGAAAAATTGCAATGGTGAAATTATCGTATGATGAGGTGTCTAGTCACCTTTTCAAATGGCTATTAATGTACAAAACGTAATGCTTTTGATATATTTCTTTAATTATCAAATTATTATACTCAGTACTACTAGAAGATGGACGGAACAAGGGGATCTATCTGAAAAAGTAGGTTTTGAGATTTGTAGTTATAATTATGATCTTTTGTTAGGCCCAATGTTCTTTATTCTTTATGTGCTTTCATTCATAGAACTCTAACTTTTTAATAACCAGTTCTCTCTCTCTCTCTCTCTCTCTCTATATATATATATATATATATATATATATATATATATATATATATGCCCAATTTGAAGTGGATTACAATGTAATCATAGACATATATATATAGACTGGCCGATGAAGAACAAATTATTATTGGAAAAACGTGGGCAAGCATAGATTTAGTTATATATATTTTCCTATGTCTTTCAATATGAAATTGTTGATATGGTGCGCATAGGTGCATGCGTAGCCTATAAAGGCTAATATTAGGAATAATGAAGTTTTGTACTTTTCAAAACTAAAGATCATAGTTATATATAGACTGAAATTTACGTCATAGAATTTATAGCTCATTTGCCATCATTTTTTTCTAACGTAGATGTGGACATAAAACATATTTGACTCTTCCTAAATGAAAATAAGATCCTGTTTCCAGTCTATATATATATGTCTATGAATGTAATATAAAAACCACTAAATAAATGCACTACTTGAATGTGCTACTGAATGCACTACTGAATGCGTTACTGAATGCACTACTGAATGCGCTGCTGTGCAATATTGAGATATACACGCTACTTTGATAGAAGTTTCCAAGTGAAAACTCAATATGAAGATTATTGATGATCTATCCGCTCGTAAATAAACGTACCTACAGCGATACATTACAAGGCTTTCAAATTGTGTTGACATTGATGCTCATGTTAACATGACGTAACCCAGGGCAACAGCCCACAAACTCTTGTCAAACGTTCTGTACCTTCACAGGCTGATGGTCTAAATGTTTCAATTTCACTCCATAAATGAGTACTTCACGTCTACTATATACAAGCTGGACATAAAAAAATCAACTTAATCAGGTCATTAAGTATGTGCGTTCTTACGGGTTACACAATTTAAAAAAAACTTTTAGTTTGAGAATTTGGTTTTGATAGAAAATGATGAAACTAAAAAACAGCTTAACGTGAATAAAAATAGGTGCTAAAACAATACAATTTAATGATGATTAATGTCTAATCAGATCTAAACAAATGACCTTTACATCATCTGCCCTATAGATCACAAGGTTTGAAAGGGGAACTTTACTTTTTTACTTTAATGTCTAATAAAAACAATGTAATGTTATTAGGAGGAGAATCAAAACGATATATATGTTATGGACTACAGACTTTAATGCAGAAAAAAAGAAGATAATTACGTCTTACGCATTTCATGTGTCAATCTAGTCAATGACTTTTAGTAGCTAGGCCTATGTAGAAATGCAAATTTTAGTACCTATGTAATAAAAGTGTACATTTTAGTAGGCCTACCTATGTGTAAATGTACAATTTTGATACTTTAAAAAGTATGTAAATTTTAGTATCTATGTAGAAATGTAAATTTAAGTACCTATGTAGACATGTAAATTTTATAAACTATGTGGGAATGGGTATTTTAGTTTCTATAGAGACACTGGTACTTTAGTATCTAAGGATATTGTAACTTCCTAAGTAACGTAACGGGAGAGGGAAATAAAGTGACTGAAAGATAAGCTTGTTGAACAAAGTGTGGACTCTTACTTGGTGTTGCCTCGGATAGAGAGAATGAGATAACTCTGGATGCGTTCAATATCTCAATGCTACCTCTACGTATTGCGAATAGTAAGATTATACTTACTGTTTATATCAAAAGTAACAGAAAGTTGATTAATGTTTTTGTACCGCCATGTATAATAAAGTATTTAAAGTTTTGAAAATATGCAATATATATCACATTTCATTTTCTTTTCGTTTCTACGCAGTTTCTGGTTATAATGCTTACTACATGTATTATACAAACACATTAGAACCTTTTTGTATAAGATCCCATAAAATAGTTTTATTTGTTCAATTTGAATGTCAATAATATTAACAGATAACTGTTGTCGTCTAACGCTGAAAAGAAAATCAAAGGGGAGTCACTCTCTCCGGTTCGACCTTATCAAAAGATTGTACATAAACATAACGACACGAAATTTCGCGCCAATAAGAGTATCTCTCCAGAAAAACTCTTCAATAAAAGCTGTGTTATGGGGCGCACGTTATAACATAGAATAAAACCTGCGCGCCATAGGGGTCAGCTACGTACACCGTTTTCTGAATGCCAGTGCAACCTTTGTATTTAATGCCTCGCACCTTAACTCGATGGGTCACCCTGCTGTGTTTTCAAGGGTTCAATACAGTTTCAGTTAGTCGGTGTACTGAACTTAGATTTAAACAATAAAAAAATATATATTATGCTTGCATTTTCGAATCTTTTATGGCTTCCCACGAGCGCAATATTGTTTTATGCGTTTAAACGTTCTTTCAGAACAGTAAGGAATGGAATTGTTTGAAATCGGAAAGGTCAAGCGATGTTCCGACGTTTTCGAGATGGCGTTAAGAAACCCTATATAAAGAGCGAAGATGTAGAGTCACATCGCGTCAAATTCCTTAACAAGTTCATAAGTAGACAAGGCCGGATCTAAGGGAGGGACAGCCCTAATGCTTTTAAATACAGCTCCGGATTTACGTTAGTAAAGTAAAGTTCCCCTTTCAGACCTTGCGATCTAAGGGGCAGATGATGTAAAGGTCATCTGTTTCTTTTGCCCACGGTTAACGAGGGTGTCATTTGGCCAGAACAACGGCCAACCGACTTTTCTTTTCCCTAACGGTCCAACCGCCTTTTCTTTTCCCAAACTAATGTCACGTACCAATCAGAGCTGGATGGACTCAAAGGCGCCCGTACTTAAAAATCCCAGTCTCTTCACTAGGATTCGAACCCGGAACCGCCAGTTCGGAAGCCAAGCGCTTTACCACTCAGCCACCTCGCCTCCACCAATGGCCCTCTATTGTCTATGTGTGTTCATATACAGGCTCCACCAATGGCCCTCTATTGTCTATGTGTGTTCATATACAGGCTCCACCAATGGCCCTCTATTGTCTATGTGTGTTCATAGATAGGCTCCACCAATGGCCCTCTATTGTCTATGTGTGTTCATAGATAGGCTCCACCAATGGCCCTCTATTGTCTATGTGTGTTCATAGGGTTAGGGTTTGGAAAAAAAACTCCCCCTACCATTTAAAAGTTCCCGATTTGCTAGTGGAGCCATGAGTTGTCAAATTGTTTCAGTTCGATTAGTCGCATGGTGAGAGACTCTAGTCTAGATAGTGAAAGTGGTTACAACATTAAAGAAGATATTATTTGCTTAGTGATGTTCTGTTAACATGGTGATACCCACCAGAATTATTGACACTCTTATCGCAGGCCATATCAATGAAGAGATACAAAAGCGAAATACAATTGACCTGAAAATGGCTTCACTTATCTACTTTGAATGGGAGCAATTGTAGCTAGCCTAACCACCGACTGATTTTCTTATCTATTTTCTTTTGGTATATATTCCCATAGATTATTCAATCTTTAGGCGTAGTTTAACAATTTGCGGCTCAAACCTAGAATTCCGCCAAGTTTGTTTTATACAATTTATATGTTGCTGTTTTTTAAACAGACATGTTCTGTTTTATATATATATATATATATATATATAATTCTTTAAGTCACAAGTTCAAAAGTTCAGCCGAGTAAGCAACAACAAGTAAATAGGGAAGATCCCATAGCGCAGCATGGTGTGAATGGAAAATGGTGTATACAAATCTGCACTATTTTGTGAATGAAAGTGGTGTATATAATTCTCTTCTTCTCAATTTGCCATTATATTATAAGTATTTCCAGATTATTGTGTCGTAAGACTCTTGAAATTAGAACAACAATACACAGATAGAGTCTACTCTCAGGTTTGACTTTAGAAGTACTTTAATTAATATCACAAATTACGCACATTCGTTCATTAGACAGGATTACGAAAGGTAACTCATCTCTCTATTCCTAGATCTAGATCAAGATCTAAAACTCGAATTCAACTCTAAGATTATAGAACTTCTCTTCGCAAAGATAGTTTTATGCTTTAGCACATGAACATAGTAATCATAGTCCATTCATTTCATATTTTAATCAAATTAACATTCAAATTTGTTTTTCTAAAGCATTGTTACATAAGTGCAACTCTATTCTTAATATCGCGTAAATTAAGGTCAATTAGCCAATTTTAGCTCCATCGCTTTACTTATAACAAGTAAATGGGAAGATCCCATGGCGCAGCATGGTGTGAATGGAAAATAATGTATCCGAATCCGCACTATTTTCATTCACAAAATAGCATAGCATATTTTTTTTTACTTTACTTTTACTTAACAAAAGATTTTAATAATTTCCGGAGATTTCCAGGACTTTTTCGTAGGCCTATATTTTGCAATTTCAGGAGATTTCCAGGGGCTCCTGGTAAATCAAGAGGCCGCGGGAAATCTGTTATATGTTATAAAATGGTTTATTTAATAATGTATAGACCTAAAAATTAGCACGGGTCCAAAGAAAGTGCGGGACCAACTGCGGTCGCATATGTTGAAGTGACTAAAGCCTTCCCTGCAAAATAGTGGCGTATGCTATGCCGCCGGTCGACTAGTATATATATATAACGCTTAGTGATTTCAGTAGGCCTTTAACGATTTTAACTTCTTATTCTCCTAAACTCTTGTAGAACTGTATGATCTAATTAATAAAAGACATAAGGGCGATCTCTAGGTCAGAAAGAATGTGCAGTTCTCGCAGGCTATTTTATGATTACCATTGCTGCTTATGAAACAGACATGACACACGAGCTCTTAAAAATTAACAATTTTCCCACCTTTGTGTCACTTCCCGTTCGCCAATAGTCATTCAGTGCATCCGTTCATGATGTCAATGATCGTGTTCGGTTGACCCGTCCTACATGCGGGGTAACAGTGGGCCAGTATAGTACGTAAAATACCTAACACGAAATTTAGTGACAAAAGAAAAACCAAGATTATAAGAGAGTTTGTGTAAACGCAAAAATGTGTCCGTCTTTTTGTGAGCAATGCAGGTAAAAATGTAGGTTGCAATATGTTTATCCCTATAATCAAAAATTATAAAGAATGTAACTATTAATACCACAGTCTTACCAATTAAATATAAGAATATAATTATAACCAACGTTATCTATTGTTCTGCGGCTGACAATGTTATTATTATTATTATAATTATTATTGTTATTATGCTAGAAACGAACGAGTATTTATTTCTGTTACTGTCAGGCGGATATTCTGTAGGGCGATCTAATAGAAGGCAGAAGAGCCGCTGGTCGCCCTTTCTTACGTTATACAGATGTATGCAAACGGGACATGAAGCTCTTTAAGATCGACACCAGCAACTGGGAAGAGGTGGCACAAGATAGATCCACTTGGAGAGAGAGCATAAAGAGGGGGTCTTCGATTGCAGATGCCATACACAACAGAAGCACAAAGAAGGGTGAAAGTGCAACGGCGCCTGGTGACTACATATGCCCAACCTGCGATCGCAGCTGTGTATCAAGGATCGGCCTCTTTAGTCACACAAGAGCTTGCAAGGGGAAAAGATCGTCTCTAGAGACGTAAAATGCCACAGATGTCAGGCGGAGGACATTCCAGCTACCCGTCGCCTCAGAGTGGCGCCTCCGTGGAAACGTCTAGAGTGGAACTAGATAGGCTAGAAGAGTAGCGTACCAGGCCTTAGCAGGGCGCCTTGATTGAGCTTTTGTTTTGTTTCTCTCATTCGGGGCAAGGATGGAAAAAGAACCTGCACACCAGTCCAAAAAGGCCGCCATACCGTTCCACAAAGGGGGCCGTCTTCAGTGTCCCGTTAGCTGGAGTGGCGTCCCTCGCACGGAACAGTGGCGAAACATTATAGGAATATGAGATAAACTCCCCGTAGTAAGTTCCGCCTCCGACCACCTATAGCGGGTGGGGTCCAGGAACGGGGACGAAACGCTACGTACACGGCACAGCCGGGTCAGGAGCACCCATATGGCTGCCTACCGTTGGGAGCCCTCAGACAGGATTCGGGATGAAGAATCCCAATGTCCAGGCCTGGTTGATGGATAAAAGCCTTTCTATCGACCAACGGGATATGGACTTCTTGACAGGTACTGTCACTACTGTCAGGGTCGAATTTCAGTAAAGAGAAACAAAAATTCATTGTAATCCCTCATCAGAGTCCACAGAGATATATTCTGGGGATGTGGCATGCTGCCCTGCCTCACCTTGGCGCACGGGTGGAAACGGTCGTGAGAGGGAACGACTAAGTCAAAGGATAGCACAAGAAAGCACCCGTGGGATTGCCTAAGAGGGTACAAGAGTTACCCTCATTGCACTGTACGGGGATGTAAAAGAGTTCCCACAGCGATCTGTCAACGTCCAGGGGCCATGCCTCAACGGGCCGTTACATAAATAGCGTGTCCCGCACAGATAGCCTGGTAGAGAAAAATGACGGGGGTCTCGAGAGCCCGTGCCACCGGAAATGAAAGCAGAACTAAACTTGAGGTTTAACTCCGAGTCTCACCCCCAAGTCAGACAGAACGGTCTATGCGACTTGTACACCGTTCATTCAGGGCGGTAGAAGGGAGCTCTTGTTTGCTTTTGCTGGCCTTTAGGTTCCAAGTGCGTTTGCACAATTCTACATGATAATTTCTAATGGTGATGTGGAAGGTCTGCAGTTGTAGCGCCCTCTGACAGGCAAAGAGAATCTTCTTAGGGATGTTAAGAGCCTTGAAGATATCTGTGAGGTCACTTGTCATTATTATTATTATATTCTATATATTAATAAATAGGCTATTCAAAGAACTGTATTTTTTTAGCCTGGCCCAACCTAACGAATCTGATAAACCTTTTCTTTGTTGTACAATTTTCAGTATTTTTAAAATGCAATTTAAAGCTTTTAACATCCAAACCTAATTCTCTTTCGAACCAGGCAGCCCTCCAACGTCCATCTAATTGACACGGGAGAAAGTTGAAAAATAAAATGGAGATATTCAGTATGGATATTCAGAAATTAGAGTAATGAAAGTCGTGGACAGGAACTTGACCAGATCTCAAATATCATGATGTCTGATTTTCAATATCATTTTCTTGATTTTGAGTTCTAAACTTGACAGACGAACGGACAAATCACACAAACTAAGAAATTGGCCCTTCACTAACCAACAATGATCATTTAATGTTATGGCAGGCTTACAATGTAGGCCTACCATACCATCGTTCAGTTCATTGAGTACGAACTTTCTTCTCTTTGACTCTAATTACAAAGCTTATATGAACTCTTTTTTTGTGTGTGTCTGGCAAAAAGTTTGTACACATTATTTCTTCCACACCCAATCTTATCTTTTATGTTACAGACGTTACTTTAAAAAAGATGATTACGTCCTACGCGTCATGCAAATAGTCTTGCATATTAACCAATGACCTAAACTCTGCCACTCTGAAGATTATAGTTCAGTGTTTTATGTATAATTGCTACTTTACTTAAGTTGTAAGTCTTCTATCCTGAAGGCTTTCTAAACTTACTTATTTTACTAATCAAATATGAATATTCGTTTGCTATGAATTTCTCTGCTCTATTTTGCGTCTGAAATATTGCTCATTAATTTCTTTAGCCTACTTGACAAAACAGGTACCAATGAAAAAAAGAATTGGTTAATTAAATATTGATATTTAATTATTTCCTTTGCTATGTCGAACAAGGGAAAGCAATCATACTTGTTAATTTTTATGCGCACACCATAACATTGACACAAATGTTCCAAACTGGTGATAGGATCATAGTGCATTTAGAAAACTTAAAACATGACATTGGGCTAAACAAAAACAAATGGTAAAAATAGTCTATTTTTAATTGCACAAATGTAGATCATGGGCGTAGCCAGGATTTTTTTTTTTTGGGGGGGGGGATTTTTTTCTTCCCCCCCCCAATGCCCTTCCCTTTCCGCGAAAAATATATATGGATATGTGTTTGTGAGTGTGTACAAAATAAATCTTAATTACATTCTGACCCTTCATTCTTTCGGAAGACGTTTATTGTGTACTTCCTGGAGTTAGTGGTAACATTGTATACTCCCCGCTCTTGCCAGCAAAAGGTTTGGGGAGCGCATAGAGCTCCCAATGCGAGGCAGAGCCCGCCGCCTAGAACTAATCCCTTATTGAAAGCCAACAAATTGCATGTTCTGAGGTATCTACAGGTCATTGTCCTGCTATTAAAAAGTTTTATTTCAAAAACCTAATGTGCTAATCTTACTTACTTAGACCCTCCCGCGCCGTTCGGCGCATTTGGCGGCAAGCTGTTTCCACAGAAATCTGTGTCACTGGCAATGTCTGAAACCTCTTCTCACCTGTTCTTTATCTGTTCTGTTATCTGCACTGTAGATACTTCAGAATATGCATTTGTTGGCTTTCATCGTAACTCTTATTATGCGTAATTCATTGTGTCCCGCAAACCTCATGTGACCCTCTGTCACACTCACAACCTTACTAAGGGGTCGACTCCCATTTAGGCATAGGATTTCCTTGAGTTAGACTCGATCTTTATAACTGACTCCTAAAACCTATCTTAGTCATCTTTGTAGAGCCACATTTAATGTTTTTCAATTTCGGCAGATGACTATTCACTGCACTTAATTAATGGAGCCCAGCCACTGGTAGAAACGTGTATCCTCTCTTGACTACGCTCTTGGAATTAGGTGACTGTAGTTTGCTTTAGATTTTATATCAAAAAGGAAAGTTTTATAGTCAAAGTAATCGGGGGGGGGGGGGGGTTAAACTAACAAATCTCTGGATTTTTATTTTTGTTTAAATTCAAATCCCCATTTAGAATTTGGTTATCGTAGTTTGCTTGAGAGTAGAAGAGAGAGGTTTTCAACCTCAAAACTCTCTGTCGGGGGACTTCAAACTCAAACATTCTGGAGGGATTTTAAACTTAAAAAAAAAATCTGAAGGAGGGGAATTTTCACTCACTCCCCCCCCACACACACACACACACGGCTTGGCTATGATCATAGCTTAGAATTTATATTGTGTAATTTGCTTCTTTTTTTATATTCAAGAGGTATTTTTCAAAATTTACCCCCTCTGAAAAAAAAGGGTTGAGGGTGTACTCAAAATCTCCTTTGGCTCTACGCTCATAACATTTTGTTTGTGTCATTTGCTTTTTTTTTTAATACTGAAGAAGTATTTTGTATCTGCAAACACTGCGCTGGGAAAGGGGGGGGGGGGGGGCTTAAACACACAAAAAAAAAACAACGTCTTGGCTACGCTCATAAAATCTGGTGACGGATGAGTGGTTAGTATTATTTGGATGAGCTGGTTTTATCGATAATTTCAGAGGAGGGTTTTAAAATCAAAATCTGCCTTAGCTATGCTTTTAGAATATGGAGATAGTCGTTCGCATTATTCTTTTTTTTTTCTTTTATAGAAGAGGGGGTTTAACTGAAAAACCACCTTGGTTAGGGGGGGGGCTAGTAATGGTTTAGTATTAAAATCTCACATAAACAAAAATAAATAAAAGCAAAAAATCACGTTACTAAATTCGGATCCACCACCCTGCAGGGGAAATTTCATATGGGGGGAGGGGGGTAACCCCCGGTTATATAAACATAATGTTAAAAAAAACTAGATCTAGTAGAAAATCCCCAATGTTTGAAGCACTGTGATTATGAAAGGTAGTGAAAGGTAGTAATAGTATTTACAGGTCAGTGTGTTTGTTTAAAAAACGAAACCAAATTAAGACATGGAAGACGAGGACGAAGATGTAATATTTGAGGTTCGCTAATTTTTCAAGCTATTTTAAATGATAACATAGTAGAGTTTTTAGATCTAAAGTCTAGTCCCAAACAGCAGGGTCGGCCTTAGACATCAGGCTAGGCAGCCACCTATGACCTATTATATGCGGCCTAATCGCTAGCGGCTCTTCTACTCACTTAGTCTCTAGTCCTAGTATTAGAATCTACTCTCTCGACTCACTCTAGTCTAAGTCTAGTCAACTAGAGTCTAGTCTAGTCATACTCATACATAGTGTCCCTGTCACTAGTCAGTAGACCGAGTCAGGCCTACTGCCGCTACAGTCACAGATCTAGATCTAGACTCTAGTACTGCTACTCTAACTCTAGTAGAGTCTCTACCCTCTCGACTCTACTGACTCTAGTAACTACTTTACTTTACTAGACAGTAGTAGACTTAACTAGGCACTTACTTCTAAAGTCTACTTAGACTTAATTATTAAAGTTAAAGCAAGAGTATACTCAGTACTCAGTAGAGCATAGCCCTAGTAGAGTTAAATAAAAGTCAGATATTTATGATTATTAAAAGTAATATTGTAATAAAAAAAAATCATAGTACAGACAGTACAGTGATTTAAATCATTAGTAGTAGGCCTAGTACTAAACTAGATGTAGTAGAGGCTAGAGAAGAACAGTAGACGTAGAGGCAGTGCCATGGCATAGCCAGCATGTGCGGGTGGTGTGGACCGCACAGGGCATCAAGTAATGAGGGGCATCAAACTAAGGACAAACTTTGTCAGTAAAAACTACAAATTTGTATATAATACATGAAGAAACAGAAACAACTATATAAGTAGATATTTAAGATGCCAGTTATCTTGAATCAAATTAATTATGTGCCAATATTTAATTAAAGAATAGGGAACAAGTGAAGAGATTATTAAAGAGAATCTTGGACATCAAAGCAAAATCTGGCACTCCGTGGACATCGCAAACAAATTAAAGAACTAAAAAATCAAAGGAATTACTTCATTGTCCTTTCCTATTTGAAGATTATATTACATCCTAGCCCATCCAGCAGGATGATGGGGGGGGGGGTATCGCAGCTAGCTGGATTCAAACCTGTATGAGTGCATCCTTCGGAACAATGCTCCAGAGCACATATAGTGATCATATTATACCATATTGATATGATTATGTGTCTGCAGGGCATGAATTTATCTCAGTAAGAAGAGCACAGGTTAAACAGTTGTTTTTTTTTTGAAAATGTGTGTTATGTAACAAATCCTCAGACACCACCACACCCCCTTGTAACACATGTTAATAAATGTGTATACCCCTGCCACACCCTTTAGCCATTACTTAGTATCTAAACATTCCCAAAGGTTAAAACTATAAATATATATATATATATAAGCTTAGGACATATATATAATATATATAATATATAAGATCTAATCTTATCTAGATTCTAAACTACATATATATGATTGTCTTTTTAAACATCAATGGACAAAAACACATGTTCAATATCTTCATCAATTTCAAGTAGATCTAGGATCTACCATTGCTATTGACAATTCACTACAGAATGAATGCAAATATGAGGATCCATCTAAACTTTAATTTATTTATTTGAAAGTTAATAATTTATTTTCCTCTATTGAGTATCAAACTTTACATCGCTAAATTTTATACAGATCTAGATTAAAGAAAGCCTTACATTTTTCACGAAGTAGTTTTTCCTCACTAGTCTAAGTTAGAACATATATATATATATATAAGTTATGTTGTTATAGTTTTTATCATTGTGTTTTAAAAATTTAGAATTCAGTTTTACATCAAGCGTTAATTGAAAGTGGCTACACAGATATTGAAACAGAGCCAAGACTCTCAACTGAGAATGCAAGAACAGACATCAACAATGAGGGCACTACTGAAGAACAAAAAGCAAAGTTTATTTCTCATGACAACCCTAACCTCATCTCCTATCCTTTCATTCAGCTTTTTATTCCAGTTCAAGACTTGAATCTGTTGGTTAGTAAGTTGTGTTTTTATTATGTAGTTCTGATGTTACTATTAAAAAATTATTATTTTTCCCTACCTGATTAAAGTAACTCATTTTTTTTTAAATTTACGTTAGGTGACTCTCTTTTCATTTTATGGGCTGTCACCACTTACAAGTTTTACAAATATGTTATAAATTTATTTACATTTTAATAAGTAATACCGATTATATTTAGCTCACTTTTATAACAATAGAACATGAAATATCTAATTATATATGACATTGCATTTCCACAGTACAGCCAGAAACATTCTCTGACCTTGAATCATCTGATCCATTCTCAACTCCTTTCAGAGGAAGATAGAGCTTTTCTAAAACATTTCATTGAAGTGGCTGATTCTTCTCAGGTTGTTGAAATAGAGAATCAGAGATGTCTGCTGCCAGGGATTGGGTATGTGACTTGTTTGCATTGGAAACTGCAAAAATGTTAATTTTTTTTTTTTTATTTAAGCAAAGAATAGAAAGGTATAATGTGATCTCATTTTCATGGTATATAAATAAAACTTTGATATATTTAGATTTTAGTGCTATATAAATCTATCTGTATTTATAATCTTAATCTTTTAAATTTTAAATTAAAAATATAAATGCATTTAACAAAGAAGGCCTTACTGGTACCAATAATTTAAAGACAGAAGCATATTAAATTATTTGAAAAAAAATCTTAATATAACTGTTGTGTCTTATCTGATATTTATTTATATATGAAGCCAACAGCACATCAAATTTTATATAATCTTAATGCAATAATCTTGAATTATGTTAATTAAATTCTAATGTAACATTTTAATTTATTTACTTATTGAAAATCTTTTGTTACATTTTATTTAAAAATTGAGATTATTCATTGTTAAAATCTAATGTTACATTTTATTTACTAATTGAGATAGTTCACTATCAACAGTTTTCTGGCAGTGTTATTGTTTGTACTAAACGTTTTGATTGTGCCATGGAGGCCACCACATTTCTTCACTGTCATTTTGGCTGCAATGAATTGCCAGGACTTTCACTGTCAATTCTTGTCTGTTGTATTATTCAACGCTGTTATGTTTGTGATGCTCTACTTCCCCTTTGTCTCAGTTGGATACAGAATAAAGAGCAAGGTATTGTGTTTATATTAGGACAGCCCAGTGGTACCAATAACTTTTAACTCTTAAGATTCTGTGCTTGAAACCTAAACAGTTCTTTAATCCTAAAAAATGTCATTGTCAGTCTTTTTTTTTTTGGACCTAACAATCATAGAACAGATGATGTACCCAAAGTTGGTTGTTTTTTTTTCATTAGACTCAAAAAAATATAAAGATTTTTTACTCTAACTCTGACTACCCTTGTAGTTACAGGTCTTAATTACTTTATAGTCTTGTCAAAGGCTAGAACATTTTTTAACCACTACCTCCTTTTTATTTTTCCAATATTTACTTAATTTATTTTCATTTCTACTTCACTTCAGCATCTTGATTTCTCTAGTAAATTGCTGTGCAAGAACTCTCTCTATTAGCCCTTTTCTCTTACAGTTATTTTTATGGTTAATGCATTTTTGTATTGTAGCCTGCTCTGCACTATTCCTAGTGACTTTACTTTTATGTTTTGTACACTTGTCTTATTCAGGCCAATTTTCAAATGTCAAAGTCTTGGTTCAAAAGATGAATTAAACTAAACTTACATCTTGTGTTGATAGATATTACAAGAACTAGAAAGAAAAGAACATTTGTACAAACAGCTGGAAACTGTTGCATGGGAACTGATGTACCTGGAGAAGAAATGTATCCGTCTGCTCAGGGAAACAGAAATTGTGTCCAGAGGATTTTTTTTGTTAGTGTTTTAATCACTTTACACATCAGGCAAATTTTTAAGTTTAACCTTTTTTAAGCTCAGTTTATAGTTTTGGTTAAAGATAGTATAGAAAGAAATACAAAGATTAATCTTCAGTTGGTTAAGTTGCATTACAACAATTCAAACTTGCCAATTACTTTTTTCTACACTGAAAAGTAATCTAAATATTGATTTTGATAAATGTCACACCAAGAAAGATATTCAAATTTAAAATGGTTTTAAACCATTATGTTTCTCTAGGACAGAATATCTGCTTCAGGGAGATAAGATGTTAAGATAATAATACAGTCTACTGATTGAACATATTTTATTATTTAGAACAGATAGACTGTAGACAAATCTCAGTAATCTATTGGCTTACAAACAGAAGTGCCTTGGCATAATTTATTTTAAAAAAGATTTTGGTCTTGCCATCAATGTTTCTAGTGTTCTTCTTCTTCTTTAAATATTTGTCTCCCTTACAGAGCCACATCACAACGTGTAGCATGTAGCTCCTACCACATCCCAGGCAGTGAGCAATGGTGTCAACAGTTCAGAGAGACAATGCTGGTGGAGAATATAAGCTTGATGTCTTCTATCAAGACACTGGTCGTAAATATGATGAAGAAGTATCCTTTTGTTGTGAAGTTCTAGACAAATGCTTTGTTAATCTTAGCTTAATTTGTTCCTTCTCTACATTAATGACAACAAAGCATGCAGTAGGTAGAAATCTTAGTGATTATTTTTTTTTTTTTTTTAAGGAATTGATTGCATTTTGTCAAAGCAAGTCAAAGTATTTTAAATTTTGCCTTGAAAAATTAACATTTCATTAGAAATCACACTAAGATAAACTAATTAGTGTACCAAAGAAAATTAATTCAAAATGTTCATTTAGTCATTGACCTTCTTGGATTAGGCAACCAATCTGTCACTTATTTTAGCATTTCATGAAAGACCAATGTAACCCTCTACATCTTTAAAAAACATTTCACTTACCAGAAACAATCAAATGATAATGAACTTATAAGTTTCACCCTGTTCACAACATTGGGAATACATTTCTTTTTCAAATACTGCGCAAGTTGTGGGAGGGCTAAGGAGTAAAGGCACTTGCCTTCCATTCTGAGGGGTCTTAAGCTCAAATCTTGTTGCAGACTAAAATTTTGAGTTTGAGGATGTTTAGGACATCCTTGGGTCAACCCAGGTCTAATGGGTACCAAACATACCTTGGGGAAGTAAATTGGGTTAGGTCTTTGTGATTACCCACATAAGCCATCGACCAGGGAATCAGAGAATCTGATAGATCACAATTTCTGTAGGGGGTATAATAATTTTGATGCATTCAGAAATTAGAATATGAGAGAAAATTTTTTTTTATTATGTAGCATTTCTTTTCATTGCTTAGTCCAGTTTTTATAATGTAGCATTCATACATATATATTTTGTTATGTATATTTTCTTGACTAGTAAACTTAGTTTACCCATGTTGTGTCAAGACTCAGATTTTAGCAGCTTGGAATCTATGAGTTTTTACTGCACTGATGGCTCTGTGCAAGTGATTTCTTCAGGATCACCAGCAAATAAGGGGATAGGCAAAGAATTCCAGGAGAAAAGTCTCAGGACTGAAGCTAATGATTTAGAGACAATTTCTATAGCCCAATTAAATGTGAGAAATATTTTGATATAATAATGACTAAATTTAATTACAAAAAGGAAACATATTATTCACACCTCTGACTGAGAATACAAACAATGGCCACACCTTACAAATATTGACTTGACTATTTTGAATCAAATCATTAGCCACTGTGTGAAGAAAAAAGAAGAAACAAAGTCAAACTACAATGACAAAAACATTGGCCACGTATTACTTAAAAACTCAATTAACTCTATTGAGTTTGGGGGCTAAAAAAGATTGCTTTGTTTTGATTAAATTTGATGAGAGACTTGTAGATGGGAAACTTAAAATAATATTTGTCCTCAACTTTGATAATTATGTGCTTTCATCAAAAGATTGCTGTTAAAAATTCATTGACAAATGAGACATAGAGCTGGACTATGACACAAATGTATGTTGTGTGGGCAGGCCAACATAGTGGTATCTTTTTACACTAGGTTTTGATGGGAATTATTTGTTTTTTTTTTTTCTTCATTGCCTCCTCACAATCTCCCCCACCCGTCTACCGCACACTCCCCCCCCCCCCAAGCCTTTTTCATAATAGTAAGAGTTATACAATGAATTTCTGTTGTGAGTTGTTTTGCTTGTTGCTACAAGTGTAAAAAGTTTGTGACTAGTTTTCTCTTCAGCATTGTTTACTTTTCTCTCAATATATTCTATGTAATGCCTGAGTAGCTGTGCTTCTATGTACTAATTTGACCTAGATCTTAGTTCAACATTTGTAAGTGGTAGCTTTAATATTTACACTGAAAGCCTTCTGTGTTCTCTTTTACAGAAATCAGTTAGCCTTCTCCATGTGTACATGTCTGGATTTATGCGACGACTTGCTTTGTGTTTCTATGTCCAGAATCATAAAGGTTTGGAAGTGTTTATTTTGGGGAAAATAAATTAATCCATTTAAAGATATTTTTAATGGTCAGAGTTACTTTGAAAAACAAATCAAGCTGTAGTGAGTTTTTAACATTTGAAATTATTTTGCATTGTAATAGTTCTTTGACTGAAACTACATAAGCATTAAAATAATTTTGTTAGCTCTTTGTTTTACATAAGGGAGTATTTTTGTATTATGTTGTTTCAGTATTAAATATCAAGGTAACAATTGTAAGGTCAGCTCTGGGTTTATTTGTAACTTATTTCAAAGCAACTTTTTAAAATTGTAAAAATAATAGTTTATTATGATGATCATTGTGAATTTGGTAGTTTTTGAAAAACAAATTCCAAATTGTAAAAGTCTTTTTTTTTTTTTTTAATTACAAATAAATTCTATAATTTCATTATATTTATTATTAGATTTAGGAAAGTATTATTCTTGGAATTAAAAGATTGTCAAGAAGTATTTTAAATGTTTTGCTTTCGCATAAAAATATAAAACTGTCATTAACAGGTTCAATTAGATGTTCCAATGGCCAATTTTTGTTTTGCTTGAACACTACAGAAAATTTTCTATCTTTTTTATCTTTTTTTTTTTCATATTTGCTTTTAAATACAAGTTACTTTGTGCCTATTTGGTGGGAAAATTTATTTTAAAATATGCTGAAAAAGCTTTTTAAATGTTAGTTTTGGAATAAAAGAATATATATAAAATGGCCAATTTAAGCAGTTTAATTATTAATTTTTTTTTCCTATGTTCAACTGCTGTGAGATTTTTGCTATAAGGGTGAACAAGATAATTCACTATTATTAATCTACATAGAGGTGTGTTTAATTCAACCCCTTATATAAATTCATCAGCTAAAAATGTAGAGCCTTTCACTGTCACCCAGGACTGTGTAAGGAGCTCTATAGAAGCCATTCAGAAAGCTCACTCCAGCCTCAGCTACTGCTACAAGTTCCGTCAGGCTCTGCACTTGTCTACCGTTGAGCAAGGCCAAGATAGGGGGGTCACGGAGGTCACCCAGACTGATGCCCTCTACACCTGCATTCGCACTTTGGAGATTCACAGTATGAATGCTCTGGAAAAGTACGAGTTTTGAACTTAGCCTGTCTTAAGGATGATGGGATAGGGAGAATGAGAAAAGTCTGATAATGTGTAGTAAAACAAAAATGAAATCAAAACAATGAATGCAAGTTGTTTTTTTTTACAGTAATTGTTTTGTATTCTTAATATACATCAATTAACATATTCAGCCAGTTTGTTATATCCATTTAAAAAATCTTACAAGTTAGTGCTTTGACTTTTTAACAATGTATTCCTTGAAAGAAAAAAAATGAACTGATTTTTGAGAATTGTGATAAGTAATATTGATAATTTTTGTTTTAAAAGTTTTTTCCTCCATGAATGTAGTCCACATTGCAGTAGGCCACACCAAGTTAGCTTTTTGGCAAATATTTTAAGTGTTTTTAATCAGATTTCAATGACTGACAAGGCTATTGTTACCTTGTTACATTATATAACACATCATAGGTAAATATTTTTATATTCAGTGTAACAGTGTTTGACCCTCTGTACTTTGGTCACCTTTTTATCCCTTAGGGTGGTCTAATATTTAACTTTGTTGAAAATGTTTAACATTTCATTTTTAAGAAATCTGATTTCATATTACTGACATATTTATATCCAAACTTATGGATACAGTACCAATTTAATCGCTGGTATTACTCTTCTAATTCAGGATCCGTTTGCTGAAACAGTTCATTGAGGAACGTATTGACCACACTGAGAGAAGACGCTCGGGTCTGGAATCAGGAGATCTTAACGAGTTCAAAACATTGAGTCCATCAGACAGAGAATCATTTAGCCACCTTTTAGAGGAGGTCACTAAAAATCTTGATTCCTCTTCATTCTGTTGCAAGATGATCAGGAGAGAAGTACGAAACCAGGAGAGTCAGAGTAAGCTGTCTTTTTGTAAAGCTTATATCAACTCACTGTCTTTTACAATTCTGTACACAAATGTTCTCTCACATCCCTATCTTGGCTGAAGTTGAAACTTTGCACATTCCTTGCCCCCTAACATGAATCAATGGAAAAGTTGACTAATTTTATCAGTCCTAATTAATTTCATTTTATATTGAGACGCTAGAGAATTAGGTTGTCGTCTAAAAATGTGAAAGTAACAATAGATGGCTATAAAACCAATGTATCAGCCTGAGGAGGCTTCAGCCCTCTAGTTTGAATTCAAGTCAAATGTTTTTAAAAAATTACATCAACCTTTGCCCCCTTCTCCTACCCACCCCCAACTGGTCTATACTAGTGATTGGACCATATGGTATTGAATGCTTCAATTTTTTTGCTTCATGCATGAAATTGGGCTAAACAAAAGGGATTCATAAAACTATTTCCAATCACACATATTTATTATTGTTAGCCTACGTCTATTAGGAATTTAATGACAGGATCTAAAATAAGATACGATAGCACTTAATACAAGCTTTGTTTTTACAATTTTAATGGTCCATAGTCTTTACTTTTTGGAATACTTGACTAGCCATTTTTTTCAGTGCATTATCAGTGTAGATCAGGGGTGGGCAACCTTTTTCAACCGAGGGCTGCATTAATAAAATTAGGGGACTAGGCGGGCCGCATATATATCATATGAGTGGCGAAGTGAATTTGGTGGCCCCGAATAAAATAGCAAAATACAAAATAAAGGGGAAAAAGCTAAAATTATACAATTTAGTTAAGACTTAGTGTACTTCGAATAATAACATTGAGTACAAGTTTCGCTATTCCTTCTCTATAATATCGCACTTCATTTCGTGTGCGAGGCCCCCAAATATCATGGACATTATCAGCTGCATACAAGCTGCATACATTTACTATGCTTAGGGACAGCCCTGTAAAACTTTACAAAACATGTTATATGTATACCCCTTCTTTCACTTGAATTTAATGTACCCTTATATAAAGTATGCAGTTACTAAATTATGGTTGGGATATTCTTTAGGCTGTTTTTCTCAGTCAAAGCTCCATCAGTTGTTACCCTTGCCATTTTGTACAAGCCAACCCAACTCTTTCAACACAGTTCTTCACAGCATTGAAAAAATACTGGCCTGGGCATATGTGTTTTACTGAATTTATCAAAATAATGCTATTAAATATAATTTTCTTTTAATTTAGACTTTTTAGAAGGATGTTTAGAGACAATGTTTCTTCAGCCTCTTCATTCTAAGTGATAAGAATCAAAAGTTTCAATAATTTCTATAGATATTTACATTAATTTATTTTTAATATACTTGCATTTTATATCTGTAATGTGCGAGCACAATTGATTTATTTCGGTTTTCGCGGGCCTTATAAAACACTGCGGCGGGCGGCATGTGGCCCGCAGGCCGTAATTTGCCCACCCTTTGTGTAGATTAAAGTATCTAAGTCTCACATGGTCTACGGGTCAAGATTGCCAGTTTTTTTTTTTTTAATGTTGGCTTCTGGTAGCTTTAAGTTTCTACACATAATTTATTTAATTTTTACTACTAGATTTGGCAACTTAAACTTTTTGTGAAAACTGTAAAAACAGGAGAGAAGCTTGTTTAATGGATAGGTTGGAGGGGGAGGTCTGGACAGGTCTTTGAGCCCTAAGTTTTATGTTAAGTTATTCCTGTGTGAATTTATTGTTGACTTGTAGTATGTGTTATTACATAAACTAGGGAGTGTGTTCTCTCCTTTTCAGTTTAGAAAATGAAATTATTCAATTGGAAAAGAATTCTGTTGGATCTTCACTATTAGATTTGGGGTTATCAGAATTAGTCTATAAAATGCGAAGACCATCTTGCATAAATATTTCATGATAAAATTAAGTCATGTGACTATTCATGTAATTGTGGTCTTTGAATTTTAGCTAGATGTAAATTGCTCAAGAAAAATAACTGGAATAGAATTCATTTTAAAAAATCATTTAACAAAAAAAATACAGCACTATTGGGTGATTCTACATATGTTTCAATATAATTTGTGAACACATTTTGTTTTTCCCTTATAGCACCAGAAGAGATACCAACTGCTGCAGTTGAAAGACCCGTCCAGGTGGAAAGAATTGTTAGATATAATGCTGCTGAAGAGAGTGTCCTCATGGATGAGGTAATTGTACTCCTCAAATTGTAAATGTACAATCTTTGTCTATATTTTCACATCTACAATGGCCTGTTATCTTGTTGGATAACATTTGCTACTAATGTAATCATTTTTTACAATAAACCAAGAAACTGTCAGACTGTCTTGTAACACATGTAAAAGTAAAGTTCCCCTTTCAGATTTTGTGGTCTATAGGGCAGATGATGTAAAGGTCATCTGTTTCTGTGCGCACTGTTAACTAAGGTGTCATGTGGCCAGCACAACGACCAACCAGCTTTACTTTCCCCCAACTAATGTCAGGTATCTATTAGAGCTGGGTAGACTCAGAGGCAACCAAAAATCCTGAAATTTAAAATCCCAGTGTTCACTAGGATTCAAACCCAGGACCCCAGTTTGGTATAAAAGTGCTTTACCACTCAGCCACAGGCCTCCTTTGTAACACATGGACCACTCAAATGTTACATTTTGTTATTATTTCTACCAAATTTGACATTTTAATCTCTAGGAGTATGAGGCTGTGGGTACTGGTGAAGATGCAGACTCCAATGATAGATCTTACTACAGTGCAGCTGATCAGGTAGAATTTCAAAACTTTTTTTTTTGGGGAGGGGGGTGGGGGTGAAATTACTAGTTATTAAAAACTAAGAATTTTAAGCATTAGTTTGGGTTGCTGGTGTTTTAAATATTTTTACACTTTTCTTCAAAGTGTCCTTAGATAACTAAAATACTGCCACTGTAATTATAGGTCACTTTTTTTGTAATCAAGACTTGTTACCTTTTTGGGGAAGGTGGGGCATGTCCCTCATGACCTGTTGTATCATGGCTGAGATGTTGCCCAGGATTGCGAATGTTAAAATTAACTTGAGTGAGCATCATTCTGTTAAAAGAAATTCATGGCAGTGTTGTCATTTTATCTCTGGTCACTTCATCTCTGGTCACTTCATCTCTGGTCACTTCAT
>JADKLZ010000687.1:16788285-16801693 GCA_021533235.1 Biomphalaria straminea
AAAAAAAAAAAAAATGACTTCGGGTATATAACCTTTCTTATGAAATTATTTAACCGAGCAAGGCTCGGCCACCTGATATTACCTAAAATTCTAACATTAAAAGAAATTTTTACAAGTCAAACAGGAACACAAAAGTAAAATGATATTTAACCTTGGGCTAATATTAGAATATGCATCCTCTGTTTTGGATCCCTCAACTCAAGAAAACATTAAGAAACTAGTACAAAAATAAAATAGAGCAGTGAAACTATAACAAACGAATATTTAAATTTGATTAGAGTAACACCATTAGTAGAAATGTAGAATCACTAAACACTAGACACTTTAGGACAGTAACCTATTGCCCGGTAGAATAAAAACGTAAAGTAGCTATAACTATAATGCATAAAACACTGAACCATAATTTACATTTAGAAAAACAAACCCTATTAAATTATCTTATACGCTAGAATAAATTCATAAAAGTACTCCTTATATTAATTCCCCCCTACTTACATTAGAGAATGGAATGGGTTGCCTGAATCATCCATGAAAACAAACGGCTTAGCAGAGTTTTAGTCATTGATTAGCCTAACATGCATGACTAGATTGACACATGAAATACTTAGGACGTAATTATCTTCTTTTTCTTTGAAATAACGTTTGTAATCTACAGGACTATCAGGTTGAGTTCTATAGTGGAGTTTGTAGTTCGGAAAATTAGCAATGCGCAGGCTAAGCCATTTCTTGCTATCTGACTTAATAATTTATGTCTATGCTTTCTATAACATTATTTAAAGCGCTATAGAAGGATGACGTTATTTGAAGCATTTGTCTCAGGACTGTATAGTTAAGATGTGTCACTTGTGACCTTTCGACCTTATGGTGAAGTATGCTGTAGACAGCTGCTGACAACTGAACCGTTAAGGCATAGTGCAGCATGTTTTGTAAGGTTGTTGACATGACATTAGCTTATAACCTAGTAACATAATTGGAAAGATTAACGGGAAGGGGATGGGAGGTTTCCTACGAGTGTAGGAAAAATATGGGGATCCAAGGCCTGTGGGACTCTTTTTTTTTTTATCTTCTTTTCGCGACAATATATAATATACAATTTAAGGCTATAATAATAGCGACAGACCTCGCTTTTGTGCTATTACATTTAAAAATACAGCATCCACTCATGTGCTCACCCTTAATGTTCAATGACAATTTATCATCAATAAAACTTAATTAACACGTACATGATTATATTTAAATCGCTTCTCAAAATGTATGAAACACAGATTTAGAAACAAAATATTTTTATAGGACTATTTTTAATTAACTCAACCCGCTGTCTTTCTGGGTGGATTCTTTTACACTTTATTTTTTTACCTATTCCTTTTATCGGATCATGTTGAAATTGGGCACAATCAATAAAAGAAAACCCAATTAGCTAATCAATTATTCGTAATTATTTTTGTCTTTGTTTTATAGAGATAAAGGGAAGTAAACCTTCTATTATTGAGATATATGGCAGCAATTGAACGGTGCTCTACCTTCATTCAGTATAAACCTTGTTTTCCAAAAAAAATATTTTTGTTATATTTAGCTTGGTTTTTGTTCTCGTTTAGTACAATTCAAAACTGTCTATTGAAAATGATCACTTAGGAACTTTTATTTCTTTTAGTGGGTTCTTTACATGCCTTGAAGCAGATGGTAAAGTGTATGATGAAAGAAAATTTAGTTGGTTACTCTGTAGGCAGGTTAGTTATTTATTTAATTGTTAATTTTTTTTAAACAGCATAGACACTTAATGTGGTTTAACATTTCGATGTATATATGCTAACAATATAAGTAATAAGAGTATAATATTGCAATTCATTTAGCTTCAGACCATCTATAGGGCGGATGTTGTAATGGTTATCAGGTTCTGTGGCCCATGGTTAACAAGGGTGTGTTTAAAAAAATATTATTTTACATTTTATTTGGTTTAAGGTGTGGACATATGCCAGACTTTACAATGACATGCCAAGATACCACCTAGCTCATATTCTAGAAGCTGCCAGGAAAGGTGGGTAATAGTATTGTGAGCTAAATATTCTGACAATACATCAAAAAAACAAAAACTTTTTTTTAAAACACACAATGCTTATATTATATATAGATTTTTTTATGTATTTTATATATTTAAAATATATGGTATCTATTGTTAGTGTCAAACTTTTAAGTAATGACCTAATGCTTTAAACAAAGTATAAGGGGGGGGGGGGGACTAATTCAAATTATGAGAGAATACTTTTAGGGTTAGGTACAAGAAATCATTGTGCAAAATTTCAACTTGATACAAGATTGGATGTGGGAGAAATAATGTGAACAAAATAGTACCAGGCAGACAGATAGACAGAGCTGATATAAGCTTTGTAATAATAAGCAAGATACTGTAGTGAAGCTAGGTATAAGTACTTCAAATAAGCTAATTCGCTTGCTATTTCATTTTTAAAGTCATTTCTTTAAGACACATTCAGCACTTACAGTTTGCTTCATTGTTTAGGATAGAAAATCTTTGGCATTTATTTCTGTAGAAATGTTCAAACATTTATTTAAAACAAAAATCTACATATTGGCATTTTTTTTATAGTAATAAATTAGAAAATAGAATTGACTTAATTAGAAAGAAAAAAATTATTATACTTATGCTTGCAATTAGGCTACATAAATCATTTGCAATACAATTATCTATTTGTCCTTCTGGGCATATGTTAACAGTTAACCCTTAACAGTATGTTTAACAAAGATCTATCTGATATAGGCGCCTACAAGTTTTATTCTAATAATGTGCCAATCTGCCATATATTACATAGCCAACTATATTTGCCTTATAACTTTGTTTTCTTATATTTTTCTTTTTTAACATCATTAATTTAGTCCTGGTGATGTTTGACTTGTCTTTTAATTCTTACTTGACTCCAGGCTCAGAGTTTATAATGAAGTATGTGAAAGATCCAAAAACCAATAAATGCTACCTGACACTAACCCGTGAAGGCAAACCAATCAAAAGTCAGAGAACAATTTTTTCTGAAAGTTTTTACGTTATGGCCATGGCTGAGATGTACAGAGCAACTAAGGAGGATGCTTATAAGGTCAGATCACTCTTTTAACTCTGTTAAACTAATGCACACACTTGATTGCTAATTTTTTTCATTAAGTAAGGTGAGTTTATGCATCAAAGAGTATAAAAATATTCCATTAATTAGATGTGTAGCCTATATTTAAAAGATTCTCTAAGTAAACAAAGTTCCTACAAGTAATAGCAATTAGTATCAAAATGTTTTTTCTATGAAAGGGAAGAAAATTTTTATTGCACTTACCAGTGAAGCAAAGAAATAAGACTAAAGAAAAATCTTATTTTGTACAAAGCATATATCAACTCTGTCTTTCTGGCCAAAAATTTGTACCCATTATTTCTCCCACTCCTAATCTCGCGTCAAGTTGAAACTTTGCACAATTATTTCTTTTACCAAAAACAAAAAAAAAGAACCAATTAGCTAACTAACTATTGGTCTATTGGTTAGAAATTACTTTGTTTGGTATCTCAAACAAGGGAAAGAAATAGTAATTGACTGAATTGATGGTATAAGCTGGTATAGGTTGTTTCCGTGCTCTAAGGGAGTAATCTCAGCACGGTTTATTTCAAATGGGGTATCTGATTCGGTATAGGTTGTTGTCTTCGTGAACAAGAAATAAGATGAGACTATAGGAACTATTGATAACTATATACAATCTGCTGCCCTGCTCATAAGCTCTTCACTAGCAGAATAGTTACCATGTTGGCTTGAGAAGCCTGAGAAGGCTTTGTCCCACTAGTTTGAATTCAGGCTGTTGCCCTTTTTTTTAAAAAATACATTTATAAAGTGATCATCACATTTTTTCTCCCCTTACCCTTTCCCAACTGGTCCAGACAAGTGATAGGATCATAGTGTATTGAGAAATCTAAAAGCATGAAATTGCGCTAAACAAAAACAATTGGTAACAATATTTGTAATCGCACAGATTTATTCTTGTTAGTCTAGAACCAGATCTATTACAAATGTAATGACATGACTGATCCAATTGATACAACTACACTTTATATAAGCTTCGTTTGTTTTGTTTTTTTTCAAAAGAATTTTTGTATATTATTTGTTTATCTAATTATTATTTATGTAAAAATTTGAAATTGTAAAAGAATGGTTGTATTTTATACAATGTATATGTGATCACTCAAGACACTCCCTTCTGTTAGTGACCTTGAAATATAAGGAGACATTTACAAAATACTGTTTTCATTTCTGCTTGTCTTAAACACTATTGTCCCATGACAATTCATTTTAATTTTCTTTTACTGTTATATACAAATGTTATTCAATCTAAAAACTAAATATACTTCATTCATTTAGATTAGTAATGCTGTATATGATACAAGTTTTTTTTTTTTTCAGAAAGAGGCTATGGCAATGATGAAGCAAATTGTCCATTGGGTTAAAGTGGATGGTTCAGGTCTTGGGCCCAAAATTCCTCAGCCTACCCCAACTTCCTCACTTGCTGTCCCCATGATACTGCTCATGCTGATAGATCAGCTGGGGGTCATGGACCCAGCCCATGCTGGAGGCTACAATGATCTGGCTGACTGGTGCTTGGAGGATGTCTTGAAGCACGTTCAGAGAGGAGGAGTGGTTCTGGAAAATGTCTCAGCAGATGGTGAAGAATTGCCTGGAAGTGAAGGCAGACTGATAAATCCAGGTGAGATATGGCATAAAAGTATATTGTTGCACTCATGGAATAAATTAAAAGTAAGATCTTCCATATTTAAAATCATTTCAATTTTGGTTTTCTTTAAATTAAATATCCTACGCATAGCTAGGGCATTTAGTGAACTTTATTGTTAGTTTGTTCTTTCCAGTTGTATTTTACTATGTATAATTTTCTTTACAGTATTGTCCAATCAAAGAGAATAGCAATTAGCTTAATAGTGATAAAAAAAAATATCAAGATTTCTCCAGCCGTAACTAGAGTTAAATTCCTGGCTTCTGTATCCTGAATCGAAAATTTGTCATTGCAATATAAAACTTTATCATGAACAAAGAAAAGAATTTCCTTCAACTTGACCATGTGGACAAATGTCACAAATGTGAATATATAAGCTTGACAATGGATCACTAATGTAGAATATCCAGCTGTTTAAAAATTGACATATCTGGGTCACCATAACCAAGTTGCTAAATAATATTCATATAGTATTAAATAACCTGATAAATAAAAACGCATATAACTTTTTCATCATGGTTCAACGATGACCACTTTGTTATCCAGGGGGCTGAGGGCTTTGCACTGGGGTTTTATGCCTCGTCATGTGGCTGGTGAGACATATGCAAGCACGGAATGTTCGGCCACACTCTGTGCAGGTAATTCCAGCTGGAGCTAGTGTCATTTGCCTTGCTTTCCTTCTCTGAGGTTTTTCTTTCGCCAGCGTTGTTCTTTTTTCCTCAGCAACCTGTGAGCCTGATCTCACAGCGCGGCGCCATGATACTCTGTCATGTGCCTCTGTCTCCCAGGTGCCTGGGTCAATGTTGAACTCCTTTAGAGAAGCTTTGAGGGTGTCCCTGATGCGCTTTCTTTGACCACCTTGCGAGCGCTTACCTTCACTTAATTGGCCATACATAAGACGTTTTGGGATGCGGTGGTCCTCCATTCTGCATACGTGTGTTACGCCCCGCACCCCAAAAAAGATTTTTGCCCAAAAATCTTTGGCAAAGTATACTTGACTTTGTGTCAATAAGACGTGATATATTCTAAGTTATTCCAATTATATAATCAGGTGCTCTGAAATCATTTCAATTATTAACTTCATCTTGTATATTCTTGATAATTATGTACATCATCATATTAAATACTGATTTCTCTTCTAAAGAGTGTAATATATACTTAATTGACTTGCAAGCAAAGTCACTTAAATAAATCAAAGTAATCATTTATAAAATACTCATATCATTCCTTATGCTAATGTTGTCACATATGATCAGTTCCTTTCAAAGATTCAATCTTCATCAAGTGTTAACAGCTTTATATATACATTTGTATTGAAAAAAATGTACATGCACTTAGCATGCTAGACAAAATACAAAAGAAAAAATGTGAAGTAATTTCACATCCCATATTTACATAGAGTTCAAGTTGAACATCTCATTTCAATGTGTATCATTTGACACACTAAGTAAATTTGTTCAAAATAATTACAAAAAGAAAAATGATCCATAATTATTTACAATTGTAATGTGTTGTGTCAAAATATTATTCTAAGTTTTATCACCATCAAAAGTTCATAGTGATATGTCAATCAAGTTCAAGTTTGACCTTGCATGAGACTACAATAAATAGTCTAAGTGTAACCTTGGAGTACAATAGTAGAAAAAGAAAAAAAAAATTCATGTTTGTAAACACACATTGTAGTATTCAAGTGTGTAGAAAATTCAACAATATTTACATTTGTGAGTTGTTTTGGAAAAAATCAGGTCAACAGTTCAAATAGTTCACTGTTGTTTACATCTCATTGTTTACATTGCTGTGCATGCTCAGTAGTAAAAGAAAATATGTACACACAAATAAGCACATCTGGTAATTGTCATATTATAAGTTGACAAAAAATACAATACATAGATAAATGATCTGTTATTGATCCTAAGCATAATAGCTCAATAGTAGATGAAATGTCATAATGACATTATAGAAAAAGTGTGACAATAAAGTGTCATGACCTACATGACAAATGTGTGAAATGTTAAGTTGACCTAGTTATGTAATGTTACTTAACTCTAAGTGGTACATGAAGGTTATTTATTCTGTTAAGATGTCCTGGCTAATGTGTTTAATGTCATTGTTTTCACTTGCTTCATTTTCATGTATCATATATCTGGATAAAAAGTCAGCTACTACATTTTCATGTCCTGGGATGCTTTGCAACTCAAATTTATAGTCTGAAAGAATGAGTGTTCATCTGTTTAAAGGATCTAGTATTATAAGCTTTGATATTTAAGAATAAGGATATTTAAGAATAATATTCTAATTCATCTGGTGTTAGATCCTGATATGGCAATTCTTTCACTAATTCTTCATTAGACACATGACTTGTAGTGGCAATAGCACCTTGTACTACAGATAGTTCAAATATTTCACCTTTCTTTGCTGCCCATTCTCCCATTTCTGTACTAGTTACATTCTGATTTATACCCTTAACTTGACCCATTATTAGATCTTTAGCTGGAGTATCTAGCATAACAACATCCACTTCTCCCGTTATCCATGGGGTATCTAAATGCACTCTAGCTGTATTACAGATATCATACTTTTCTTCATTAGCATATACTACCTTAACTTTTTCTGGTAGTATTTGATCTGGTCTAACCAATTTGGAATTTAAAAGGATGGCACTGCTTCCTGTGTCCCAGAGGGCTTCCACTTTAACCCCGTTCACATATGAGGGATATATGTTTAATTTTGAGCCATTAGAGTGTATATAGGCCACTAGTTCTTCTCTATTGCCATGGGTATTATTATTATTTCTCCTGTTATTGTTTGGGTTATGGCTATGTGTATCCATTCTATTTCTGCTGTTATTATTATTTGAACTGTAGTTGGGCTGATTGTATTGATCATTGTATGTGTCTCTTCTAGCTTGTCTGTTATCATAGTTATTGTTGTACTGGTGATTGTTGAATCTGGGATTTCTACCAACAGGACTGACACTTTGGTTTGGTCTGTAATTGGTATGGCTATTTTGATTTGTCCTATAGTTGCTATGATTATTCTGGTACCTATTTGGGCTATAATTATTGGGGTTTCTGTAATTGTTACTGCTATATCTATAGTTATCTCTCTGTCTGCATTGACTTTTGATGTGACCGGGTCTTCCGCAAAGAAAGCAAGACTTTGTGTTAGAATACATATATCTGTTATTGTTGTTATTAGGTGTTGTTACTGTGGCAGCCAATTGATATAGGTCCCTTTTGTCTATAGTATGTCCCGGGTGGCTGTCCTTAAATAAATTCAAATTGGTGATAAGGTCAGTCTCTGTTTTAATTTTCTTTTCTTTGAGAAAGGTGAATGCTAAGTCAGTAACATTGTTGAGCACATTGTCGATCAGTAACATGTCCAGTATTTGTGTAGGGTCCTTAATGTCACATTTCGCTAGCTCTAACCACTTTATCATGTTGGTCCTCATGTCAAATATAATTCTATTGAAGTCCCCATCCTTTTTCAGTTTAGTGTCCCTGAATTGTCGTCTGTAAAAATCACTATTTTTCCCATAATGCTCTAAGAGTCTGGTCTTTACTGCAGCATAGTCTTTTTTCTGTTCTACTGCTAATGTGGCAATGATGTTGAGGGGTTCCCCAGATAAATTGGCTAACAAATGTTTGGCCATGTCTTCATTTGTAAGGTTGTGAGTGGAGGCAATATGTTCGAATTGTACTAGATAATTCTCAAGGGTCTCATCTTTGAGATTAAATTTGTGGAACTTGGAGATAAATGGTTTTGGGGTGGACTGTTGGGTCAAAATACTGGGATTAGTTTTGGCAGCCTCTAACTTAGCTAACTCTACTGTTTTATCTATTTCTTTTTGTTTTGTTTCTAGTTCTTTTATTTCCTTCTCATGGTTTCTTTTAGCATTTCTTTCTTCTCTGTCCCTATCCTCTTTCTCTTTTTGTTTCCTGTCTTCCCTATCTCTATCTGCCCTGTCTCTGTCTTCTTTCTCTTTCTTTTCTAATTTTGCTAATTCTTTCTCTATGAATTCCCTCTTTTTGTCACCCTCTAGTTCCATTACCTTCACTAGCTCTAATATTTTATCATAAGAAGACATGTTTGGTGTTTTGTGTGTTCAAATGGATCACTAAGTGAGAAAAATGTGATATGATATATTTGTCACAAAATATGTGTATTATTTTACATGTGTGTACACACAATCAAAAAATCAATCAATAGTTATGATGAAAATTGTAATGTGAAATATTAAATAACTATGTAGATCTAGATCAAGATCAAAAATGAGTTATACAACTCAATTCAAATACTCATAAATATCAACATATGTCTGCTATAGTGCCAGTGTGAAATAGAAAAAAATGTAAAATAATAAGAGGAAAAGGTATATATACAATATAAGCAAAAAAGACAAACGCAGAAACAATATATAAAACAACACAGTCTGCTTTAAAGAAATCAATAAAAAGTAGAAATGTGACAGGAGAAATACAGATATATAGATACGGAACTTTTAAACAAACCAACAATATAAATACAAATTAAATACACTGAGAAAGATACAAACAAAACTCAACAGCTAAATAAATAATTTCCCACTATATTCTATGACCTCCTACCAACAAGGAGAGCCTCAAACGCATTGGGCCTTATAGAGGTTAAAGAATAAATAGGATATTCCCTAAAAGAACTTATCAAAGATGTTGTTTGATAACCCCGCTCCACCGCCCAAAAAACAATTAACATAGAAGTAAAAGAAAAAATGTACTCAATTCTTTTCTGACTATATTTAATAGTCAGCAATGACAATATTTATAATTACTATTGTACCAATCAATGTAATATTACTTATTATTAATTATCAAAATTCATGTCAACTTACAGTGGCTTCTTTAGTGCTGATTTTCCATCTTGAAATAGACAATAGTAATCCAATAGTTAAGTACTCCAGTGAAATAGTAACACAATAACTTATACGATAATCCAATGGCAACAGTAATCCAAATAGACAAAGTAATCCACTTGTGACTTGAGTAATCCAAATAGACAAAGTAATCCACTTGTGACTTGAGTAAAATAAATCCAATGGTGAGCACTCGAAGAATATGGATTTTAACAATCCAATAGATATTTAATATAATATAGACATATGAGCACGATGACCTGTAGTAGTAATCCAAAGGTACTTGAATTTCAAATAATAATGTCAAAGAGACAAAAATAATCCAATGGTGATGACTTGGTAGTTGGTTTCTGTGTGGTACTCCTCTTCAATATCCTAGTGAAGCTCAGTCATGTTATTTATCTCAACTAGATTTAGATGTAAAGGTATAATAGTGCTCGGATTATACCTCGCATTGCGTACCGTTGTGAATCACAGCCGGTGACACATGCTTGAGTGGGTACTAGACGCACACTCCGATGGTTTGCTGTCTTGTATGACGTCGGACTTCGGACTTGTTTGATGCAGCTACTGTTAGTACAGGCGGTTTGCTGTACCCTGCACTGGTCTACACGGGCTTCCTCTTCTGCTTGGATGTTCACCCAAATTTCTGGCTCTTCTGTTGTCTCGCAGGATACCAAGATGTTGTCTTGATGTAGATTTTACGGCTAGCGTAGTTCACAAACAAATGCTGACCTATTTTTGCAGACTAACACAGTCTACACAGCCTATTTATAGATCTAGTTGTTATTGAGGTCAGGCTATTAGGCTATGTGAAGTGACGTCACGAGGTCCACCGGTTTCTTTGTGGCTTCTGCTTGTTTACTGGCTTGTAGTTTAGCCTCACGATAAAATTGTAGGTCCAAGGTAGGGTACTTGGATCCACCGACTACTCAAGCAAAAAATTGGAATGATAAGATAGTCACCTGCATTAGTCTTTTCCTGTACACGATAAAATACTTGTAGATCTAAATTTACTTGAGTCAGTTGCCATGTTGTAGAATGTGTAGATCTAGTTCCGGACTGTATTCTTACGCCTGTGTCTAGGCTTATTAATTTACCTGCTTCTTGTTCGTTATGTTCTTTCTTGAACACCCGACTGGCCACCAGATGTCAGTTCTTGTGTTCTGGGTTCTGACTGTGGTATCTAGAAACTTGTATGGACCTCTTCTGGTCTCCTAATTACTACATGATTGCTCTGGCCACTTCAGCCATCGCGTAACACCACTATGTACTTAGGTTATGACGTACAACAAATATCCAAGTAAGAAAGGTAACTCCGCTATTGCAGACGAGGAAAGTTTATTCACGTTGAATAAATAATATACTGGCAACACTTGCCACATGAAATAGTAATCCAAATGAAGGAAACATTAATATTATCAATCACAATAAGTTAACATTCTATAATACTTGTCAAAGAATACACATTACAGTCAGAGGAAAAACATATCATATCCACTCTCTGCTGGAGTTCAATATCAACTAACTAAGTTTTAACCTTATTCAGAGTTCATTTAATAACTCTCGTGCAGGAAGCACGGGATATTACAATATGTGACTGTATGTCACTCCATGTCACAGGGGTTCTAAAACTGGGCTGTGACACCTGACAATCGCAGCTGGGACTGCATCAGGATTGTGTGGATGCTTTGCAGACCCGTTCCTTGAAGGACTTCAGTATCTGGCATTTTGTCTTGCCATTTCACATTTAGTATTTTTCTCAGACATGTCATGTTAAAGTGATTTAGTTTCTTAGACAAATAAAAACACAATTACAATTACTCACCATGACATGAAAATAATATAATAAAGGCATTGGATTTTACTAGAAAAAAATCTTGTTTTTATAACTAAAAAATACTTGCATACTTCACTGATTGCACAATCTATGTAAAATTATTTTTTTGTATTGAACAAATCCAGCATATGTCAGAAAGAAAACAATGTCTTTAATAAAAATTCCTATACATTTTTTCTGCTGTTGTATTGCATTTTTTTCTGCAATTTATACATTAAAATTTATCTGAAACTACCTTACAGGGCATGCCATTGAAACTGGATGGGTTCTTCTTGATCGAGCAGTGAAGCAAGGCAAAGAAGAACTCAAACAAGTCGCCCTCGACACTTTCATCACAGAATCTTTTAACCGGGGATGGGATGATGAGTTTGGTGGTCTCTTTTATTTTATTGATGCAGATGAAAGACCACTTGTTCAACTTGAGTGGGATATGAAAGTAAGTGTTTCACCAGTAAGCTGTCAATAGCAGCTAACATTCAAAACATTCTGTGTTGTAGATTTTTAAACTTCATCTTTTAAAAAATTTGATATTAAGCTAAATGCTTTATACTCAAAAGATTGTGTAATTTTTCTATGAGAAATAAGAATAGTAAGTTTGAATTTTCATAGAAGTTTTAAAGCAATAATTTTTATTTTTTGCTTATTACTATTCTCACCTCATAGCTTGAAATACCATTCATAGCTGTCGAGGGCTAACATTTCCCAGTCAAGGATGTTGATTTTATTCATTAACTCTTTCTATCCGTAATTATTTACCACATTATTGTGGAATCAACGTTGATATCGTCAGTTAGGAGAGAAAGAGTTAAGAAGCTTCCTATCTCTTGTGTTGACTCCATTGAGAATGCTTATTAGTGCACAGCTTCCCATAACAAATGTGTTTGGGGAGTCAGTTTCAAGTATAAATCTGCTAAGACATTCTCCAGACTATTAAAAAATAGTAAAAAAGAAGGTGACCCAACCTATCCTTGCCTAGAGTGTGGCTGGCTTTTCAAAACAATGATTTGACTTTATAGCCATCTTAGAGTTCCTAGGAAATGAGATTGTACATATTGGACCACAAATACCACACTATTTGGACATGTTATTTCTTCTACCATCAATGTAAAGAGAACTTTTGAATGTTTTGTATCTTATTGGTTGACAATATTGTTGAAAGGTCATTTGATTCACCACCCCATTTTTATGCTAATGTTATCTGTCCATGTTATAGCTTTGGTGGCCACACAATGAGGCCATGGTGGCCCTACTGATGGCTTACAAGTACACAGGTGAGGACAAATACCTCAAAATGTTTGCCAAAGTCTTTGATTATTCATATGGTCATGTAAGTAAAAAATATGGTTCTTTCTTTTTCTGTTACAATGATTTTTCCCTTTTTCCATATAGGGTTTTAAAAAAGAAATTAAATGATACTATATCTAACATAACAAAATGATAATAATATAGAGTAATATTTACAAATATATATATTATTACTAAAAAAAATTATATTGTTTTTAAGCACTGAAAAATATGAAGGTTATTAAAAGGTAGCTAAGCATGTACAATGACCAACTACCTGATTTATTTGATTGTTAATATCTCTTAAGAAAAAGCAACATATATATATATATATATACTACTGCTAGAAAGTTATTCAAATTATTTTTACAGTGGCTAAGTATATGATTTCAATGATTTATATCATAGCTACATAGATATATTTACTAATGCTGTTGTATGTTTTAATCTTATTACATACAATTCATTATGACCAAGTAAAAAAAATTGGATCACAGACCAAATGTACAACATGAACTTCATCTGAATTGTTTTAATACAATTTTATGAATATGTGTGTGTCAAAACTAGTCAAACTTTTACTAGCGCCTAAAAAGACACAAAAGCTAAACTGTGTGTATTTGTCT
>JADKLZ010000687.1:16812480-16831099 GCA_021533235.1 Biomphalaria straminea
TTCGTCTAGAACAAACATGGCAGAAAGTAGTTCTCATATAAAAAAAATTCCTCACCCAGATCTTACATCATAAACAAACAATGGGAAAACATACAGAAGAAATCAACGCTTTTTGAACAAGGGTTTCGATCACGATATCATTTGGGTACTAATATACCGATGAAGGCAAAAAACAGTAAACTGTTAGAACAAACGAAACAGACAGTTATAGACCAACATCTAGAGAACCTGTTGTGCCAGTCAAGACAACCAGAAGTGGTCGAATTGTTAAAGCTCCTAGCAGACATCAGTTTAAGAACTTTAGTAGGAAGGATGTGATAATAACTTTAAAAGGAAGGATCTATGGGGTTAATTTGGAAAAAAAAGTTGAACAATTCAATATTGCTTATGGATTTATGCCTAACAGACGTACGTACGTACGTAGGCCTATTCGCTTGCCAGACAGACGGCCACTCATTTTGGCTGCGTTATCCTAGGTTTAATCAATGCATCACGCTGTTTTGTAGCCCCACCCTGGTCAACCCGAATAATGGACAATTCTAGAATTATTAAGAATATCATACAGTTTTATTCGTGGCCAGTAGCGGCAAGTGGGGCAGCCGCCCCAGGCCCCGCGCTTGAGGGGGGCCCCGCGATCGGAGATTTTATTTTCACAAACTTGATCACCACATATTTTCCTAATACAATCTGATTGGATATCGATGTTTTGTATACGAAATAAAATATTTGGATTGGTTGCTTCCGTCTATTTGTTTTTTTCCCAATAGACTATGGCCATGGGGGTAATTTGAAAACTTTTTTTAAAGTTGAAAGAATTTTCTTTATGCAGAACGATTACAATACAGTATATATAGCACTTAGCGCGGCCAATAGTAAGCCAACAATGGCTACGCAATGTTCTATGTTTTGTAACAAAAATGAAGGCCCACAGCGTTAAGGCAGACATTGTTATTGTTACAGCGTTTTCAAAATACTTGAAAAGTAATATTTTTTTCCCCACTTTGAAAAAGATGCCGGTACGTACCGTCACAAAAAAATAATGCATAATGGCATATAAATATTATAATAAACAGTAGCGGGGTGGCAAGTGGGGCAGCCGCCCAGGCCTCGCGCCCGCCTTAGGGGGCCCCTACATCGGAGATTCCATTGTCATAATCAGCTTCGAAAACAAGATCAGTTCTCATAAACTAGGACATTTTATTCGACGAAATTTGATATAATACCAATTACTTTGTAACTATACTTATTAGCTTGATATTTTGGTTCAGTTTCGGTAAAGACAACATCATATGACCTGTCAATTCTAAGAGGCTAAAAAAATTAAAAATGCAGGAGTATTTTTGTCATTAATTTTTTTTAAACCGTTCCTTGAAAGTCAATGAAGTACTGTAGCTCCTGCCTCACATTTTGTTCTTATACCAAAGATAAAAGTAGGCTAATGTGTTTTCATTGTAATATGTTTGTCACGATTAGGCCTACTACTGTAGGCCTATTAGCCTACTGCGACTGGAAGTATCTTGGGCAGTACGATGTTTTCGTGAATCACGTTCAGTGTGTGTCAGCGTGGTTGGATTATAGCTCTGTCTAGTGGTAGCATAATGGATAACAGGATGCTAGAACAAATTTCAAAAGAAAAACTGAATATGCGCACAATCTTATCAACAAGCCTATTGTGGGTAAACAGATAAACTTTATGCGCCAAACAACGGTCAATTGTAGGCTTGGTTGAGTAACGTCGCTGGCCAAATTCGATTCAACCATATTCAACTAATTAAGAACTCCGAGGCTCACGACCATTACTTCGGGTATAGGATTCAAAATGAGTTTATGGGCCTGATGGCATCAGAAGTAGGCTAATAAGGAAAGTTATTAATAAATTCAATCAAGGAGCAGATGTCCCTTCTATTGCGTTTTGTAAAATTATCAGATAGAGACGTTACTGTGAAGAACACTTTATTGAATTTCTAGATTTTGAAAACTCATCAGGAAATGGTTTGTCAGTGTCTCTTCTCGCCGAGCTGGAGAATTTTGGCCTAGACATTACTAATTGTTGTAGCCAGGGATAGGACAATGGTGCGAACATGAAGGGAAAGCACCAAGGCGTTAGAGGCGCACATTAATAGAATTAAGAGTATTTACTCTCCGTGCGGCTGCCATAATCTTAATTTTTTTTAGTAGACATGGCTAAATGCAACTCTCAAGCAGTGACTTTTTTGATCTCATACAGAGAAGTTATAAAAGTTTTACTGTGTTTTCTGCATGGTGGAAAGTTTGGGGCGTGCCTTTGATAACAACAAAATCACTGTCATAAAGACGGTGGGAATGCTACCTCGAAATGTAGAAAGCACTACGCTATCAAACGAAAAAATTCAGAAGGCGCTATTGATGTGGTGCGATAAATATAGGGCTCCGTCCGCCCCTGTATTATGTATGTATGTATATAGGCCTATATATATATATATATATATATATATATATATATATATATATATATATATATATATATATATATATATATAAACACTATACTCATCTGAGATCTTCGGAATCGAAGACATTATTGTCTCAAGTGATACTCCAGCTTAGACGGTTTCATATCGTCATTGCCTTGCTTCAAAATAGACATATAGGCAATGAAGATAGAAATGAAGCTGAATTTCAAAAATAATGAACACTGTGCTGTCTAGATTTGTTTTCTGATTCGGTTATATTTAATATTAGATTCACATTGACATAATTATATTTAAAAAACGAGGTCAATGAAAAAAAATCATTCGCATATCAGGGTTAAAATTCAAAGGATTAACTAAGGTACAAATCATATGTGTGTAACAAAATTACATTCATTAATTCCCTCTTAGATGAGATCCACTATTATAGACTTCCTTTTACATCTAATAGACCCACAATTATTATTTTTTTCACCCTCGTAGACCCATTGGATGTGGTCGTAGACCCATGAGGGCTTATATAGACCACTTTGGGAATCACTGAATACTTGACCCACTATAGGATATAATGAGGACAGGCAGCCTAGCTAAGTATTTCCCAGTAAGTCTAGTTTCAGTTTCAATAACCCTGTTGACATGTATGTTCTATATTTAGACAATTACTAGAAACTCCAATGTATTCGCTTACACGTTAGTAGAGCTGTTCCGTAAGTCAATGTAATCACTATTTCTAATTAAATTCATTCTTATCAATGGAGCTTTATATTGTAGTTAAATCACGTGGAATATCGTATATCTTTTATCTATGTAAATCTAGTTGCAAATATAGTTTGTCACTATATCGAGATGTAGCTATAGTTTGTGGCTTATAGATCTAGTGTATTTGTTATGCCATGGTTCTGACCATTTTCTAAACATTTTTTTTCTCTTCCTTGTAAACTCATATCAAGATTTACCTTTAAAAAAAACATTATTGCATATTGAGTTTTTAAAAAAGCACATTTAATAACAGTTGTTTATAAAATTAAATGCATTGTCAGTGAATAAAATGTATTCATATTTTAAACATTTAAAAATCAGCTTGGTCAAAAATACAAATAAAAATGTATAACAAAACAAAAAGGAAATCTTCAAGGATAAGGTAGCCTATTATTTTCTAAATTATAGAGTAGGCCTACATATTTTGTTGTGGTCTTTTAATGCATGGTAAAGACATCCTAATTTTCATGCACATCTAATAAATACTACTATTGAATTATTAATGGATGTAAATTTTCGACAATAGAAATCAGCGCAGTAAGTAAATATTAAACGATACTTGCTAATAGGTCTTTCTATCTTATCTTATCTTATCTTATATAATACAGACGTTACTTCAAAAAAAAAAAAAGAAGATAATTAGGCCTACGTCCTACGCGTTATGCACTCAGTCATGCATATTAACCAATGACTTAAATTCTGCCAAGTCAATGGTTTTCCTGGCTAGCTCAGGCAACCTATTCCATGCTCTAATGCAGGGGTCTCAAACTCATATGAGCATGTGGGCCGCAGTGGAAAGTAACAACCAGTCAGCGGGCCGCACCACGAAAAGAGTTTTTTTTTTTCATTAAATTTTACAAGCACTACTGTCACTGCAGTAAAATGCTAAAATAAAGCTTAGTTATTAATTACATTAGTGTACTTTATTACAAGCACAGGCAGTTTAGTTTACTAATATAAGTTGACGTTGTCTCTGTCACTAATAAAAAAGCAGGAAAAAAAATACAGAAAAACATAATTACTAGGCCAACTACTCGCCCCTCATGTTTTCCTTCCACTCAGCTGAGAGCGTTTGGCAGAGACCAGATTATGGACGTTTGGCTTGAAGTCGCATGTAGTGGCAAGCCGCAAGGTTGCTCTCAGATGCTAAACAGTCAGTCTTGATCGTAATGCTGTTTTTTTTTATCTTCATTCTAAAGAAAAACTGTCGTACGTACTTCCAAACATCGCTAGAATTGTAGCAGCTGCGCAGAATATGTTTTGAAACTTCTCTCTGGGGAAAAAACCGGTAGAAATCTGGAACGCCAACATCTGCGTATTTTTAGTTCAGAACAGTGTCACACTGCAGGTCCAGTAGTTACGTCTGGACTTCCTCTGAAACGTTTTTCATGTCAACTGCGAATAGAGTGGCAACAAGGAAAAATTGTGGTTAGAGAGCAGTGAATTTCTGAGAGCAGTGTTCAAAATCTTCCAGTAGTCTGGAGAGGATGTCTACGTAGTCTTTCAGGCGCTGTGATTCAACTGTTATGCTCTGTAGAAAAGAGAAATGAGCCAGGTTTCCATCTGCCTGCTGAGTGGCCTACAAAATCAGCTTGCATCTGAATGATTTAATGCGGTCAAACATCACGGTAATCAGCTGCTTTGTGCAATGTATGTGAATTGAGTGCATTGAAAAGTTGCGTGATGTCAGTAAGAAAAGCAAGATCCGACAAAAACATTGGGTCACTGAACTGAGATAGGTCTCTATCTTTCATTGCCATGAAAATGCTATTTCCCATCTCAGTTTAAAAAAAAATCTCCGCAGCACTTTTCCACGACTCAACCATCTGACTTCCATATGATACAGCAACTTATCTGTGGTTGAGACCCCGTGCACGTATTAAGTTCAGCGTCTTCACAACATCCATTACGTTCTCCATTTGTAGACTTTTGCCACAGAGTGCTTCTTGGTGAAGAAAAAGTGTATGGCTGCAAAAGGTCCCGCCAAGCTGAGCTGATTCCGTTTCTCTATCATTAATCCAACAACACCAACCTTCTCTGAACACATTGCTGATGCACCGTCCGTAGCCGTTGAAACAAGTTTTTCCCACGGTAGCCCACACCTATCAATACAAGCTTCCAGTTCTTGAAACACGTCGCGCACGTTGTGCAGTTTTAAATCATTTCACGGCTTATATGTGGTCATTATAAATTTTATCTATTTTTTTTTATTCGCGTACATGGTCGCGGGTCGCACAAATTAGCTTCGCGGGCCACATGCGGCCCGCGGGCCGCGTGTTTGAGACCCCTGCTCTAATGGCATAGGGAAGAAAGAGCAATTGTACATATTTGTTCTAGAATATGGGACGAGAAATGTGCCTTTATCTTTGTGTCTTTCTGAGTATTTTATTAAATTTTGTTTTTGCATTTGAAGATTATGGTTCAGTGTCTTGTGTTTAATTGCTACTTTACTTTTGAGTTTTTTTGTCCTGAAGGCTTTCTAAATTTAGTGATTTTACTAAAGGTGTTACTCTAGTCAAATGTGAATATTCGTTGTTTTATGAATCTCACTGTTCTATTTTGTGTCTGTTCCAGTTTCTTAATGTTTTCTTGAGTTGAGGGGTCCCAAACAGAGGATGCATATTCTATTATTGCCCTAACCAAGGTTAAATAGCATTTTAGTTTTATGTTCTTGTTTGATTTATATAAATTTCTTTTAATAAACCCTAATACTTAGTTTGATTTTTTGAGTTTCATCAATATGAGTATGCCATGACTGTTTTTCATTTATTATAACACCTAGGTATTTTGCGTTTTTAGTCTGTGTTACTAGTTTACCATGAATAAGATAAGTGGAATTAATTTCTTTTGATTTTTTTTTGTGTTACTCTTAACATGTAGTGCATAGAATAGCATTTTTAGATCTATCGAAATAAATCTTAAAATTACTTAAAATTTTCTATTATCTAGTAGACTAGTTGATTTAGATTTAGTGCTTAGTACGGCTTAAAAGTTTTTGATCCAGTAATTGATTTACCGGACTTAACCATTTACAGTGGCGTACCGAGGGGAGGGCGGGTGGGGCATCCGCCCCGGGCGCCGGAGAGTAGGGGGCGCCAAAATGGGTATTACACGCTCTATATAAAGAATTGCCAATCAAAATCCTCAAGCATCGTTTGTTAATTGTAACAACCATATCTTAAATTTAGCTGGATTACATGCTTCAAAACAGGATCCAGTTGTTGTTACATTTTTTGATAAAGTTGAGAAAATTTACGTTTTTTTCAGTGCTTCAACTGTTCGATGGGAGAAAATGAAAGAATTACTTGGAATTACATTGAAGAGAGAATGTCCAACACGCTGGAGTGCAAGACAAGATGCGGTGAATGCAATCCACGAACAGTTTGATGGATTTTTTACAGCTGTTAGAAAACCTGTATGAAGATGGTACTCAAACTAGTGAGACTCAGAATGATGCATACAGTTTGCTTCAAAATGTGATGAATTTCAATTTCATCACTCTACTTGATTTCTGGCATGCAGTTTTGTCAAAAATTGACCGGATTCAAAAACGACTGCAAGATCCATCAATGAATTTCCATGACGCAGCACTGGATTTAGAAGGACTGCAGTAACGGCTAAGTAGCATTCAAGAAGATGTTTGCATCACTGCAGTCAATGCAGCTAAAGTTCTGTGTGAAAAATTGGGAATTAGGATAGAAGGAAGAATTAAACGTCGAAAACAGATGCCTGGTGAAAATGCTCGTGATGCAGGACTCGGTGCGGTAGAAGAAATAACTCGCATTAAGAAATCAGTTACTGATAGACTAATCCAAGAGATGACAACACGATTTGGTCGTCTGAAGATGTTAGATGAAAAGTTTGGATTTCTATTCGACATCAGCAAATTGTTTGCTAATGATACCTCTGATGATAATGATGATATTCAACAGCACTGTGCTACGCTGGCTGACTTTTATAAAACTGATATCGATGGAACTGAACTGTTCGTAGAAATCAGTGACTGCAGTATGTTGCTGAAAACCCGGCCTGATGCTACCCCAAGCAGCCCATTAGAATTACTTTAATTTATTATTTCATATGGCAATGACATATTTCCAAACTTGCGAATTGCTTTGCAAATTATGCTACAATCTCTGTGTCAGTTGCTAGCTGTGAGCGTTCTTTTAGTAAACTAAAAATCGTTTTAACTTATTTGAGAGCTTCAATGGGCCAGGAGCGTCTGTCAGACTTGGCATTGCTAAGCATAGAAAAGGAGCTGGTAGAAACAATTAATTTTGATGATGTCATTGACAACTTTGCTAGTGCAAGATCACGAAAAGTAGTTCTATAAGAAATGGCTAATGTTGCTTCAGATTGTTCATTAACTTTGTTTACAATAATTTTTTTTTAAATTATTGATTGGTAATTTTTTAAGCAAATATAGATTACGCATACTAATAGGGGGGGGGGCGCCAACAGACTATGCCGCCCCGGGCGCCTGGCACCCTTGGTACGCCACTGATTTGTCCATTTAGCCTACGTCAAAAAAATTATTAGTCAAACGCTTTTTAATATTATTATATTTTAATCGTGAAGTTATCTATTAAATTATATATTTTGTGTCCACTATTAATTAATGTTATTTTTTTTAGTCTCTGTTGTATCCTGGAGTAGAGAACAAAAGTATCTTGTAAAGAAAGAAATTCAAGTGTTTGCTCAGCATGCCGAAACGTTATGTGGACAACGCTTTAAACAGACGATTGGGTCGAGTTGGAATGATACATGGAACTGCTGTACATAGTGCCTCCAGCGGCTCCAAGTAATCTATTCTAATTAGGATCTCTATTTTTATATAACTTTAAACGAAATGTTAAGTCATCAAATCTTAAGCTAAACAATTTGACAACTTTCTTTTATGACACTTCATTGGTTGGAATTGTTCAATTTCAAAAACATACAATCGGACTTCTAAATTCATTTATTTCTCTAAGAAGCAGATTTATAAAGAGAGCCCAATTATTTCATATTAAGATTTTTCATGACAAAATTATTTTTTCTCTATCCCTGATATTACCAATGGTCTTCACCTGATTCTTTGTACAAAAAGATTGAGTCTGTCAGTAATATTTTTTTTTGGGTGGGGGTTAACATTCAAAAAACAAATAAATCAAATTTCTATTTTAGTAATGATTCAATAAAAAAAAAAGACCCAACTACTGCCCTTCATATTTTTAATGTAGAAAAAAAAGTTTTCTTTGAAAGTTTTTGTTTTTAATAGTAACTGAGAGATTTTAGGACTTGAGAACTAAGTTTAGAGTAATTGATGAACAGAACTTAAAACTTGAGAACTAGGTTTAGAGTAATTGATGAACTAATTGATTGTCACCGAAAATGAATAATTATGCATTTTCAATTTAATACGTGAGTGGAAACTGGGAGAAATGATGTGAACAAGAAGTTTTCCCAACAAAGTGACTTTATACAAGCTACGGTAAAAATAAAATCTAAATGTTTAGTTTCCAATACTAATTATACTAAATGAACATAAATATACAATTGATTTAAAAAAACAACAACATTACACTTAAATAAAGACAAAACAACAATCGATTCAGAATAACAAAACTGTGTTTATATAAAAGATGTGTCTAGAGAGCTAATTAGCAACCTTTTATAGAACTTAGAAAACTTGTCTCTTTCGAACGTTTATTAAACAAGAATGACAAAACGGTACATAACAACGAGGTACACACGAACTGAGCATGTTCACAAAGCAGTTCACAACACACAACAAGAAACATCAATACACAGTAAACTATTTCGTAATTGATGAATATTTGTCTGGTTCCTCTTCGTACATTATCTAGTTTATTCACTACCAATTCTTTTCAAATTTTTGATATTAATAATTTATCATCTAAACTAATCCCCATTCACCAGATATCTCACACTTTCTCAATAAATATAAAAGGCTTGTCTTAGAGTCCGAACATTAGCCAGAAATGAAATATTTCCCGTGGCTGCGCAGCCCCAGCCGTGACCTACATATTTTGCCACATCCAGGGCAAGCATAACCATTGTCTGCAGTTGGTCGATTTATATTTTTTTTCGCCGTCTGCGTTTGTCCTCGGCAGAGGATTTTCATTTGGTCTCAAATGTGTATCTCAAGAAGTGCTCAAGAAGTCTTAGTTGTTTTTATATAGTGTCCATGTCTCAGAGCCATATAGAAGGGTTGAGAGAACCACCGCCTGGTAGACATTGATTTTTGTAGGTAGGCGGAGCGAGTTGTTCTTCCAAACTCTCGCCTGAAGGCGTCCAAAAGCGCTACTGGCCCTGACCAGACGGTTGTCAACTTCCCTTGAAAGTGAGACTCCATTTGATACTATACTACCTAGATATGTGAAGTGGTCTACCACGTTAAGGGCTGTCCGTTTATGGTGATCTTTGGGGCTGAGTATGTTTTTATTGGGTGACTTCTGGAACATGATTTCTATTTAGCCTAGGTTTATAGAAAGAAAGAGGTGGCATCGTATGCAAACTCATTTACCGCGTTCTGAAGATCATGTTCATTGTGATCTAGCACGGCGCAATCATCGACATAGAGAAGCTTCATTATGACCATTTCCTTTATTTATGTATGCGATAGTAGACGTAGAAGATTGAACTCATTGCCGTCTGAACGAAACCGAATGCCTCATTTGACCAAGCATTACGCCAAAAAAGATAGCGAATAGAGTATAGATTCGCAGGTCACCATTGTGTCTGATCTGCCTTTTTGTCCCACGTGAAACTGTTTGAGAATTAATAGGAACATAGGTGGGCTTCCCAGCCTGGCCAAAATCCTCCACAAACCATCCCGACTGACCCTGTCGAAAGCCTTGGTGAGGCCCACAAAGGCAGCATATACGTTTAGGTTCTGCTCTTTGCATTTCTCTTGTAATTGTCGCAAAACAAATATCATGTCATGTGTACCTCTATCGGCGATGAAGCCACATTGGCTTTCAGATAAGACATCGTTTACTAAAGAGTGGGTTAGTCGGTCGAGCAACACTCGAGCATAGATCTTTCCTGCTACTGACAGAAGAGTCATGCCTCGATAGTTGGAGCAGTTAGATTTGTCACCCTTTTTGTATAGGGATGTGATTACGGTTTCGCAGGTTGTTAACGCCGGAAGTGGTAATGATCTTAAGTCCATTAGTACCTATAAAATGCTTCCAATGGCATGCGTCTCAAATAGCCTCTGACAACCAGTCCAATTCCTGGCCTTCACGTGTGATTCAGATACTGAGCCTGGCGGAAACGTTACCACAGAAAGGAGAAGGGGCAAAGGCGAGCAACTGGCGCCTAAACAAGCAAGCTTTGGGCAGGAGGGGCTCGTTAGCTTTGGTTGGCTACCCATCCAAAAGAAGGAAAACTCTGAATTCAAACCTCCGCTGCCTTGCGGCTATATCCAAACGCGGGAGACAACCCTGAGAAATAATCAGGAGCTGGTGACCCTTAGACAGATTGTGGCACTTTTTGATACAGCCTGGCAGAGCCTGCGGCGCTAATGATCCCAAATAGTAACTGATATTCCGTTCTTTTGGTCACATAAGCTGCACGGAGAGGAATAAGTTGCTGTGTGGGCGACATCGTTCCCGACCATAAACAATGGAGAGGCTTTCACCTCACTTATTCAAAGCCCTAACCCCAAAAAAAGCTGGAAAGAATACTCTGTCGGGAGTGTCTCTTCAAATTTGGGCTCCACAGCCACATGAGGAAGTGTGCGAGATGAACCATAGACTGAAGGGGGCCAATGGGGGAGATGATTACGGAATCTCGAAGTTCTGGTGCAGGCATTGTCTACAATGCAAGAGATAAAGGATGATCACGTGATCAGTTTGGGTTTGCTATCAGGGCAACATCTTGATGGAGCATGAGTATCTCGGGTTTCTATTCTTCAGTGAAAGATGGCATTCGTAATAAAAAAAAGTGGGAGGGGGTTAAAGTCCAAGATCCCCAAATAGGATAATGACGATTAAAGCGGTTGATTTAAAGTAACAAAAGATCATGTTTTAAATCCATGCGAACTGTATGGCAAATGATGTTAAGTTCATCTGTTTTTGTGGGCCACGATTAACGAAGGTGTCATGTGGCCAGCACTACGACCAATCGCCTTTGTTTTTCTCCAACTAATGTAAAATAATCATTAAAGCATCTTAAAGGTCACATAATTCAAATTTTAATCTTCACCAGGATTTGAACCCGTGATCCCCTATTCGGAAGCAAAGCGCTTTACCAACGGGTTAAAATAATGAACTTTAAAAAAAAAGAAAACAATGCTTTTCAGTGCTGTTTCTGACATCGCTGAACTGAACATTTTAATAGGCAAACGTTTGATTCACTTTACTTCGAATTATCCTGTTATTTATCCTTTGTTTCAACAGCGTATGCACTTATAGAACTTATGTTGATAATGATTTGAATCGGCGTCTGGGACGAGTTGGGTTGCCTTTAGGAAGTGCTGTTTACTCAAGGTATTCATTTTGTACTTTATTATACAGAGATTTCTTTCAAGTGTACTACTCAGAAAATATCTAATTTTAGGAAAACTTACTTTAAAAATCAGCTGGCATCAAAATTATAGTTAGTAGACACATTTGACATGTAATATGTTTAAATATGATGCAAAATCAGTCATTTTTTAAATCTATAACACAAATCCTAAAAAGTGATTCCAACCAAAACAGTTAGACCTAAATCTATTTTCTCTTTATTACGTTCATTTGAAATTTATAACACTGAATGTCAATAAAAGATCGGATATAATGATGTTCTATTACTTAATGATTCAAATTTGCTATTGCTGATAGTATGTGTAATTTAACATGTTGTGTGTATTCCCTTGGATTAGATCAAGTGACACTAGTTCTTGTTCAAATTTTGAAATCCCGAGCAGAGCTTACAGGCCTACATCGCCCAACGAGATCTTACGTGAAACACCCTTCCAAAGATTCTGGCAATCTACTACACCAGACAGAGAAAGTGACTCTGGGTAAGATTGTCATTTTAGAAAATAGCTTTAAGAAACGTTAGTTGCAAATTTGTTTTTAAATGTGAAAATGTAAAAAAACGAATAGTGACTTTAAGTGAGTGAAACAATAAACGCTAAAAAAAAATTAATAATAATAATAATAAAAAACGAGTAACTAGAAGAGTAAAAAGTCTGATTGATAAAAAATGAAAACTTATTCTAAGAAAATAAAACAGTTGAGGACATTGGCCTATCCAAAACTTATATTTTTTTTCCGGGTGGTGGGTGTCACGGATGAATGTGCGTATGAATGTATAATCTATTTTTACCTATGCGCGAATGACCGGAAGTGTGTTAGTTGTTAGTAGAGTGCAGCTTGTTGTGAGATACAGTGAAGTTGATTAAAGCTTTTGTGTTAGTTTGATCTAGTGTTTTTGTTATTTCTAAAGTCACAGCGGAACCGGGGACACCTAGACATAACATAAGGTACTTTTAAACGAGTCAGAAATAAATATAAGTAAAAGATAAATAAAGCTGTGATAGTGGGGTTTGGATGGAGGATTTCTATCTCTCCCCGCTATATGTATATTGGCTTGTATGTGCGTAATTAATCTTCATATACATTCCAACTCTTCAATGTTTTCGAAGACGTTTATTGTACCCTAGAATAGTTTCTTCCTGAAGTTATTGGAATGACTGTCGTAAACTCGCCATTGCCAGATGAGTAGTCTGGAGAGCACTGTTAAGTCCCCCGGGGTTTGGACGGAGCCCCGCGGCGAGCACTATTTCCGGTATAAAGACAGCAAAATGCATAATCTGAGGTATCTACAGTGCATCTACTGCTATAAAAAAAGTTCAAAAAACCAATTTCTGCTATTTACTGCCTTTTATTAATGTAGCCCAGCGACATATAGAAATATGTAACCCAACTTGGCAACGCTCATAGAATTAGTTGAGTGTAGTTTGCTTTATAATTAATCTCAGTAGGTTTGTTAAAATCAAAACTATCGGGGGGGGGGCGGGTAATTTAAAAATCTCTGGAGGTTTTGTTTAAACAATCTTAAAACCCTCTTTTTCTACGCATATAGAATTTGGTGACTCTGGTTTCCTCTGGAGTGTAGAATAATATTTGAGAGGGGGAGTTAATCTCAAAACCCCTCTTGGCTACACTCAAAATATGTTATCTCAATATAATGTTCATGTTGTTCTCCGTTAGTAACGAGACTATACGAGAACCAGATTTTCTTCTAAATCCATTTATTTGTAATTTAACATGTTGTTTGTATTTCCTTGGATTAGATCAAGTGACACTAGTTCTAGTTCAGATTTTGAAATCCCGAGCAGCGCTTACAGGCCTACATCGCCCAACGAGATCTTACGTGAAACACCCTTCCAAAGATTCTGGCCATCTACTACACCAGACAGAGAAAGTGACTCTGGGTGAGATTGTAATTTTAGAAACAAAAGTATAGAAAAAAATAGGTATAAGAAACGTTAGTTGCAAATTTGTTTTTAAATTTGAACATGTAAAAAAAAAGTCCCATTTAAGTAAGTGAATCACTCAACAACAAAAATAAGCAACTATAACAGAATCCCAATTGATGAAAACAGATTCTAAGAGGTTAAAACAGTTAAGAATGATGAGAATCCTGATCAACAAAATATTTAAGCTCAAAATGTTCATGTCGATCTTTGTTAGCGTTTGGACTATAAAAAAAAAACTCTAGAGAAGTGACAGCTTTAAAGTATTGAAATTAATTGCTTATGACAAATATTGAGAATCAATAGGGCAGAGAGAGAGAGAGAGAGACAGAGAGAGAGAGAGACAGAGAGAGAGAGAGAGAGACAGAGAGAGAGAGAGAGAGACAGAGAGAGAGAGAGACAGAGAGAGAGAGAGAGAGACAGAGAGAGAGAGAGAAAGAGACAGAGAGAGAGAGAGAGAAAGTGGAAGAAAAAATGAGAAAGGTTAAAATCTTTCTAACAGGCCGAGGGTACGGTTGAAGATAAAACTTGTTTGTGCCCAAGCACTAGTAAAAAACAAAACACTAGAGTTAATGATAATGTAGATAATGCTGATGCTTATAATTACATGAGGAAATTCTTACAACTTGAAAATACTTATTTGCACACACACACAAAGAATGTAGTTACAACATTTCGTAGTGTGGCTGTCAAACTCAAGTACAAGTTTTTGAAGCCTGAAGACTTTGGGTTGGAATGCGCGGTATGCGCGCTGGACTTTTCGAAGGTCCCGGGATCAAACCCTGCCCTTTGCCATCCCCCGTCGTCTTGCAAGAGATTTAGGCTAGGAAGTAAATTATCTTCAACTCTTAAGGAACATCCGAAACATATAAAAATTTTGACCAAAACATCAGCTGGAAGGATGGCGTGTTTCATATTCTTGTGCATTTCCTCAGACATTTTAAATTTCAGTCAGTTCGGAAAGACACAAGTTCTATGAATTCTATAAGGAAATAATACGTGATTGGATCACAACAGCAGGCCTTCTGTCGTGGGAAAAAGAGGATTTGAGCCTCTAAGGCGCTAATTCGCTAACATACTATATATATATATATATATCTATATATATATATATATATATATATATATATATATATATATAATCATTCAAAGTGTTAAATTTAAACTTAAACAAACAACAACAGTGGTCTCTAATACTATCTAGACAGTTGCAAAGGGAAAAAAAAATAATTTTATTCTTTTATTTGGTTCTATATTTACTTTTTGATGCCAACAGATACGGCAGCTGTAGCTCTAGAACTCATGTTGATAACACTTTCAATCGGACGTTCGGACGAGCCGGCTTGCCTTTAGGAAGTGCTGTTCATTCAAGGTAAAGATTATATTAAGGTTGATTGACACATTTTAATAATGTTTTATATCAGGGGAAACATGAAACAAAACAAAAAACACGATTGCCTCAGTTATAATTAATAGACAACATTTAGGCCTATACATGAAATGTACATTTTATAAATTTGATTTTAGTAGGTCCTTATTTTTTAAAATCTTTTTAAGCTGTAACGATCCAACAGACTAAGGGATATGTGAAGGTGCTGAAGAAATGCTTAGAATCAATCACTTTATAAATTAAAAATTTTTACAGAAAGAAAAGTGTAACTGAAAATTGTTCCATCTTTTGTGGTCGACAGTTTAAGTACGCTTGAACTTAGCTTTTTTTGGCTACCTATGAAGGGGGCTCGAGGTTCGACACCAGAGCAGAGTTGTGTTTAATGAGCGCCTAAAGGCAGCACGGAAAACCATCTCCCAGATTTAAAATTTAATTTTATTTTATTACATTTTCTTGACTAAAACTCACATTATTTGCAAAACTTTGTGCGCATGTTTAACATTTGTATTACACACCGGCTACGCCCGTTGATTTATTCCCAGGCTCTATATGGTTTATTATGTCCGAAACATCGGCTCCTTTTTTTTTTAAATTTGACATAAACGGGCCATATTTTAACGATCCCTTGAGCATACGTTTTAGCCTTTGGATTAGTGTATCTGGTACAATGAAATAAAACGCCCACTCACTTTCCTTTACTCTCCCTCTTTCTCTCATTTTCTCTCTCTCATTCTCTCTCTGGTATCTTCTTTTCACTCTGCGCATTGTAACGTATGTTGACAGGACTTTTAACTTGCATTGGAACGACCCGATTTTTAATGCCTCCTCCTCTGACACGCACAAACACAGATGTTTTAGCTCGTGAATTCTAGTATCACTTTAACTTATTCACTCCAGGCTTAGAATGAAACAAAATGCATTTCATGAAGACCTCAATCTATAATTTGGTTTCATATTCCACACACTCTGTATGTTTTACCCTTTTGAATGTAAAGAAATTAATTTGGGTTAGGGTTACAATACAGAGTAACTTAGTCTTATTTATACACGCACACGTGCGAAATCCTTATCAATACACTATGACGCAAGGCACGTTTTAAAAAGTTGACTTTGTGAGAAAGAAAGAAAATTTGCTTGAAAAAATACGGAATTCTTAATTTTTGAGCTATTTCTATTATGCTTTATATATAGAACGCGGCCTTTTGGGAGAATACCGAAAATAAAATACGAAGGTTTTGCAAATTGCCATGTTCAGGCTGATAATTTCTCAAAAATGTTTCTTATTGAGCTCCTAAAAATAAAAGGAACCTATGTACACCATTTAACGCGAATCCGTACGGCAGCTGATGGCATCTCTTGATACGTACGTAAATAAATGATTGAATCAGTGAGTAGTATTTTAGAAATATATATAATATATATACATTTTGAATGAGTCAGGTATGAATGTTTTTTTTTAGGTTTGATGTATTGTTTGGTGTAATGCGCAAATTGTAAGACAAATTTCCTCACGGACAATAAAGATTATTATTATTATTATTATATACGATTTGGTATTTTGAAAGGCCTAAGTGTAATAGAAGTCTATGAAATATATCTGTGAATATTTTACATTGAAAACTTGATTGAAGATTTAGTTCCAACTTTAGGATTCAAATTTGCCAGAGCTGATATTGAATATTTCTACTTGAACATGAAGTTTGTAACGTTCTATGCCCTTAGATCGAGTGACTGTAGTTCTAGCTCAAGTCGTGATTTTGAAATTCCGAGCAGCAGATTTAGATCTGGCAGTGACAATTTGTGTGACACACATTTCCAAAGAGTTGAACCATCTAGCAGACGAACACCAAATAGAGAACGAGATTCTGGGTAAGATTGTAATTAAATCTAATCACATCTATTTTAAAACTTTTTTTTACAAATGATTCGTTTAATATAAAAAGAGATTCACACGTGAGTTAGTAATCCAACATCCAAACCAAGCAACTATAAGAAAAAGAAAAGTCATATAACTATTGATGAGAACAAATTCAAAATAATATAGAATGTTATTCTTTTCATATTGATCAGACTGTAAGTAAAAAAAAAAAACAACTCAATTTCTTTAATCATAAAGCTTTAAACTTGAAATTCCATGCAGCACATCTGGCAATGACAATTTGTGTGACACACATTTCCAAAGAATTGAACCATCTAGCAGACGAACACCAAATAGAGATCGAGACTCTGGGTAAGATTGTAATTTAATCTAATCACAGCTATTTTAAAACATTTTTTTTACAAATGATTCGTTTAATATAAAAAGAGATTTACACAAGAGTAATCAATCCAACAAGTAACTAGAAGAAAAAGAAAAGTCATATAACTGTTGGTGAATACAAATTCAAAGAGATTTATATAAATGAGAATAATAAAGCCAGTTAAAATTTTTGCCAGGGGAAATTTGTATAAAAATGAACAAAATTTGTATCTTGAAAATAATGTATATACGAAACGGTAAAAAGCAATCAGATTGAAGACGGAATCATCCACCAATTGATTAAGTTTATCTACAGCATAAGAAAAGACGTGTTGGTGTGACTGCTCTGAGAGGGAACGCGTTAGAAAAAAAGAAGGAAGGCCTAAAGAAACAAAGAGAATGAAAGAATAAAATAATATTAACAATTTCTAATAGGCCGAGGTTAGAGTTCAAGATGAAATGTAGCTCACTTGTTGATGCTATGTTGACCCCACCAGTGTGGGAACGACTATCTCAGAAATAAAATTCAAAGCCTGCGCAATTGCTTCAATAGGAATGTTGTTACCCATGCAGCAGTTCCCATTTCTCCACGTTGCTGCCCAAAATGAGCGCCAAGTATCAAATACAGATCAAGATAACAGAAAAAAAGTAATAGTAGATTTTAGGAAATATATTGGCCATTATGCTGACATTCAAAGCAACTGAACCGTAGACCAATAGCAAGAATATAAATACCTAAATACGACAATAAACAAGAAATTAAAATGGAATGAGCACTGACAAAATATTTACGCCGAAATTCATCAACGTCTCATCAATCCTAGAAAGATAAGACAATTTAAAATCGACTAAAAATTATATAAGCATTTCTATACAGCAAACATCAGCAGTCTAATTAACTTTGCCATCCCCTGCTGGTATGGTAATACTTCACTGGCACAAAGACATAGACTAAATCGGCTAATTAAAAAAGCATCGTATATCGCTCAAACACAGCTACCCCATCTCTTGAACAACTTTTTCATAAAATATGCCTTTCCAAAACACAAATGATCCTTAAAGGGAAACTCTCATGGTTTTGACAATTTTTGATATAATATGTGTTTTGATTTACAGATAATGAATATATTATTCTTTTTTTTTAATTTGCAAGAATAACTTAGTAATTGATGTTTTTCTGACGTAATTTTTCTGCGCATCCAAAACGGTCAGATTTTCACGTAGTTTCTATGTGACGTCACGCTCTGATACACAATATTTTACTACTCCGAGTACCGGTACTTGTCTTCCGCGAATTTATTGTA
>JADKLZ010000687.1:16831499-16845236 GCA_021533235.1 Biomphalaria straminea
CCGAAATCTACTGATGGATAATGAGCTGTAGATGTCAGGAGAATGCGTTTCTGCAGTGATGAATGAAAAAAAAACGTTTTTGGCGTCGGGGCTTCGCCCCGAAATCTACTGATGGATATTGAGCTGTAGATATCATGAGAATGCCTTTCTGCAGTGAAAAATACGCAAGAAAACGCTTCTAGAGTCGGGGCTTCGCCCCGAATCACACTGGCGAAGCTTACAGCCCTCCCTCAGTCCCTCAGCTTGCCTCAACATGACTGTTTTTTTTTTTCTTTTTTTTTCCTCGAAGGTTAAAAAACACTTCTTTTTGTTCTTATATATATATATATATATATGCTTTACACACGTTTATGCATAGGGTTAGGGTTTGGAAAAGTGACATTTATTTCTGTTTCAGCATACTTGTTGATTTATCTGTGTAATTGGAACTACTGTAAAAAGCTGAAGACTGAAGAACAGTATTTCGTTTTCCTCAAGTAGATCTAGAACTAGAGGTTTCGATCTAGAATATTAGCCTACTTATAAACCAAGTCTGATTTTAAATCAACCTGGACATTAGCTATGAAGCGTAAGAATAAATACGATCTGCTAGATCTAGAATCTGGTTAATTTATCGGTTATATAGGTGTAGATCCATTTCGTTTAGTCTGACGTCACATATTCTAAAAATAGAATCAGCTCGCAGAGCCCCGTTTTTTAGGAGGCGTGGCAAATTTACTGTCTAATTTATTAAATATAAAATTTTCTAAGCATTTAAATAAAAAATGATATAATGTTTACTATTACAACTTTTTACGCAGAATTTAAATATGTCAATAACTAAAATTTGAAAAACTATGAGAGTTTCCCTTTAAAGAAAATCAGCACCCATTAAGCCAAAGTTACATCAGATTTGAACGAAGTGGTCATCTTCTCTCAATAAAGTCTAAAACAGAAGGAAATTAAGAGCTTATTTATCCCACTTTCAGTTAGTATTGCAAGGTCATCTTAAGATGTCCAATTCTTAAATAGCTGGTTATGTGTTTGTGAATTAATTTGTGTGTGATCTTGGAATGTTGTTCATCTATATTGTTACTGTTATAGTAATTATGCTGAGGTAAACAACTGTAGTCAAACTGAATTTCTATTTGTTTGGACCGATAAAATTATCTTATCTTATCAGCAGGCTCTAAAATCGCACTGCAAGCTGCCTGTACATTCCTGCTTCTTGTTAGTCTCATGTTTGAAAAACCAAAAATCGAGCTATTTAGAATAATCCGCCATATATAACTGATAATAGAATCAATCACTAATCAAATATATTTTTTTAGCCTACGGACAATTGGTCTTGAAGATGTGACAGCTAGCAATAATCAGCATAAAGATGCCAATAGTTCAAATCGAGGTCAAGAAAATAGAACAGCTCACAACAGTACAAAGCCAGGCCTGGAACATGGTACAGCTGTTAAACATAGAGATGACAACAGTACAAAGCCAGGCCTGGAACATGGTACAGCTGTTGAACATAGAGATGACAACAGTTCAAAGCGAATTTCAGCATGCGGAGCTGATCAACTTAAAGTAGCTAACAGCAAAAGGCAATTAAAAAAAATAATTTAATACCCTTATTAATGATTTTGTTTTCCCAATTCTTGTTCTAACGTAAAGACATGGCATTTTATGTAACATTGTACCTTCAGGAATTTTTTTTTTTTTTTTAATCTGATGAAAATAACAGTTTTAAGCAAATTGATTAAATGAGAGGAAAGATGTTGATTTGAAATCCCTCTGGGATTAGCAAAGTCATTAATATTGGGATTTACTATGACTTATATAAATGATCTATCTATCTATCTATCTATCTATCTATCTATCTATCTATCTGATTATATTTGTATATGTAACTGTATTTTTTTCTAAATATAACAATAATTACGTATATAATATTTTGTATTATTATTACGAAAAAAAGGATAATAATAAAAAGTCAATTGTTTTTTTTTTTAAATAATCTCTATCTTTGTAGGAATGTTTCAAGTCTAACTACACAACTGAATGCCTTTTCCCTCCAAGAGACAAGGTAATCAGCTAAACTGAATCTATCTCTCTCTATATATATATGTATGTATCACTTTATCCCCCAACCCCCAACCAACTATCAGCCTTAACAAATCGTCTTATTTACACTGTACAATTATTCTTCTGATTTTCAATCAATTCATATATTTAATAGTTTCTGTAATTTTTTTTTTGTTCTTGGTCTTTTGTACTTTTATATTCTTCAAATGCTCACCTAAAACTTTGACTATACCTCCTTTCCCCTAATTTTTTTTACACTTTAAATTAACCTTTTCACATTTCAGCAATACCCTTTTGTCCAGTTTAATTGGACCGGCCCGCTTCAAAACGCCCTCCCAAACACATTTACTTTTGACCTGATAATTCGATATCACTTTTCTCACCACCAATCTTTTCGCGCCGCCCCTGCCTTTCACCACCATAAAAACTTGAATTCCATCTAATAGGCACGGCCCGCTATATAATGCTACCCTTCCCGGCCATATACTTATCACCCGTGAATTTGATGACCAGTATCACTTAGTCCTCCTGCCACCTTACGCCTTAAGAAATAGTCCTGCACACAATCTCTAAGTATTCATTGAATGTTCAGCTCTTTATTGAAAGTTCAAAGGCTGACTGATTCCTTTCGGCACAAGATATTTGATTATTGCATCCTGCGCATCGAACGCTTATGTAATATTTTGTCCGAACCCAATATATAATTTGTTATGCAGACCTCAATTAATGTGGTATGTCATGTCATTTCTATCGGCGATTCGGTTATAATATATGTCACTTGATATCGTATGTAATTAAGGCGTACGTTTTTTTAAGTTACTATTACAAAGCTTATATCAATTGTGACTTTCTGTCTGTGTATCTGTCTGTTTGTCTGTCTGGTAAAAGATGAGTACAGGTTTTTTCTCCCACACCCATTCTCGGATCAAGCTGAAACTTCGACAATTATTCATTAGCATTGACAAGACCTGTTACCTGTTACCTATTACCTATCCCTTAGTCTGGTGGACCGTTGGGGCATCAAGCAAGACTCGTAGACCATCTTTCTCCATTCCTCTCTATCCTTTGCCCTGTTTAAAACCTCTTTCAATGGTAGGCCTGTAAGACATGAATCAATAAAAAAAAAGTAACCATTTAGTCAATGTACTAGTGTATTTAATTATTTTGTTTGATACCAACAAGGGAAACTAAACAAATATACCCAGTTAGTCAATTAATCATTGGTAAATATTTATTTTATTTGCTTTTAACTAACGGAAATAAATTTGACATTATTGATAGGGAGAGTTCTTCCTCTTCAAATAAGCTTTGTTTTTTTTTTAAGTATTTGTTATATTCTGCTTGTCTTAATTTAAAAATAAATGTTATCGTTACATCTGCAAATTTTAGTTCAATAATATGAGTAATGTATGTAAATAGTAGGTATACCATTTCTTATACCATTTCTATCTAGACTTTATAAAGATAACAAGTTGAATCGCAGATTAGGCAGAGTTGGTAAACCATTGGGTACTCATAAGTACAATCCCAATCAACTTTTACAGTAAGTAAATCTACTTTCGATTAGTACGTCATTTATGAGACATTTCACGACCATTTATATGTGTTACCGGTCCAGTAGCACCTTTGTGTGTGGTGTTCAGTTCATCAATCTCTTGAAAGTATATTCAAGCTTGTGTTGTCAAACGGAATCTATATTTTTATATACATTTACAGTGCTTTTTTGTGACGGTACTCACCGGTACGGCGCACATGCACCTTTTTAAATGTGGGAAAAAATTATTACTTTTCTTGTATTTTAACCTATGTTATTAATTTAATATTAGCTAAAACTTAGGCAATCCATCACTGAGTACTGGCACCTATTCTTTTACAAAAAAACAACATATATATATATATTGCGAAAAAGAATATTTATTTATAACTAAAACAATATTGGCTGGATATATGCTCTATTCTTAGGGCTTAGATGCAGTTCAGTATAGATGAAATGTTTACATGTTATGTTCAAATTGTATCATGAAATATAACTGTAATGTAATTAAATTGTTGCTAGACTATTGGCAACATCTCAGACTTATGGCTTGTCTATTTAACACTTAAGCCTAAATTAAAGTCGTAGAGTTTACTCATTAATTTTTTGTGAGTTTTTACATGAGGAGATGATATGACAAAATATATAATTGTATTTTTTTAAATACATCTGTTTGGAGCTATTGATTATCCAATTTCTACTAGTAACTTACACTTTCGTCAAAGGTTCGAAGTTCTCAAATTTCATTATTAAAATTAGAAAGATACTTTAAACTTGTCATGCATCGACAGTTTCCAAAGCTAAAATATGGAATCTTGAAAAAGGAGACATTTTCTATTTTGATACATCATATTTCAGTAAAAATTATGTTGACAATGGCTACAACAGAAGGCACAACAGAGTGGGGAAACCAATGGGAAGTAAGCCAGTAACCACTAAAGAGAGATTATATAAAGATAATATACTTAACAAAGAGCTCGGCAGAGTTGGCTTTCCTTGGGGGAAATGCCCAGACAAGCCAAACGCTGCACTGATGAGTTTATTGCATGACTTGAATGACGTAAGTAGCAGTTTGGTATTCCCTTTATTGCATTCACAACATTTAAGCAATTTATGAGTATTCCGGGTATTTAACGTATAAATGCTTTATCTAAATGTAATACAAGATATTTGTCTTTAAAAGGGTGAAGATGTTCCTGACTACATTTCTGAAATCTACGAGCTGGACGTTTCGAACAAGGAAACCATTGAGACTTACTTTATAATAAAAGAGAGAGAAAAATATGTCAGAAAGTGGCTGGAGGAAGAGTGTCGAACTCCTTGGGAAGCGAACCAGCACACCATGAGCGAGATCATCAAGAACTACCGAGGCCAAGTCATCAACTGCAAAGATCTCAAGTTGATTCATGTTATCGGGCACGGACATTTCGGAGACGTCCACTTTGCTGAATGGATTCTGGGTCAGGCTGTAGCAGTGAAGGTTCTGAAGGACAAGAGCGTCTCCCAGAGGAAACGTCGAGACTTTGAAAGAGAGATTCTGCTGTACTGTGATCTTGATCATGCCAACATTGTCCAGTTCCTAGGTGCCTGCATTGAGCTTCCACATCTGGCTATAATTATGGAGCATATGGACATAAGCCTGCACGAAGCTCTTCATCTGAAACACGTATGCCATTTTTAGTGTTTTTCTTCTTAAAAGCATCTATTATATTATAAAGGATGAAAACAAAATGAGAGAAAAACCAATCCATCAAAAATATCGTATTTAAATGTTTTGAAGGATTACATTTAAATTTAAAAGGAGTTAAATAAAAAAAATCTCGGTTATACAGAATCAAATGAAATTATAAAATATAAAACTTCTACTCCATCTTTTGAGGTATAAACATTTCTCTGTCTGGTCGTTCGGTTGACTCGATGGTCTCGGATTCATACCTATCCCATCCCACGTCGTTCTGCAGAAGATTTGAGCTAGGATGTAGTTTATCTTCAACTTTTAAGAAAAATGAAATTTTAAAAATATTTTACAAACGAACATTTAGTATATTTATTTTATTTTCCATATAAAACAAAAATAATTGATTAAGACTAATTGAGTGACATTTTTTTTATTGATTCATGTATTCTCATCGACAATGTGTTGTGTGGTCGGTTATTGTAAATGTAGATGTGTTATGAAATTACTAGAAGTACTTTAATTTGTTGGAGTTCGATTTAAACCACACACATATAGAATTCAGAGAATAACGTACTAAACGATTCTTCAACATTAAAAATATGATAACTTTAATCCATAAAGAATGGCAACAGTCCAGGTGTCAACAGTCCTATTAAATTCACGTCTTGCTATGTTCTGAGAGTGAGTCGTCTCTTTCAAATTGTCAAAAATCCTACCCATAATTCCTTATTTTGTTAATATCCCATAAATCCATAGTCTTAATTCTAATAATAGTCGCGTCGCTCAAAAGAAATCCCCGATAACTAATTCTATTTAAACCTAAAATAAATGAATAATTGTAAAAAAAATGTACTTTATCCGAGAATGTAAAGTGAGAAAAGAAAATGAGAAACAGATTTTGGACAGACAAACAGACGATGTGAGTTAATAGAGAAAAGATAAATACATTTAAAAAAAAAGGCGTAAAGTTTTGTTTAAAGTGTTTCGGATATTCCTTAAAATTAAAGATAATTTCATCTTAGCCCAAACCTCCTGCAACCATAGCCAGGCCAGAGATAATGATTCCTTTTATTTTTTTCGCAAATACATTTCATACTCACGATGAGTTGCGGTAAAAGATTAGGGGATAGCAGTTGGCAGTCTTTGAACCCGGGACCATTGAGGCGACAGTCAAGAGCACATACCACACGCCCAAGAAGCTTTTCACGTAGTAGATTCGAATTGCCTCTGAAGTTGATTGATTCTCAGATTTTTCATTAGAGATTATATAGATGGTTCAATTTAATAATTTTTTAATGATCTAACATTTATGTACAAAAGATTTCTAATAGTTTTTTCTAATACTTTTTCTCCATAGGTTGATATCCCACCAACTGACAGAACTTCTGTTATGAAACATATGGCCAAAGGTCTATCGTACCTTCACAGGAAAGGTATCGTACACTGTGATCTTAAACCGCACAACGTTTTGCTCAACAATATTCCTGGGGAAGAAACCTCTAACCCAGATTTGCCAATCATAGCTAAACTGACCGATTTCGGTCTTAGTTTTATGAAATACGATACAGAATCATCTGAGTCTAAAACTGCTCCTGTGAAAAACATCGGCACACCAAGGTATTCAGCTCCTGAAGTATTGAGAGGTGCCGCATTGTTCGCTGATGACATGATGAAAGCGGATGTTTATTCTCTGAGTCTCACGATTATGGAGCTTCTGCTTGAAGAAGTGCCTTTCGAGAATCTCAGCCTCATTCAGCTTAAAAGGCAAGTTGGAGAGAATGAGTTGAAGCCGAAGATGAAGAACGGACATATTTTGAAACAGCCATTGAAAGCTTTGCTTGAAAGAGCGTTGAGCGGTGACGCTGCAATAAGACCAAGCGCTAGGTATCTTTCCGATGTATGCGACAGTTTTCAAAACGCCTACAAAGAGTAGAATGGCTGAGTGTCTGATTAAAAACACCTTGGCTTGCCCATCTAAGTGTTATCATATTCCTGTTCTTTTTTGGGTATATTTTATACATTCTTTAAGGTTTATGTCGTAATGTCACATTGCCATGCTGTGCTACAAAGGTATGTTGTAAAGAGATGTTGTAGAAGGTTTGGGAAGGTAATATTAGCCTGAGACTTTTATCCAACAAAACTACAGTATTATCTCTTCACCTAAATGTTTTTAGTTCCAAAACTAGAAAAAGGCTGAAAACAATTACTCCTAAATACAGCGTCAACTGTGCCATCTTTCTGCTATTGACATAGATTCTCATGAGGTTCTATCATTAATTGTCATTTAGCTCGGTTATTTAACCTTTTGAGTATTTTGTTTTTTAAATTTACTCACTTAAATAAAAGTTATGTTTAAGTCTGTTTTCAAAGAAATCTGTTTTAAATCGTTAGGATTGTAATACACCAACATCAGTTTCGTTGTATTAGAAGTTTGGAGCTTGTTGTGATTGTTATGAACTCCTGGCCTATGGGTTTGACATTTTCACATATCGTATACAGACTTCAAGAAACACCAGGGATGCATTAGAAATAAGAAGTATTTAATAAAAGCAACAGAAATAAGTATAACTGTAGATAACGTCAATAAAAGCTAAATTCTCCAAATATATACATAACTATAAAAATGCCATATATCGCACTTATACTAGTCAATCACCAAACTCTGGTCCACTGACAACAACAAAACTAAAGGGCCGTCACCCCACTTTACCTAGTCAGCCAACGAAATCATAATAAATAATAGTAAATAAACATAGGATTCTCAAATCTAACAACCAAGGTCCTATCAAGAGATCTTTACAAATCTATATATAAACACAATCACCACAGAGCTACAAATCAACGACAGGGCATTGATAGAGTAACATTTTCAATCTCTTCAATTTATACCTTCATAGAAAAATACAACCTTTCTATGTTCTTTGACACTGGTATTACAATTTCTCCCCCCCCCCCTAAATTGGCAATAACAACTTAGATCTGAATATATTATTAAAAAAATCATAGAGAAAACATAATTTCCAATTTCAAGCAAGAAGTTGCACTTATAAAAATCTCTATGAAAAACGACTTGGTAAACTGGACTAGAATTTGAATTACTAGCATAATGTAACATTTGAAAATTGGACACTATTCGAAAACAGCCGATAAAATGTAAGAATCTTAGAACAGAACAAAAGGAAATTCGAGAGAAACATTTGAAAATAAATTACTCTAAATTAAAACTTTTATTTCAATAAAACGACAGCAAAAACTAAAATTAAAATAATTGGAAATTTATTTTGCAAATATAAAAAAAAATTAATTCAATCAACAAAACAAAAAAGAATAAATCAATATTTGAGATCAAATAGAAAGAAAGATTTGATTGAGAGAATTAACAATTTATAGAGTGAAAAATAAATACCATGGTAAATTATTGCATGTACAAATTCGACATCCATATAGGTAAGATTGACATATGATCGAATTAAAATATAAAAAAATCACTTTAAATTCGTAATTTTATAACATAGAAACCAATACAGGAAAAAAAACAACAACAAGCAATTCTTTAAAAGACATCAACCCAAAAACTAAACAGTTACAACAGTAAGATATAATATATGAAATAAAAAAAATACATCTTTTAAAACATTGATTGTTAATCTTTTATGAGAAAAAAAAGCAATGGAAAAAAAACAATTGAAGAATTTAAAAAAAACGATGAAAATGAATTTGAAAAAGTTTAAAAAGTAGAGAAACAACCTCTATAAGAGATTCTATCACAATGTAAAGAATGGAGAAAACATTTCTGACATCTAGAAGTAGACAGCTTTAGCCCTGGCAGCGATTAACTAGCGAAAACAACAACAAAGGACGACTAGAATAGACGATGTTGTTGATAACGTTTGCCCCCACAATCTCTAGAGATGCAGGACAGATGTGATAAAATTAATTTCTAGCACACGATGTAAATACACATTATTCATATTCATTTTTAATAAGCATAACATGTTTTACATTTTTAGAGACCAAAATAAAAGCACATTTTAAAAAATGAACATTAAAGAAATAATGTTAGCCTTCCAACCCTCATCAAAAGTACTAGTAGTTGTAATAATTATATAGCAGACGACTACTTTACTTATGGGCTAAGAAATTCTCATTTATTTATTTATCTATTTTGGTTAATACAATGAAAATGTTTGGCAATGTGACAATTGCTTTTCAGGATTATACCACATGGAGTGCAATATGACTAGAAGATTATCTTAGTTATTGGTGTAAAACGACCATAAATATAAATTGAAAAGATTCAGTCATTACTGAACAGCTTATATATACTTGTACAATATAATGGTAAATGTGACAGTCTGCAAGTGCCAGAGTGTGACAGGGCTTCCTGAAGGTCTCGAGTATGAATCCCGATATAAAACTAACGAAAACGAGATTGTTCGTCGCTAACGTCGATGTATACATTTGCTCAGTAGGAGAGTTTCAAGTTATTGTATTGACTAGTTCATTCTATTTGCACTCATATAACATATGACTTAAATGTCATACCTTGTGGATGTCCGTAATAAATAATACTGCACATTTGCTTATAGTGAACAAAGAAGCTTGCTGTGGGATGTACTTCACTTACAAAGAATTCTTATCACAATTCTACATGCATTGAATTATATAAAAAAATAGCACAGCCTTAAATTTAAATGCAAATTATAAAACATAAGACTAGCAACCCAGTATCAATGTATAGGATATGCGTAAATATAATAATATATACATTAACCATGATATAACAATAGGAATACATATGGAACTATTAAAGTGCATTGAAAGGGCAAAGGGACATATATAAAATTATAATATGCAATATTTCAATTATTACGGCGACAATTTGTATTAGGTCAATGATTTGTAAGTAAAATTTTAAATCCAACATTTATTTATTGACTAGACTTTTTCTATTCATATGACTTTCAGCTAGATTTCTACATTGTGTGCACTCTGCTTACAATAACTGAGCACACGTTCAGCGTAATGGCGGATATTAATGTAAAAAATTTTAAATAGACAAAAATACAAGAAAACATAGATCAGTGGTAGGCCTTAACTAACAGAATCAACTAAAGTAACTGCAATAATGGGCTGCTACACATATTTCTTTTATTGGCTGTGTATACACCTGTCTCCGTTTTAATGTTCACAATTCTTACATCAACTATTTTGACTAGACAAAAATAAATAGAATTTCAACTTATCTTTAATGCAAACAATTGATACTGAAAACATTATCAAATATATTTAAAGGTAATATGCAACATACCAAGAAAAAATTAAATGCAAAATTAATACTAAGCAGTTACAATTAATTATGCCAACAAGTATGTTCTTTTTCCTTTTACAGAACCAAAATGCAAATGTGTACTACTTATTATTAATATTCAAAATTTAATAACCTATAGTTTAAATCTTTTCAAAGAAACGCGAAAGAAGAATTAGGCAATTTTATGACATAAGTTTAAAATAGTTATCACAAGTATTGTTAGGTTCAAGAATGATAACAAAAAAAAATTAATTTCAATGCGCTTTTAAATACCTTAATAGAATTCGTTTCCTCGCCCGACCATGCGGGACACGCACGCATGCCGACTCTCTAACCCTCGATGACAAATGAAAAGATAACCCTTTACTTGCGCAAGTCGGACTAGAGTTACCCCACGTAGCTTTCGCGGCGACAGAGCGTGCTGCTCAGCAAAACAATGGAGGGGTAGAGAACAAGTAATCTTCTCTGTATTCGCCCAACATTAAATAGCAGAGCCGGACTTAACTATTGAAGGCCCTATGCGAGACGGATTGCGAGGAGCCTTGTATGGGTAGGGATACGAATAATAATTGAAAATAAGGAATTTTATTTGAAAATATAAAATAAATTAATCGTTTCATTTTATTCATTCTTTACTACGTTCAGAGTTACTTCAGGAGCCTTGCGTGTAGCGAAGTCATACAGTATATCATAAAAATTATTTTTCCTTTATAGATCACGCTCAATTGCAAGAATTACCAAATGATTCAAAATATCTTCGTAAATTGTTGACCTCAACTAATTCTTAATTAGTTTGAGGCACGATAAGCTTCTTTCATCAGATTCCAAAATTACGGGTATTGTTTTATACAATTTTATTTTATCGCGCCTAGGATTGGCGTTTGCCATAGTGAATGACACTACAAAATATAAATTTTGTGTATGTTTCAGGAGATTTTTATGACTTTTTATTTTTTCCGGTGACTTTTCTAGGACTTTTTCCTATATTTTGCAATGTCAGATTTAAAGGAGCTCCTTGTAAAGCATGAGGCCACGGGAAATCTGTTTTAAGTTATAAAATGGTTAAATCTAATAATTTACAGCTAGAATTAGCGAGATATCTATGAAATTGCGAACCCACTGCGGTCGCATGGTAGCAGTGGCCTTAGTCGTATGATACGCCGCGGATCGACTAGTAGAATTCATTAATTCTTTATGAATATAAAATGCTTCAATGTTTTCAAAAAGGAAAAACATTGTTAAATAAGCTATTTTAAACAAAATCTTTAAAAAAATTATTCACAGAGAGAATGACACATATTTACCAAACTCAAAAGGGAGTTTACAGTTACAAAGATCAACATAAATTGGTTTGTCATTTGGTTTCAGAAGCAATCTTTGTGGGTAAAAGTGAGCACAAAATAATGTAAGCACTAACTAGATAACAACATTTTCAGTTTAAAGCCAAATAGTAAGTAATGTCTTTAAAAAAATACAACGTGATCCGCAAATAGTAGTTTCTTTGACTGCAGTGAGCTGGGCAAATCGTTAATATAGGCCATGTAAAGTGTGCAGAAGAGGGCAGAGTCATGAGACAAGCCTATCTGTTGTTAATTGGCTTGCTACATCCCCAGAAAATTCCTCAGTGGACATACTACAATAAATTTAGTTTCTCTTTCACGACATTAGACCTTGGCAGCGCCAGAGAATGAATACTCCTTCGTTTCTAGCATAATAATAGTAATAATAATAATAATTATAATAATCCTATTAAAACTCAACACAACAACAACTCAGTCTTTCTCTCATTCTTGTGCCTCTCTATTCTTCCCTGTCACATGTCCATGGATTTAGGGCAACGAAAACACTGACATATATAAAGTTTACTTGAATGGAGGCTTGACCTACATAGCAGTACAGATGACTGATAAAATGACGATATTAATCAGGACACTTAATGTTTGTGTGCGTCCAGAAGCAGAATTAAACGTCGATGCTGTCTTGGTGTCGCAAGAAATTAGCTCTGATGAGAATACAGTATGTTAATGGAAATATGACAAAATGACCACAGTTATACAAATACACGTAATATACATTTAAAAAACCCATCTTTATGAATAAAAGTTGTATTTAATACAAGAATGAGGATAAGAAATTCCAATTTTATTTGCGAGACAGAATTTACACTCCACCACGTACCTTATCTGTAGCGAAATATACAATTGGATAAAAATTTAGAGAGAGAAAGAGAGAGAGGGGGGGGAAGAGAGGGAGTAAGAGAGGGAGAGAGAAAGTGGGAGAGAGAGAGGGAGAGAGAGGGGGGAGAGAGATGGAAAGAGAGGGAGAGAGAGGGAGAGAGAGAGGGGGGGAGAGAGAATAGAAGATTAGGAAAATGAAGATTAAAAAAAAGATCAATAGAAAGATGTATTCTAAAGAGAAACCACACAATAATGTAAACAAAACTGACCACATGAAATATTTCTCTGGGTCATCTCCCCACACACGTTTGATGTCTGGAGAAAAAAATATATATATTATATTTATAGCTAAATCTATCAATACTGTAACATTTAGAGAAAGAGAGTGAGAGAGAGAGAGAGAGAGAGAGAGAAACTGAGGATGAGAAACAGAGACTAAAAGAGAGAAGGACAAAGAGAAACAGAAAAAAGTGAGAAAAAGAGAGAAACAGAGAGAAAGACACACAGAGATAGAGAAAGAGATAGATGGACAGAGAAAGAGAAAGAGAGAGAGAAAGAGATACACGGTGAGAAAGAGAAATGGAGAAAAGGAAAGTAAAAGGGAGAGAAAGAGAGAGAGAGAGAGAAGACAGTAAGAAAATTAGAGTTTTGTTGATAAAGAAGAAAACCAATATGACTTTAAAAAATATCTAAGGGTTAAAGAGAACTACAAAACTAAATAGGTAAAAGAAAACAAGAAATTACTGAGAAAACTAAAGCAGAGAAACAGACATTGAGTTTGGTATGAAGCGCATTTGTTCTTGATACTTACTGCTTCCATATAATGGTGTTCGCCGCATTGTCTTATACATAAGACGTATGTTTGGGCAGTCCTGATACAAAACATATTGGAGCATTAGATTTTAAAAAGTTTTTTTCTGATTGTAGTATATAACAAAAAATGTGTGAAAAAGACATTGACAGATAGACAGACAGACTG
>JADKLZ010000687.1:16855272-16866555 GCA_021533235.1 Biomphalaria straminea
GGCAGACTGAAGACAGGCAGACAGAAGACAGGCAGACTGAAGACAGGTAGACATTCCGAGTTGAATGAAGCTTTGTAAAACTACAACTACTATTATTTAAGATGCTAGTGATTTATGTTCTATATATGTATTATTTAAGATAGCCTACCTTTAGCAATTATATCCAGATGTCTCATTATTTAACAAGCTAAAGGTACACATTAAAAGAGAGCATAATTATTGTTGCAAATAGGAGATGACTTGACAACAATAAGATTAAGGCCGAGATAAGGTAATTTATGTTGTTTTTTAATTTTGTTTTCTTAGTTGTGCTCGTTCTTAGCTTAGGATCTGTTTTTTTTTTAGTACATATTTGATTAGATAAAAATGAACTAAAATTAGATTGTGCAAGGCATTATTCTGGATACAATACGTTTGAAACATATAATGTGCTTATTTCCCAATTATTTTTAAGGTTGCGCTAAATTGAATACATATATTTAAATAATAAGGGAAAAAATAAATTATTGTCAACTCTGAAAAATATAGTAACACATTTATACGCAACTTTTTAACTAAAAAAAATACATTTTAAAATGTTAAAAAGAAAATTTGAGTCAGATTTCAAGATAAAGAAAAAAAAAAAGCTTTTTTTTTTCTACTTGTATGCTTATAGCATGCTCTGAGCGATATAGTCCAATCTCATTTGTGGACCAGTGAGGGGGGGGGGGGGATTTGGGATACAGTTTTCCATGCTGCCTTTAGGCACTCAGTAAACAGAACTCTGTCTTTACAAAAAATGTCTAATGTTTTATTTTGATTCTTATTATCCTTACTTAAAAATAAAAACAATAAAGTTATTTACAAATACGAATTCCTATACCTTTCTATAGTAATCAAAAAAATGTCTTGAAATCTGACATTAATTATTAACAAGTTTATATTATTTTTACAATAATCTTTCGTCAATTGTTTTTGCTAACAGTATGATAAATAAACGTTTTTCCTAAGTAATATATCAACCTAACACTTTATTTTAGACAAATGTTATAAACGTGTTGTACACTATACCATATAGAAATAGTTTTAATAACAAGGAACTAATTTTATTTAAATGATTAGCAACTAACGCCTTTAAATAATCCTGAAAGTAGAAAAACACACGCGGAAATTCAGAACGACCATATTCTGCACATATAAGTCTAAAATGAGAAACGGGTTAGCTTTAATGATATACCTGAAAAACCTGTAATTAGAACATTTATATTAGTAATAGACGGACTTAAAATTTATTTTTAGATTAAAAAAAAAACACCTAAAGACAGAAACAGAAAATCCACAAGGAATAAAAAATTTGTTTTAGAATAAAAAAAAAACAACAAAAGTGAAATTCTGATCTTCTGCTATACATTCTGTCGGCATTTAATAATAATAATCTTTATTGTCTGTAAGGAAATTCTTCTTACAATTTGTGCATTACACCAAAAACATTTGGTTTATCAGCTACCATACACTATTTTATTGCTGTGGTATTACTTTTCTATCTCTAATCTTGTTTTAAAACGGTGAGAGATTATAAAAAAGAAACCAACAAAGTGCATATGCGATTTCAAAAATACACCGTCGTCTTCGACAGATTATCATAAGCTTCTACGTCGACATTTAATCTCATCTAATATAAATAATGATTATGTATATATATATATAGTTCGTCCATCGTGGTTCGATGATGACCACTTTGTCATCCAGTGGGCTGAGGGCTTTGCACTGGGGTTTTGTGCCTCCTCATGTGGCTGATGAGACCTATGCGAGCCCGGAATGTTCGGCCGCACTCTGGGCAGGTAATTCCAGCTGGAGCTAGTGTCGTTTGCCTTGCTTTCCTTCTCTGGCGTTTTTCTTTTGCAAGCGTTGTTCTTTTTTCCTCAGCAACCTGTGCGCCGGATCTCACAGCGCGGCGCCATGATACTCTGTCATGTGCCTCTGTCTCCCAGGTGCCTGGGTCAAAGTTGAACTCCTTTAGAGAAGCTTTGAGGGTGTCTTTGTAGCGCTTTTTTTGACCACCTTGCGAGCGCTTGCCTTCTCTTAATTGGCCATACATGAGACGTTTTGGGATGCGGTGGTCCTCCATCCTGCACACGTGTCCTGCCCATCGCAGCTGGGACTGCATCAGGATTGTGTGAATGCTTTTCAAACCAGCTCTTTGAAGGACTTCAGTATCTGGCATTCTGTCCTGCCATTTGACATTTAGTATTTTTCTTAGACATGTCATGTGAAAGTGATTTAGTTTCTTGGCATGTCTTCTGTATACTGTCCATGTTTCTGAGGCATAGAGCAATGTAGGTAGGATGACGGCTCGGTAGACCCCTAGCTTAGTGTTTGTGGTGATACCACGTCTGTTCCAAACATTGTTTGATAGTCTGCCATATGATGCACTGGCCTTGGCGATGCGAAGGTTGATTTCGTTATCGATATTTCCATTTCTGGAGAGCTATGATTATGTATATAATAATTGTATATCTTATTACCGCGGTATTACTATTAAAATTTTTCATTTTGTTTTACAAATGGTGTAAGATTATGAGGGATACAACAACAGTGTGCATATTTAATTAAAAACACAAAAAAAAACACGAGTTTACTTAAAGGAAACCCTAAGTTGTGGTTGCATATAGGTTTATTTGTGATACAAAATCGAAATAGGATTTTAATTAATAACTCTTCCGTTTTTTAAACAGACAGACGCCTTCAGACGGACAGAGTATCATGGGGACTGGTTAAAAAAACAACACAAACTTTTTTTTTTCTTAAATTCCCCAATAAATCCAATGTTCTCTTAGTTAGCACAGCATTCGATAAAATGTTTGAACTTATTCTGTCTTCTAACACATTGGCTTTCTCACACTAGCGAGCTACAGTGGCGTCTTCAAGTAGAGGTGCAAGGTGACGATAACACGCATGAAGTCACTGAACAAAAAAAGGAAGAAAAAAATTCTTTTAGGGAAAAAAAAGAACTTTTATTGAATGTTTTTCGTTTGGAACGAATAGCTTACCCCAACCACTTGCTACAGAAAACAACCACACTCATCCAGTCAACTACACACATACACACACATACATACAATCAGTATAGAAGCGAGGCTCAGTAGGACATTCCCGTGACAGATAGCCGACTTCCCCCCTCCACAAACACAAACTCACCCCCACATTATCCACACACCTTCATCTTACCTTCCCAAGGCTCCACTCGTCTTTCATTCTCTCTCTTTCTATCTCGGCCCAAACTGTAGTCAAGGTCACATTGTATCTCGATGCGATAAATTAAAGAAAGAAAAAAAAAAGAAATCCTTTCAGTAAAATACTTCCCTAGCAGTGTCCCCCCCCTTTCAGTCAACAAAACCTCCCAACCCCCACCCCCGTCTTGTCTCCTCCTGGTTGTTGACGTGTTGTTACGTCGGTCACCAATTATTGTATTCGTTGTTCCCAGACTTTAGGGAGCTTGTTATATGGACGTCATTAAGAACTAGATTAGTTCTAGGGCACAGTTGTGGTGATACCAAACTACAGTGGATCTATTAGCTCAATATACTGTGTATGTAGATCTAACTTCTTACATTTTTTTTAATTCAGTTACTAAGCCATATTTGAATTATTTCTTATCAATTCTACTTGTAAGGTCTATCTTTCTATCTATCTATCTATCTATCTATCTATCTATCTATCTATCTGACTATCTATCTATCTATATTTATCTGTCTGTCTGTCTGTCTGTCTACCGACCTATTTACCTATCCACCATCCATATATTGAGACACATCTGTCTTACATTACTACGCTCGTGAGATACTTCTGCTTTCATTTACTATTAGTAAGTGACCAAAGTCCTCATCACACTGGCCACTTTAGATAGGTCACGTGTTGAGTTGTAGCCTGGGACGATATATACTTATAGAAATTGTACTGTGAAAAAAAAGGCCAACTAAGTGTTAGACAATGTAAGTAGAGAAGTCATTTCTACAATCCATGATATCATCTTAGTCAATGATTTAGTGAGAAATTTTACATAGCTTCCGGAAATGATCGAGCAAAGGGTAAGCTAGTATACAATAAAACCTTTATTTTTTTTTTGATAATTAGTCTGCTTGAAACATAATGTGACAGTCAAACTTTGCAATGTTTAGTGAAATACGATCGTTAAGAGGTCACAAAATAAAGAAACAGTTAACATAAAGTAATAAAAAAAACTTTTTTGTAGAAATACATTTGTTTTTCATAGTACATAGTTTATAAGTCTTTTTTTTACATTGTATGCTGGGACGAAGGGGGAAAGGCGTAACTTTGATTTTTAAACCTGTGAGAACAAATTGTGTATACTTTTTAAACTAAATGTGTATTATAACTTACCTATGAACTATCCTTTAAAAATGTAGGATGAAATTGTTAGAAGAGCCAATTTAATTTCCCACACTCGTGTTGCGGGCCACATGATCAAAAAGGTTTTAAAAAAAAGCGACATGAAATGGACCCGAAACTTTTAGTATTTACAATAATAAATTGGGATATTTGAAGTTGATCTTGAATCAATTGTTACTACATACCGAAAAATGGCTTTATTTCTCTATTTTAATTGTTAGCAATATTGTAACTAGACATCGCGCTAATTCATTTTTTTCTCTTTTTTTTGGTAAATCGATTGTACAATCTCTATGCGTAGTTTAACAATCTTTTATTTGCGTCTTAAACCAAAAGTCCTGTCATATTTTTTTAAAATGTTGTTTCTATAATTTTTTTTTTATTTGAAACAGCTACACCATCTCTATAGAACAAATGTGTTGGCTTATTGTCATGTTCCACAAAAAAAAAAAGATCCATTCTAAAATTCTAGTAGATTACCATTAGATAAAGACATCTTTTAATATTCGTAGTATCAATCCATCAGAGAAAAGGCGAGGGCACTAACGTACATAAAGATATGTTTTTCAAAGTTTAATTTTTACAGGGGATAAGAGATTTTGTACACTTTGAACCGACGTTTTGGCAGGCCGGATGGAAGCTCGTCACCGGCCGAATCTGGTTCCCGGCCGTATTTTGGGCATCACTGCGTTACATATATATTGTTTTTGTAATCATGTGTGCTTCTGGTTTTGTTCATTTTTTTCACGTTTTAATATCGATACCAAATGAAAAATTAAAATGATTTGAAAACTATTAAAACTTGTTATAAAAAAGTATAGATGTAAATATTTCATACATTGTAATGCATTTGTCTAGCAAGTCTAAGCCCTTATTCTTAAGACCTCCTAAAAGTAACAATTTGCATTACAGCGTTCAAAATCTTCCAACCATAAATTTCAAAGTTGAAATAGTCGCCTACAGTCTCGGATCGACCATGAATCATTTCAAAGCAATGAGATGAAAGCATGGGCATTAGCTATGGTCGGGACTATGTCACTAACACAGCCCTACCCCTACGCCGCACAGCTCTTGTGTTCAAAAGAATAGAAGGTGATATAGTTTACTACACTGTGTGCTTAAAAGCTACCTAAGGTTTACATCCCGATTTTCCTCTCGAAGCCTTTTTTTTTTGGTGGGGGGGGGGGGCGGGAGGGGGAGGGTATAGTCGCAAATTAGAATAGGCTTGAATTCTGATTTTCTCCTATCCTAGCCAAGGCTAATGAGTCACTTCTGGACGTAACTTAAACTGATTTAGATGCCATTTGCTCGTCATAGTTCCACACGTGAATCCAGGAATTGGAATAGTTGAGACTCGTGTCACTGGAAGTATTTTATAGGTAATGGAGTGTTTATATCCATTACCACTTCCGTCAATAAAAACCTTACAGTAAGTTACAGCACCACAATAATAACCTTACGGCGCTACAATAACAACAGTATGTCACCGCAATATCAAACTTATAGGACCAAATTAACAAGCTTTCGGTACCACATTGACAAACCTACGGAGCCACAGTAACCACCTTATGGGATCACATTAACAAACTTATGGGACTACAATAACAACCTTATGGGACCACAATAACAACCTTATGGGACCACATTAACAAAACTTATGGGACCACAATGACAAACTTACGGGACCACATTGACAACCTTATGGGACCACATTAACAATCTTATGGGACCACATTAACAACCTTATGGGACTAAGCTTATTACGTCTTTAAATTCGATAGTACCAAAGTCATTTTCGTCATTACATTCTTGTTCAAACATTAGAAGAAAAACAATGTTATCTAAAGTTGCCACTTTGTCATTTGAATTTAATATGTAATGATTTCATTTTTTGTTAATTTATTTCCTTGTTTCGTGTTTTAAATGTATTTACTTTCTAATAGGCTTCAATATACGTCTAGTTATAAAATGTAAAGTAAAAAATAAATTGACAGTAGTTCTTGGATTTCCGGTATCTTAAGAGGTGGGCATAACGTTTATTACAAAGCTTATATGAACTCACTGTGTGTGTCTGTCTGTCTGTCCGGTAAAAGGTTGGTATACGTTGTTTCGGCCACACCCTTTAAAGTTGTAACCTTGCACCAATCTTCAAATACATCTATGAGCCTAGAGTCAATAACAAAATTAAAAATTAGTCAATTAATACTAGTAATTCATTTTTTCTTTGTTTTATATTGATAAGGGAAACTAATCCTTCAGTATTCACAGGAAATGGTTCAATATGAAGTTGTTCACGTTATATCTCCCATACCCATTCTCGGATCAAGTTAAAACTTTTAGACAATTATTTGTTTTGTTACCTAAGAAAGCATGAACCAATAAAAGAAAAATAACCAATTAGTCAATTAACTATAGGTCATTAAATATATCCTTTGATATCGAATAAGGGAGATGACTTTTACATTATTCAGACTCAGATATAGTGCGGATTTCTCCCCCTGTAGATTAGATAGGTGTAATACAAATCAGCGTCAGCCGCGAGTAAATCTTATTATAATTAATGAATGCATACAAGTCTATCTGCCCATGTAGCGCAATAGTTTATCATTACTTGCAGTCAAATACAGTTTCAGTTTTACAATTTTGGCCTGTTTTCTGGATTGTACAACAGCATACCGTATACACTTATAAGCAGGACTGGTCTTTTATTTTCAATATGCAAGAAAAGGTATGCAAATGTACTCTAATCAATATTTTTTTTAAAGACGAATACATTTATTTCTTTAAGTATGCTTGCCCACGTTTAATCATTCCATATGTGTGTGTGGCTCTACGTTCAAAATCTCTTTCAAATGCATTTAAAACAAGATTACAAAGAGAGTTTGTGTGATACACAAACTCAGAGGCGGCCCCCGTCGGAGTCGGATCCCTGTCAGATCCGCCTATTCGCAAGATGTTTCGGATGTTCCTTCTAAGTTGAAAATAATTAATTTCTCGCTGGACGATGGAGGATGGCGAGCAGGGTATAAACCTGCTTTATCTTGATGTTTGCTCACTAGACTTTAGTTCGGATTTATCGTTGGTCCCTGGCTCAATTCCCGTATGCTCCCATCCTTAAACTATCGCAATATTTCTGAAAGAACAGTAAAGGTTAAATCATATTTTTAAAAGCCTTTAGTGTTTTGTTTTATTTAACCAACAGACAAAACGCACAAAAATATGCTTCTTTCATTCTAATGGGGGCACTAAACATTTTTTTTTAAATCTGATTTAAAAAAAAAAATAAGAAATTAGTTTAGAATCATGTCTTTGCCGGGCTTTACGCTAGTATACGAAAGTCACTGCTAAAAGTTCATTTTAAAAAATGTGCGTGATATCCAGGTGTTGAGAGCATTTCTTATAGTAACATTTCCTCCCTTCCATTTACGTAATTGTTTTAGAATTGGTGTTTTGTTATTAAAAAATCGCTTGCATAATTAATTTTATAAATTAAACGGTTTGCTTTTAGAAAACTAAAAGTAGCCGTTGCGCCTAAACTTTTCAAGCCGCATTTAATGGTGAAATAATATTGTTCGTATCTCTTCTAGTTTTGGCGCTGTGAGTGTGACAGGCGGACAGACGGACAGACAGACAGAAATTCATTTTTAAAACGTGCGTGATACCTATATGTCAAGAGCATTTCTTATAGTAACATTTCCTCCCTTACATTTACGTAATTGTTTCAGAATTGGTGTTTTGTTATTAAAAAATCGCTTGCATAATTAATTTTATAAATTAAACGGTTTGCTTTTAGAAAACTAAAAGTAGCCGTTGCACCTAAACTTTTCAAGCCGCATTTAATGGTGAAAAAAAATATTTTTCGTATCTATTCTAGTTTTGTCGCTCTGAGTGTGACAGACGGACAGACGGACATTTTGCACAAACCTAATAGCGGCTTTTCCCCTTACGGGGGCCTCTAAAAATCCTGTATACATAACATTATAGACTATATAAAAATTTCGGAATGTAATTAGACGGTCATGCCCGCCATATTGCTAAAAAAATTTCAAAATGGACGACTACAAGATTACTATTGCTTCACTCGAAAATATCTCGATTCTAATAGTATCATACATGTCTATAAGTTTAGGATTAATAATTAATTACAAATGATAGATCTAGTTTCTGTGTGGTTTGGTACATAAGTTGGTAAAGTATTTATAAAAACAAATTGGGTGACACAGTATTTAAATTACTGATACCATAAGTGTCTTTGATTCTGAAGATTTAAGGGGAGGTAAGTACTTATGTGACTACAACGACTCAGTTGCAACCTGCATAGTTTGCGATATTTTATACAGACAAGGCCGTTTTCTGCCGGAGGTTTATTTATGTTCTCTTTTCGTCGTCTGTGCCCCTATCTTCGCAAAGGTCTCAAATATGTGTCCAACGACCTTTCAGAGTCCTTTAGCTGCCAGATGCTTTAGATGCGCAAATTAAGGCAAAGTGTGATTATCAATGTCATTATACTTGTCATCATCGTGAAAATTAGCTTGGTGACGTGTCATTTGTTTAAATGTACTACAAGTCACTACAGTGTTGGGTGTGAGGATAGGAAATTGAAATGTTATCTATCTATCTATCTATCTATCTATCTATCTATCTATCTATCTATCTATCTATCTATCTGTCTGTCTGTCTATCTATCTATCTATCTATCTATCTACCTGTCTGTCTGTCTGCTTGTCTATCTTTCTCTGTTTGTCGAACTGTCTTGTAACCCTTTTTTGTACTATTTTATAAAACAACATATGAAAAAAAGATATGTCTACAGAGTCACTTTCCGTCATTCAATATTCAACGCTAAGCTTGAGACTTGATCGTTTCTGAGTTGACACCTCAAAAAAAACGTTATGTTTACTAAGGGCTATCGGAGGGAGGGGGGGGGGGTGAAGCTTATCCCCTTTCTGATTTACTTCCCTGTCTCTCCCACCATCTGTGTTGTCTTAGCCTCTGTAGCGTGTGGAGATTTAGTGCAAGGGTATAAATCTATTATAACTATTTGTTTTGTGTGCAAGCTATAATTATTGTGGTATAAACTGGGCGGTAAGTAGTGTAATATATTAATTGGAGTGTTGTTAAGCTAACAATGGTGTCTTTATTAACTCAATCACGGGTGTAGTGTGTGTATGTGTGTACATAGTGTTATAGTGCTTATATGATTTTACTATTACAGAAAAATCTCTTTTTATCTGAAAACGTCCTATTATCTCGTAAAGGAAGCTGCCTTTTTCAGACCTTGCGATCTATAGCGCAGATGATGTTAAGGACATCAGTTTCTTTGGCCAAGGTAAACGAGCAGGGTTTCATGTGGCCAGCACAACGACCAACCACCTTTTCCCCCCAACTTAATTCAGGTTCCCATTAGAGTTTGTGCCCTTTATGTCCCCTTACTTGGCTCAAGTATTGACAAAGAATTACATCACCTATGTGCCTAAGGCCTAAGTGCTATTTCATTATAGGTCGATTGGTCCAATCTATCAAAACTTCCATTATCAATAAACAAGTTTTTTTTTCATCTATTACGGAACAAAATATTTATCAATTACAATGCCATTGTTGGCTATTAACCATAGTGTACATTTTTTAAAACCCTAAAATGAAGAACTGTTGATATATTTCTAGCTCAGTTGATATTAGCTTCAACACACTAGATTTTTAATTTTTGTGCATGAATCAAGTTCATTTTAGCAATTTGGTTTCCATGTCGGCTGTTGTGAGCTATTTTTTTAATAGTATTTAATAGTTTATGATAAATTACTTCATCCTTTTGGAAATTGATTCACAGTCAGAATATAAATACAAAGGCATTAGAAACAGTGCAATAATCCATAAACGAGATCTTTAATCATAACGTAATTAACAGTGCAATAACACTGCTCTCAGTGCATGAAGGCAGCTTATCATTTCTCTTGTATAAAGAAGGCGCGGTGGCTCCTGGTGAAGACTGGGATTTATGGGCGCCTCTGAGTCCACCCATCTCCAATGTGTACCTGACATTAGTTGGGGAAAAGTAAAGGCTGTTGGTTGTTGTGCTGGCCACATGACACCCTCGTCAACCGTAGGCCACAGAATCATATGACCTATACATCATCTACCCTATAGACCACAAGGTCTGAAAGGGGAACTATTTTTTACTAAAGAAGCAAATCAACCTTTAGTAAATGAAGTTCTAATCAACCTCAGCTCGGTTTTGTGTGTGTGTGTGTGTGTGTGTGTGTAATTATCATATACTCAAAGACAGGTTAAGTTGACAAAGACAAGTTACGTTGACAATTGTTTTTCTAAGTGATAAGAACTCGTATATTTACAGTCTTTCTTTATCCTTTAGAACGTCGGTGAGATATGACGAACAAAAAACTTTTTTTTTTTTAGCCTATCGGAAAATCCCTTATAAAGGCTGATATCATGTATAGAAGGGGCATGATTGTTTGTGGTGTTTAAAAAAACTTCTTAAAAAACATAATACTTTACTATACTATAGATTCTATTGAACAAAACTGATTGCGCTAGAGTACATATCACAAATGACGGCGCTTTGGTCCAGGGGCAGGTAACAAGTAGGTCAATAGAAACAAATAGTGACCAATATTACCAGAGAAACAGTAAGACCTCCTTGATCGGTCATTGTCTATACAAGTCTGACTGCCCACCAGAAAAGTATGGTACAGAGAGAGGGTCAAACATTTTTTTTTATTTAATAAAAAAGAGAGTCACCTATCGGGGTCAGCTCGTTTATTTTTTATGTCAGACAATTTAGGACTACCAAATATCTGCTTTATTTTCTTTTAGATTGCTTCTGTTAAAATATCTATCTATCTATCTATCTATCTATCTATCTATCTATCTATCTAT
>JADKLZ010000687.1:16873233-16884592 GCA_021533235.1 Biomphalaria straminea
ATTCTGTTTGAATGTCTACCTCGCTCTGGGTATCTACCTTTCTCTCTCTGTTCATTTCTCTCTGTTTGTGTTTCTCAAAGTGTGTCATCAGCATTCATTCCAAGAATCAACTCATCAACCTGACCTCGTAGCTAAAGTCATCACTTTTGAAAGAGGAAGTTCAATCCGACATTACTCATCACCATCTATGCCTAGCTACTGAATCATAAGGACAATATTTGTTACTACCGGTGATAGAGATTGTCCCGATAGTTTAACAATGTGTTCACTTCAAACTTATTGTATTGACTTGGGAAACTTTTGGCTCATTTCCGACTAATGAATTGAATATAACGCGTCAGTGGGAATTCCCGCATGTAGTCAGTAAAGCGTTAACTAAAGAAATAGAACTCCAGGAACATTCTACGCACCCCCCGACCCATATCAAGAAAACATTAACTGGACTTCTAGAATTAAGTTTTAGAAATAGATATATGTATATTGTTTTATTTATAGCTTATGAGTCGATGCACATAGACAAAATGTACGCAGCATTTGGTATGCTTATCCATGCCGAAAAAACAACACATGTATGATCTGTTGTCTACTGGGCTTTAAGAGGTGCATCAGTACTGGAGGTGAGAAGCTGACTAGGACAGGATTAGTACAGCATTTGACCCCTCGATGACTTGCTATATGCTAACTACTGTAAAAAAAAACGCAAACTAAAACTCTATGGCCATAGTACAAGGGCTCTCAAAAACCTTCCTTTAGGGTACAGTATCAGGAAAAAGAAGAGGCAGACAGAGGTATATGAATATGGATGATTGTATAGTACGTTATATGTTGTTTCTATTTCACCTTTGTGTTCACAAGGCCAGAGACAGCAGCCTAATATAAAAGGGACTAATTCAGTTTATTACACCACTTCAGTCAAGTACTATTTCTTTATTTTGTTTGAGATACGCCAAACAAATTAATTTATTACCAATAGTTAATTGGCTTATTTTTTTTTAAATTGCTTCTTGTGTTTTTAGGTGAAAGAAAAAATGTGCAAAATTTCAGCTTGATCCGAAATTGTGCGACGGAGAAAGAGTGCAGACAGTAACAAAGACAGACAGAGAGATTTCATATAAACTTGGATAAAATCAATTAAATTGTTCGACATAAAAACACATACATCGTTTTAAGAATTTCGCTCGTTCCCTTTCCATACAAAAATGTATAATAATTTAATAGAACAAATCTACACACTAATTGTTAAAAGCCAGTATCTACACACTGGCTGTAAAAATACATTTACAAGATGGACAGTTCATTTTCTCTATAGGATTTATTTGGTCTATTATACTACAGGTTCGCTATTTGATTGTGGCGAGGTTTTTAATAGTATAAAATAGTAGTGGATCGTTTACTCTAGGGGAAGTAATTTTGTGTTATTTCCCCCCTCACATAAGTAAATTTTGAACAGACACACTACGAGCTGACAATGAGAACAAATAAACAGACTAAATATTTAATATATAAATTATTCAATAAAAAATAGAATTGACAATGGGCATTTAATGGATTAATTTCATCATTGATTGCTTAATGAGGAGTGGATATGTGTTTCTATTCTTGTTCCTTATCTCTTTCTGCTGGTTAGTTGGCCGCTGGACTAGTCTTATTGATGTAGTAGAGGACTTGGAGTTGATCTGCTTGTAGAGATGAGGTTCAACTCGACTAAGAGTATGTCTGCAGCGAAAGGTTGGGAAGGTGATATCAGCACCGTAGGTAGTGGGCAGGAGATGTTGGGCAGTGAGCAGCTGGAGCCTGGGACTTGGCAGTTGGTACTGGGCAGCAGGCGCTGAACACTGCACAAATCTCTGGGCACTGGACCGTATGCAATGGATAGTGGGCACTATCAACTTCGTATCGTTACATCGATAAATAAATTAATTAACATGCTGGTTTTCTAAAAATAAGGATAGTCTAATAATGTGAACCGAGGTAGTGATATTCAATATTAACTTCTAAATAAAATTGTAATCTAATCTAAGAAACAGTACAAGTATTTACCGCTGGATAGTCTAAGAGCTGAGCCGAAGGCTCTTCGAGCTCTATGCTAGAAAAAAAAACCTGTCTGAATCCGTCCGAGAACAAATATCAAACAGTAAAAAAAAAAACCTGTTGGGCCACAAAGGTCTGTCTGGGGTTGACCCGAGTCAATGCCTATAGAGCATTGCTGTTTACAATACCAATGGCACTCCGACGCATGGACTAGAAATCATGGCCGAAGGACAAGTAATACCGGGGGCCGACGCCATTTTCCTTCGTTATACCACTCTAACCGTGCGGGATACGCCATTATTGTAACGTTCCCTTGAGGAACAGCGCATGGATTCGTGACATGGTCGTGGGAGCTTTCTTTCAACCCCGCTAACCGTGCAAGGGGAAGAATCTCGCCCGCCCGTGGGCACCCCCACGGGAGTCATGTTGTGTTACTTTTTAGCCTAGCCACTTCCTCTGGTAGCCGTTACCACGCGAGCTCCAAGTTGAGGCAAAGTAACGTGCCCGCGCAAGTATTTACCTGCTACCAAGCATGCAGTGCTTTATTGGGCGCAATTTCAAATGGAGACGAAGAAGTTCCTGTAAAGTACAGTCACTACATTGAAAACTGACGCCGGCAGAGTAGACAGTGTCCACGTTGTTTTGGTTTTTTAAGCGCGTACAGGACACAGTAGAAAGGCTTCACATAAACAATTACACTACAGCAGCCTATAGTAAAGTTTGGAGAAAAGGTCGATTTTTGAAGAAGAGAAAATGGGCATCCAAAACAGAACCATCAAAACCCGATTCGAAGGTACCGTCTCTAGTAAAAAAAAAAGTTTGGAAGAAGGACTACCACAAGTCTCAGCCCTTAGCTGCATTCTCTTTCTAATCTTCGTGAATGACCTTCAAACCTCATTTTTGTCAATTTTAGACACTTTATGCAGATGAGCCCTTAATTTGAACTACAGAGAAATATCCGGCGCTGACTAGGTTCAAACTAAATAGTACCCTCCAACTATCTCCTATTATTAACAAAGAAAAGTCAGTGTATTCAAAGTTTGGCCACAGCGACGAAGCAGCAAAAAGAACTTACATCTTAAAAATAGGCTCACAGCCAATAAATAAAAATATCTTGACAGGGGCGTAGCTAGGAATTTTCCATCGTTTGGGGACCGGGGGGCTTGACCGTTTTTGGGGCCCCTACTTTTTGCGTACTTTTTTATTTCTAATGTAAAAAACACTCATTCGGGGCCCCCCTGAGGTGGGGGCCCGGGGGGATTTACAAATTCTCTCCCCTCTTCCCCCAACATAGCTACGCCACTGTATCCTGATGTAAAATGAGACCGAAGACTGTCTCTAAAAGACTTTATGGCAGATTTAAAAGAAAAGCCCCAAAGCCCCGATGAAAAACATTCTGACTACGCCCATGATATCACTGAACTAGAATATTCTATATTTTGAGTAGTATTTATAGATAAGCTCTCTATTTTTGTAACCTTTTTTAACATAAGTGTCTTTTATGGTGTACATTACCTGAGCTGACTCCCGACATGTCTTTATCCGCCTACCTAAGTCTCTGTTTCTCTTGTTTGCTTTTCCACGTAATTCAAGTCAAATGAGCTTCAACGAAAATAACTTTCAAAGAAACAAATTCACTTCCTTATTTATTTTTTTAAAACTGATTTCAAATATGCTTCAACTAAGAGCCTACCAGTTGAATAGACAGGAAGTATGACTTAGGAATTAGTGTAGTTCTTAATGAGTTGAAACTGTTAAGAGTGTCATTAAATCTAATGTCAGCTTGACCGTTTGGTCTGCGCTTCGGGCTGTCACCACGACGATATGTATCATAAGTAAAGAAAGTTCAGTAAGTTGTCATTGCCAGAAATAATAATGAATATAAGCACCTATCTAAAATAAGCCTGCATGAAATGTATGCGTCTCAAAAAGCCTCTGACAACCAGCTCCAGGTCTTCACGTCTGTCTCAGACATTTGGACAAGGGACAAACGCGAGAAACAGGCGCCTAAACCAGGCAGGAGGGGCTCGTTTTGTCTGGCTACTTAACTAGGAGAAAGAAAACTCTAAATTCAAACCTCTGCTGCTTGTTGCTATACCCAAATATGTATAAAGTTTTGGGAGTCACTCCGAGGAAAGATCAGGAGACGACGACCCATAAGCTGCTTAAAGCAGTGCTACACCTAGGCTTGACGCCACTGACTCTAAACTGTATCGGCACTTGTTCCTTTTGATAGCTACATGGTAGAGGAGGAAATACTGTGTGGGTGCATTGTTCTGACCATCGCACAGGAACTCATCTCATTTCTAGGACTGAAGGAGCATATGCATAAATATATAATATAATATAATATAATATAATATAATATAATATAATATAAGCATTACACACAGGCAACGCCCGTTGATTAGTTCATATGATTTATAATGTCTATTATGGCCTAAACATCCCCTCTTTTTCGTTCTTTTAATATTAATAAATATGTCACATTTTAACGATCCCCCTAATATACTGTTGGACTGTAAATATTGGAAATATCCATTTTGTTTTATAAATTGTGATCGCTTATTAGCGGCGGCTTATTTTAGATCTTTTTAGATGCTAGTAGGTTTTCTTCGATCTAGAAGCTGAAATGACGAAGAAATATATTTTAAAAAATAAATTAATAAAATTAGGAGAAAGAAAAACAATTATTGTAAAATATTTTATTTACTATAAATTTTATGTAAGTTTCTAATAACTCAGTCTGTATTCTTTTTATTTTTTTTTTTTCATTTCAGCATGACCAGTCTAAAAATTTGACTATGTAGAATAACAAAATATTAACAAGGGAGATTACAGCTGAATTAAAAATGAAGGATATAGCATTCTTTCGTACGTAGTTGTTTCCCTTGTTAACTGCTAAATTCAACAAGACTTTGCGTCTAATCACAGAAAGAAACCAATACACAAATGGATTTATCTAAAGTGCTGCAACAGACCAGCAGTCGTTTACAGATTGTAATAGGTAATGTTTTATTTATTGTTTACCAGTTAATCAGATCTACTATCGTATACAAGTATTTTATTAGACTATGTTATCTACCGACTTAGAAATATTAAATCTGAATTTTTATAAAGCTCACATTTTGTAACTCCATGATTCTCTATAAATTGCACTACATCACGTGCGGACTGACCTGTAGCTAAATTACGTTTAGGAGAAATAACGTGTACACATTTTTTACCCGACAGACAGAGTGAGTTGATGTTAGCTTTGTAGAATTTATAATATTACGAAAGAAAGAAAGAAGCGAGTCCTATAATTTAAATTTAACATTTTGAATTTTAAATGGGTTTCTAACTTTACACTTATTTTTTTTAGAACAGCGGTTCTCAACCTTTTATACTCGGCGACCCCTTTTTACATTCACCAACTCTGCCGCGACCCTCCCCACACACACACACATACAGCAATAGAAGAGTAGACAGTATCCATATTTTTGATGGCTTAGGCGACCCCTGGCAAATTGTCAATCGACCCCCAATGGGGATCGCGACCCACGGATAGAGAACCCCTGTTTTAGAAGCAAACAGTTAACATCCAGTTGTACGTGAAACAACATAAAAGGTTGCTATTCAATAGGATTATAGTCGATAGGAGGGATTAACGTTAGAAACAAACCAGTACAAGTTTAGCTTGGAGAAAGACTCGTTGCTCTCAGTGTGTATTTGAAAGATAATGAAATAGTCAATCTGTATTTATTTAGAGTACTCCGGATAGCACTGTTTGATATCCCACAGGAGCTGGATAGGGCCGGATAGTAAAAATACCCGAATATTCAACCGGAGCCGGAGCTACTATCCGGTGCACCCCTAGTATTTATTTTAGGGACACTGAGAATTAGGTCTAGGTCTAGATTTTCTGTTGAGGTCTGAAATATCTGTAATTTTTTTTTTAGAGACATTGAGGGAACCACGAAGATATATTTATTGTAACAGTCAGCCCATCATTTAAATATTCGTATCCTGACTCTAGTCAAGGGCCCCGTGCTTGAGCCGCTTCTGGAGGAATTAAAATCTAGAAACAATATTAAAGCTAACTTTTAGTATTCAGTCTACAAGGTTTGACTCCTACGAAGTACTTTATTCTCCGTTGTTACACGTAACTAAAACAAGATACTACATCTTTGACGCACTAAGTACTTTAAGTATGAGTCAGCTCCTAAAAATGTACTTTCAATGTTTGTTGACATACTTCATTATTGGCTCTCATCTCGTGAAATTTCCCGTCTCCGTTTCTGGAGTGAACGAAAAACTTTAGAACATGTTCGGTATAAAGTGTTCTTGAAATTTGTGAGTCACTGGTGAAAATATCTGTTTTTAGTCAGACGTATAATGTATCCATAAATTTATTTGTTTTTTGTTTGCTGAAAAGAACATTAGATAATTAGATAATGTAAATCTTGTATATAAGCATGACAGAACCAACATTAGGCGGCATCTTTATAGATTCGCTGTTTGGTAAGAAACGCAAGGCTGCACATTTCAATATTATTAGTTTTTCGATGTAATTAGAGTGACCATCGGATAAAATCAAATTTTAATAGCGATTTTTTATTTGTTAATATGAATACCTGAGAAGGGATCTATTTAAAAGGAAATAGTTATTTTAAAAATATTAAACAAAATATAGTCTTTTAATATAAAAAAACTATAGATAGACTACATTAGTCATGCATACAAAAGTACATCTACATTTAGCATATCTGGTTGGATACGATTACTGCAATCTTATTGTCAATAAATAAACAAGTGTAACGTTGTCTTTGTGTTAGTTCCTATGATGAAAAGAAATATTTTGTCCCTTATTTTACGTAACCGAAATTTAAAACAAAACCTGTTCAGAGGATGTTTTTATTTTTCTTATAGTTTGTCTTACAAATGTTCATTATAAGCCTAACTCTATATTTGAAATGATTTTGTTTACATTCTTTTATTTTACAAACACTAGGCTTACGTGCGATTGTTGGGATACTGTTACTGACAAAGTCATGGGCACAGAACTCTACTGTTGACAATCTCTTTAGTTCACAGGTACATTTTTTTTTAAATATTAATAATTGTGATTTCATAATATGAAAAACATTATTATTAGCTATGATTAATATGATTTAATATAACGAATACTTTTAGGACTAAATCTACTTTAGGAATAACTGTTTTTACATCATTTTAATATTTTAAATCATAGCGTGTTAATCTTAAGATGTATGTGGGGGAAATAAATGATTTGTTTATGACAGAGGTGACACCAAATAATATTGGTAGATATCAAACATTAAATTTGATATTTATTTTCATCCTTATTCTTACCATTTTGCTAATTGTTTATAACATCGAAACAAGCGGAAGTGTCCAATTGATTTACTTCACCTGGAATCTAAACATTCTTTTTTCTCTTTGTTTTCTTGCAGACACCTTGGTCTGAAGGTGTCTCAACACCAGCATCATCGCCTTCAAGTGTCTACGTCTTCAGCTCTGGGCTGACACAGTCAATAATAAACTCATTCACAGATTCTCATCCTGCAAGTTCTGTATTTCTTAGCACTGTCTCATTGCCGACAGCGACGTCCGTAATTTTAGAGCCGTCCGTATCGCCATCACCTTCGAATACAATTTCAGTTTCTAGAGTTGACCTGTCCACTGAACTGCCCATTGTGCCGCAGTCAAGTAATGAGGCGACGGTATCTAGTATTTGGAGTTTCGCCTATTCTTCGCCTTCAGCTTTCATACCCTCATCGACTATCTCGGACTCACCAATGACATTGAGGCCATCAACAATTTCGACTAGTTCCTTACTAAAGTCAACAGAAGTGCTGTCAACATGGATAGAAACAACGACAAAAGTAGCGACATTAACAACGACAGCAGCGACAATTTTCACCAGTCTTCCAGAGTCAGTTAGCGGTTCTACGCCTCTGTCCATTTCATCATTGCCTGTTTCACAGCTATCACCCTCCAGCCATCAAATTAGTTCCGACACTGTAACACAGATTTTACCTATTGTAGTTTCAAGTACTGTAAGCTCGTCTAGTGCATCTATTTTCTCCTTGGAACAATTCTCCAGTGAAACAAGCTCATTAAAACTTGAGCCCACCATGATCGATCTCACCTCAAGCACTCAAAGGTCATCTGATTCTCTTTCTAGCGTGATTGGCTACTTTACACCAACTGCGGCGACTGGGGAATCAAGTTTGGTCGCTGATGCTCCCGCGAGCTGGACGCCGACTAGCTCGTTAGAGGCTGTAGCTAGTAGCATAAATAACTTTACACCTAGCTCGTTAGAGGCTGTAGCTAGTAGCATAATTAACTTCACACCTAGCTCGATAGAGGCTGTAGCTAGTAGCATAATTAACTTTACACCTAGCGAGGATTCTGGTGCGCAAGAAAGCATGAAACAAAAAGAAAGGATAACAGGTAATAGCTCAGTTCATTATGAACGATTCAATATAGTTTTTTTTGTAGAAGGCATTAAACATTTAAATTTTAAAACCACGGGGATGATTTACTATATTAAGTAGAAAGATACATGTATCATAATGTTATATTAATGTTATATTAATTACAGATATTCCCACCGCCTTACTACAGTTTTACCAATCTTGATGAAACTTGTCATCAATGTTTCTTAGATCTTTGAGTACATAGCTGAGCCATTCCATCCCAGCCACAACACCAACACTGTGAATTCCTGCCAATAATATATTGCTTATGTTTCATTACGAAATGCCTTATCATCTTGTTATTATTAATTGGATATTGTTTATACTATGACTGAAAAAATTCACTGAAATATTATAATTATTTTTATTTATTTTTTTAAATGCATTTTTCTTTTGTGGCTTAAATTTGTTAAATAAAAATAATTGTAAAATGCCTATGATTATATTAGACAAATTGTACCACTCATATCCTCTAGGTATTTGCGTTCTCAATCACTAGATTTTAAATGTAGATAAGTAGCGAACACTATCCCTAATCGTGTTTTTTTTTAATTAAATTTCTCTTTAATTATTCTAAAATGTTACTTAGTTGAAAAGCATATCAGGGATTTCGCGCCGAAGCGTCATTATCTCAGTGGCTGTTGAAAAACATTTTATCCAACAGTACAACGTGGACCGAAGCTTATAATCCCATGTCCTGCCTGAGGGTTCCACATTGGTATCGACCATCGCTGGGTTGGGGCGTATCATATATGTAGCGCACCGCTCTACTCTCCTGGGACCACTCGCTTTGAGCGACCTATCCAACAATCCAGCGTGGACCGGAAGTTCATAATCCCATGTCCTGTCTGAGGGTTCCACATTGGTATCGACCATCGTTGGGTTGGGGCGTATGATATATGTAGCGCACCGCTCGCTATGAGTGACTGAGATGCCACCTGAAGCTTTCGGTCTTCTTATCTTATCTTATATAATACAGACGTTACTTCAAAAAAGAAGATGATTACGTCCTACGCGTCATGCATTCAGTCATGCATATTTACCAGTGACTTAAATTCTGCCAAGTCACTGGTTTTCCTAGCTAGCTCAGGCAAACCATTCCATGCTATAATGGCACTAGGAAAGAAAGAGCATTTGTACAGATTTGTCCTATCATATGGGACGAGGAATGCGGTCAATACAAGGATATGGTTTTATAAATGTAACTAGATGTGTTAACAACAGATGAGGTCTGCTTCATTTCTTGTCCACCATTAATATTTCAATTCTTTGCAGAGCTTGAGGATAATGTGAATTCACTGACTATTGCCCTGGCTGTTATTGCATCTATCCTTGGTTTAGTATTACTGCTCCTGATCATCTATGTCTTCGTCAAGTAAGTAGAGAACAATTTCTTATTTTGCTAATGTATCATTTTGTTTCCAACTATTTTTCTTATACAGTAGTCATCTTAATTCGAATACTTGCTTCATTTATAATTTGATTTTACTGCTAAAATTTAATCAGCGATCTTTTAGCGTTAGTATTCAATAGCATATAAATATTTTGTAAATTGTTAACTATTTAATGTTACAAACGAAGTTAGTGCCTACTGGATGACAAATATAGGCCTATGTCTTAAGTAGACAGCAATAAATTGGACGATTAAGGTGCTACAAATTTTGTTGAAATTATCCAAGTATAACTTACATAGAGTCTCAGTTGTATGGTTATATTATTATAAATGTTTTGAAATATCGTAATGTTTTACAGTTACATTATAAATGAAGTTTATAAATAGTTTATAATATTTTCAAAAGAAAAAAAGAAACAATATAGCACTTGCAATAGGATTCGTTAACAAAGTACTGACGACGGTATTAGTGAACAGAGTAGTGTGAAGTACGGCTGAACAAAGTACCTTTGACAGGCTTATAAATACAAGATAATGCTTTTGAAAACTTTTGAGTTATCCCTTGTTAAATGAATGAAATCCATGATGGAAGTACTCATTTATTATTTTTTGAAATTCTGAATCCCCACATTGTTTACAATCTTACCTTTATCACTAAGCGTATCATCCAGTAAAGCACTTACAGACTTCTCGAAAGAATGATGCTAAACTTTCCATTTTCGAAATTAAATGCTAGTCTCCTTTTTTTTTCTTCTCAGAAACTGTCGTACTAAAACAAGTGCCGATAACCCAGACGACTTTTTGCAAAACCCAAAGGTAAAGTATTTTTCAAAGTAAATTTATATTACAAAAAAAATAGTTATTACAAAGTTAGTATGTATTACAAAAGTAAATATTTATTGCACTGTAGATAGTAGGAGTCCTCTTATCATACTAATAGATTAATATTTGTTTATAATAATTCCGATGTTTGTTTATCATGTTAGAGTAGAGTGACTGTGTCTTGATAACATGTTAATACATTGATTACTTGACCAAATATTACTACTAGTTTAATTAATAAATTAATAAGTTATAGACAATTTTAAATCACACAATAAAAACTTAGCTATAACATGTCAAAATACATAACATCTCAAAATACATATTTTCATGTTTTATTTAACAATTTTGTATTTCGGGAAGTGTAATGATACATGAGATAAACTTTTGTTAAGATTTATCTCTCTCAACTCATTCTATCTAAACTCAATCTATCTTAGCTGCTTTTATTCTTTAACTTCAATCTCTTTCAACTCCACCTAAACAAACTCGACTCCACCTCTCTCAGCTTCCACTGTCACAACTTGTTATTTTATACCGCAGCCATCTAAGCACCCAGTCCCATCACTCTCAGCTTTGTCTTAACTCAATTCCAACACTCTCAGCTTTCTCTTAACTCAATTCCAAC
>JADKLZ010000687.1:16906160-16919179 GCA_021533235.1 Biomphalaria straminea
TATATATATATATATATATATATATATATATATATATATATATATATCAACACTACATTTATTGAAATGAAACATCATTTACAATGTCTTCGTACGTTTTCCTTTAATTAAACACTAACATAGATACTCAGGTCACGTGTGCACACTGAAAACAAAGAGAGGTAACTAAAACTTACTACATGCCGGGAAGAAAGTCTCCCTTGAACAATTCTGTCCAGTTGTAATGGGGCATCTGAAATGACATAATACCGTCCGGGCCATGCTTGTGAGACAGGTCAATCAACCTGGACTCTACACAGACCAGGGCAGCAAATAACGCCAGAACACAGGAATTCTTCATCCTCGGTAGACCTTTTGAAAAATCTCTTTTGAAAACTAAATTTTGATTCTGCCAACAACATTTAAACATTTGAAATGAAAAGAATTATCTTAAAATGTATTTTGTTTTATTGATTTCAGTTTTGCTTATTGTTGAACTATCTATTCCTAAATTAATAGTGAACAAATTTTTATTTGATAATTTCGGCAATACTAAATAAAATTCTCTGAAATTCCAAAATTTATATAGCACTAAATTAAATTAATTTTTTTTTGACTGACACAAGTACAATAAATTACCTGATATTAACAAAAAATAGTTGCACTAGTGTTTTGGTGAGTTTTGATGTACTTCTAAGCTCATTTATACGCGCAGAATTGTGAGCTTTGGTCTACATTCTGTTAGTGAGGGATGTCAATGTAGTCCAAAGAATGGCGGGTCTTTTGGTTAGGCTATTGAAGAAAGGGAAATGATTGGCCTTTTAACAGCATTGTGAAGTATGGGATCTTGATATCTTGAAGAGTGTATATAATCCCACGTAATGGTCTATACAGGTGTTAGAAAGCAATGAATTTTTTTGTTCAGTTTGTGTTTGGGCAGATTGTTATAATATTTTATTAAATTTAGATCGGTGCAGCTAATGATCTTAGCACAGATATGTATATATCATATATAGATATATATATCATCGTTCTTAGTAGTGCCACATTTCCCCTTCAAAAGCTACTCCCGGCGGGTTTTTTTGGTGCACGGACCAAAGGTTTGGAACTCAATCCCATTAATCTCAGACGACAACATGCTACATTACTTTCAAGAAGAACATGAAGACCTGTTACATTTTTTTTTAGATTAGTTTGTTATTTTAGCGGTCGTGTTTGTGCTTGTAATGTTATTACAGCGCCTTGAGACTACTTTTTTTTAACAGCGCTTTATAAATAAAATAATAATTATTATTTTATAATTAAGAATATATATGAATATATGTATAAATTAATGCATAGCCAATGAATGTAGATTAACAACCGTTCATAGATCTTTTAGTTACCTCTTCTAATGATCTTAATTCTATCTATGTTAATGATCTTTTTCTTCCCTTATTTATAGATTATTAGACGGGGTATTTTAATTGTATAAAGTGGATAAGTTAAAAATGAGGAATGAAGAAAAAAACAACAGGGAATGAGAGAAAAGAAAAAGACGATAAAAAGAGAGAACATTGGAACATAGGGAGGAATAGTCTAAAGTAGAAAGAGAAAGACTAAATAGATACGGATGATTGGTTGACCAGACAATGGACAGAATATGATGCAAACACGTAATACATGAGCAACAAAAAATTGAAGAAAATTACAGCTTAAAAAAAGAATGAGTTATAGGAAAAAAGAGAAAGACAAAGACATGATCAAAGAGAGAGTGAAAGAGAGAGAGAGAGAGAGTGAGTGAGTGAACAAGCAATAGAAAAAGTAATTTAAAAGACAAAGCTTATTTAAGGGAAGGAACCGCTAAATATTCTGCCAATTAACTAAAACTTAAGAGATACTCTCCCTTTCTGTTATATAAAAAAAAATTAATTTAATGTTTGATTTTTGGATTGGTTCGTAATTTGTTATCGCCTATGAATAATAATGCCTAATGTTAACTTGATTCGAGGATGCAAAGTGGATGAATGACTTGTCGAAACGTAATAAGAGGACCTAATACTTATCTCATTAAGTACGAACTTATTTACCTTTTTTCGAAATCAAACAAAATAATTAACAACTAACAATTATTAACTAATTGTTTAGTTGTTACTGTTTTTGTTAATTCAAGTCTTGTCAGGCTTAATGAATAAAAGTGCAAAGTTTTAACTTGATCCAAGAATGGGAAATGGTTGAAAACAAATGTTTAAAATGTTTACCAGATAAACACACATACAGAGTGAGTGATATAAGCTTTGTAAAATAAGAAAATAATAATAAGGCTTGTCTTCGACTTCGAAGATTAGACAGGAATACAGTATTTTCCGTAGCTGTAAGGCCCCAGCCGTGACCTACATATTTTGCCACATCAAGGGCAAGCAAAACCATTATCAGCAGGTGGTCGATTTAGATTTTCTTTTCATCGTCTGCGTTTGTCCTCGGCAGCAGATTTTCTTTTGGTCTAAAATCTGTATCCCGCGGCCTTCGTGAGTGATCTCCAGCTGTCTCGTTCCGACGCCGCATGCAGCCAGGTGCTCTCTTGCATGTCAGCCAAGGAAAGTTGACGCCTAAGGTGTTCTTTGAAGCGTTTCCGTGGGGCGCCTCTGTTACGTCGACCACCTTTTAGCTCACCAAAAAAAGACTGCCTTTGGCATACGTTCGTCTCCCATACGGGATGCTTGACCTACCCAGCGTAGCTATCGGACCATAAAAAGTCCCTCTATGCTGTCCATACCGGCGTTCGCAATGAGAAAAGTTTATTGGTGATTTTAGACTTTTTAAAATAATGCTAATATTAAAATGTTTTTGCTTTTGTTCGTGTTGTTCCTATTGATGTTGCTTTTGTTTAAGCTTTTGTTGTTGTTTATATTGTTTTATGTTGTTTTCATGGATGTTTACGATATTGTAACTATTGTTTTATATAAAATTATTCAATTAGTATTAGTTATATGAGAAGAAAGTCTATCCTAAGTTCTTGTTTAGCTCATCAGAAATTTGCTGAGTCATTGAGCCGTGCCTGCGGAACATGGGACTCCTATGTATACCAGCCAGTCACTAGTCCGTGTTCAACAGCTAGCTTTAAAAAGACAGTCAAACGCAGGGAATGATATAGGTAGCTCTAAATCATGGAGTCATGACTAGTGAAAGCAAACTGAAGACTTAAACAAACATGCCATGCCTCTGTTGACTTATAAACAATTTACTGCTAACTATTGAGGTTATATTTTTGGGGGGCCTAAACTGATAAGTTTATCATAAGTATCACAATTTTTTTAAGCTTGTTTTATCAACGGTTATCAGACAAAATAGGGCAAATTTTTAAGATCAATTTGTGTACAAAATTAATTACTTATCTTAATTATGTTAATTATGCTTACTATTATTTTCACACACCCCTTTTTTAGATGACAACCTCTGTGAGGTGAGGGGGGGAGGCGGTCGGATTTATCCCCCACCTCAACCTAACACTTTGATAGGCGCAGACTCATTTTTATTGAGAAATTACACAATTTGTGTATACAATTATTTACTTAATAATTACAAATAATAATTAATATTGTATACTATGTCGCCCCCCCTTTAAGTATGTGGGACTATTCTGTGGGAAGGGGAGCGAGATGTAATGCCCCCCCCCCCGCTTTTCGAGTTGATTGTGGGCGTTTAAATTTTTATCCAGAAATTAGTTTATGAACACAATTAATATGCTATTATCAGCTACTTATTGATATTTAAACTATTTCGTCGCTCAGCACCCTAATCTCAAATTCAATCATTCGTAAATATTAAGTGAAAAAGTGTTGTCGGGAACAGGGTGGCCCGTAGGAGTTGCGGTAGACGCTAATGCAATCCAACATTTATATTAACTTTCTAAAACGTTGCAAATAAATTTATAATCGAAAAATCGTCTGTTCTCGTACGCCATTGCGAGACTATTCGTAAAAGTAGTCTCAATACTGACTTAGGACGTCACATGACTCGCATCCTGTGGGCAGTGGAGACCAGTAGCTCGTTGCAACTTCGTACATCCACCAGATAGATATCAAAGTCTTAAGTGTCCCTTAGTACAACTGACCGTCTCTCCCAAGTACGGCCTTCAAGAGACAAGAATACAAAACCCTTTCTCCTCTTATTTTAGTTCATGCTTTCCTACGACAAGAGATCAGCAGGTGTATTTTCTTCGAATGATACTTATTACTATTTCACCAGTATGTAGTAACGTAGGTCGAATGTTGCCTAAGGCGGATCTTTAAAATAAGGTAGCAAGATAGGTTAACCAATGAGGAAGTGCTACAAAGAGCAGGTTGCCAGGACATTCGCTCTTTTATCAGCAGTAGACGCCTTGGCTGGCTTGGCCACGTTCGTAGAATGCCAGTAGGTCGACTCCCACAGGATATTCTGTATGGCGATCTAATAGAAGGCAGAAGAGCCGCTGGTCGCCCAATCTTACGTTATACAGATGTATGCAAACGGGACATGAAGCTCTTTAAGATCGACACCAGCAACTGGGAAGAGGTGGCACTGGATAGATCCACGTGGAGAAAGAGCATAAAGGAGGGGTCTTTGATTGCAGATGCCATACACAACAGAAGCAGAAAGAAGGGTGAAAGTGCAACGGCGCCTGGTGACTACATATGCCCAACCTGCGATCACAGCATTTGCAAGGGGAAAAGATCGTCTCTTGAGACGTAAAATGCCACAGAAGATCGAATGTCTACAAGTTGACTTTTGATGAGTACACTGAGCTATTTAGTCCGTGCTAATTTGTCGGCCTTATTTTGTCCACGCTTTTTTCTTGGGTCACCATTCTCCGTTATATCTTGCTAAAAAGCCTGTTGGATAATACACATAATTCATTAGTAAATAACAGAACATAACATCATGGCTATGGATGGGTTGATATGATGTTCAAATATAAAGCAAAGATTCATTGCCAGTATGGATGACATACTTTTATTTTTAGCTTATATAGTTTTTTTTTCGCTGTACTCATCTCTTGAATTGTGAAGGTTTGTATATATATAGAGAGATTTAGTCCCCTTTTAGTTTCACACTTTTTCTCCCACTTCTCGGATCAAGTTTAAATTTTTCTAAATTATTCATAATCGATAACAATACACAAATCAATCCAAAAATTAACAAATTAGTTAATCATTTAATTCTAATCAATGAATATTTTTTATCTAGTAGAAAGGGAGTTAAATCCTGTACTTTATAGATAAATATTAGTAATTAGAGGTTATTTCCCATAAGATAAGCTTTGGTTTTAAAATGTATACCTTTTTTCTAATGCCTGTTTTTTTTCCTTCAAATCTATTCAAAACAACATTAACACCACTCAGCCGAACACCTGTTATATTTGTCATAAGATCGATATCAGTGAAACACTATTTAAAATGAGTGATAGGGAATGTTTTCCATGATTAAGTTTTCTCTTTCAATTCTCCACTACACATGAAGCTAAACGTATGACCTAGTAATGCCATGCAGAGTAAGGAAAGGTAAATCTAACTATTTTATTTTTACATTACAACCCTTTGCAGTGACGAAGCGAGGGGAGTTCAAAAAGGTCAATCTTTAGGTTTATTTAATAGTTAATCAATAGTTCAATCCTAAAACATATAGTTGAAATCAATAAAGCTAAACTAACAATACGATGATGGCATAGTCTTTGCTAACTAATTAAGAAAGCATTATAAGTCGATATTTAAGATAAATTTTCAATATGCACGATGCCAGATTGTGTAAATTTAGCAGATGCCTCGTAGTAACGGAAAACGCTGTATTTCTAATTAATCTTCGAACTCAAAGACAGGCCTTTTCAATATACAAATTAGAAGCTTGGAATATTAGTGAGATAGAAGCAGAATGAGACCGAGAGAGAGAGAGGGGGGGAAGGAAGAGCACAAGAAATAAAGAAAAGGGAGAGAGAGAGAGAGAGTAGATACACTTGTATTAACATTATAGCGCAATTTAGCCCATGGAGCTAGAGTAACCAGGACAAAGAACTAATGTGTGTGTGTGTGTTTGAGGTTGTTAGGGCTTAACATATATGAGACTGGATTTCTCGGTCGAGCTTTTCCACCAGATGATGTGGAGGAAATAAAAGTAAAGCTTCCCTTTCACACCTTGTGGTCTATAGGGCAGATAATGTAAAAATCATCTGTTTCTGTGGCCTACGGTTAACGAGGGTGTCATGTGGCCAGCACAACGACCAACCGCTTTTACTTTTCCCAAACTAATGTCAGGTACCCATTAGAGCTGAGATGGACTCAGAGGCGCCCGAAGATCCCGAAATAAAAAATACCAGTCTTCACTAGGATTCAAACCCGGGACCCCCGGTTCGGAAGTCAAGCGCTTTACCGCTCAGCCACCGCACCTCCTGCAACTATGGCGAATCTCTATAAATTGCTAGCTTTTTAGTGTAACAGTTTTGCACAATGAATGATATATTATCTAGTATATAAAGCAGATTGTTAGGTGTATGTTTGTATGTTTTCAATAGAAATCAAAAACAAGTGGACCAATATTGACGAAACTTGATCTGAATGTTACTTAGATGACAGCCGAGACCATAGTGTATGTTAAATATCCCTTCTATCAATGGAGAACTTTAAAAAATTAAAACGTCCCAACTCTATAGACACTACACGCTATATAGATTTTACCAGATGTAAGTTGAACAGCTATCTCGACAGATTTTAACTCCATTGATACAAATCAAACTATCACTTAAATAAAAAAAAGTATTAAAGACCTTTTTATTGAACATGTTTACCTTTAATATACTATCTTAGTTAATACATGTCCCCTTCAAAGTTTAAATAACGTATTGGAATTACACAATCGCTTTAATTATAGGCCAAAGTTACTATTTTGGATTGAGTTAACACTCACACCGACCCCCTTACTACAAGAACTAGGTCAAGAACTAGGCCAAGAGACTCACGACTAGTAGATCTATATACCTATAGGATATAGCAGTGATGCTCAACCTCACTCGGGCGGCGGGCCATTTTAATACCGACTCTCGTGTCGCGGGACACACGAAGAAAAAGGGGGAAAGGGAATTATACAATAAACCAATTTTTATTAGAAACCATTCATGAGAAGTTTATCCTACACTACTTTTACATATCCGGCTGCATGGTTGAGACGCCAAGTCAAAGAACTGAATCAAAGAATTCTAGATGTTCGTCTACGAGACGATACTATTACGTAACATCGGTTTCGCACGATTCATTACTGAAAAGGTTTGTTCCCACTAATAAGTCCTTGTAATTATTGTGATCACCCATAACACTTGTTTTCAGAGATTTTGAAAAGATTATGCAAGAAACACGGAGTAGAAATCAATAGTCAGCATTACTTGAAATTTATCAAATAAGGATGTCTAGTTTGTAAGTCTATCAGCTTCAGTTGTAGCTATATGCGCACTTCAAACATTGGCCGCAGATGGATTTTAAAAACGACGAATATTGTTCAATCTGAACACGATCATCAGACATGGTCCAGACAACATTTTGCCACTTAGATTTTGTTGGTGAATAATTCAACGAGATTTGACTTCTAAAAACTATTGCTGTCAACCATAGTTGTGGCACCATCAGTAGTGACTCCAACTAATTTCCCCAAGGTAAAACGATTCTCTGTGATGCCCCAAATGGCTACTAACTTCTCTGATTTCAAAACTGTTTTTATCGCGAATAAATACCAAGATTTTGAGCAGTATCAGATATGTCGGTAGACTCGTCAGCGGCAACAGAAAACAGTCATTCATCTAACAATCGCGTCTCAAACCAAGAATGCCGCCTTATTTATTTATGTGTTTGATTTCCTAAAGCTGTTTAATGTAATGTTCTTTAAAGAGAATCACTCTTTTTTTTCTAAAACAAATGTATTGGCCTATTATAGATACCAATTCCTTTACTCTACGTAGGGAAAGATTTTAAAAACTTTTTGGACAGTGGATTTTCTACACTTTGAGTAGACGTTTCGGCGGGCCGGATAGAACCACGTCGCGGGCCGGATGTGGCCCGCGGGCCGTATTTTGGGCATTACTGGGATGTAGGTTTTTAAAATTTTGTGTGTGCCCATTTTCGCAGTGTTACTGTAATGTATTGCTTGAAGAATGTTAACAGGATCATTAACTAAATTAATTAATTAGTAATAAAAGTCTTCAAATTGAAATCTGCAAATTTTGTGGTAGACTATTTAACATAATGATAAAGAAAACAATTAAGATGAAGTCATAAACAGAACATTGTATATTGATAGCTTATATTTATTTGTCATCTCAATACATCAACCAAATATTTCGTAGGCGCTACACATGTAGAAAGGCGGACAAGGGAAGACGCAGTTCCTGCTCGGGTCTGTCTGCTTGAGCTCTTCACAGTTAGGAGGCGGGGTGGTGCACACGGGGAACACCTTGTAACACTTCTCCCCTGCAGGGCAGCTGCCACATTGGCTGTACTGCTGGGTAGTAGGGGGCGCCGTGGTAGTTGGATCGAGAGGAGCACCCTTTGCCAGCATCAGATTTGTCAATGTGATAATGACAAGCACCTAAAGAGAAATAAAAATATGATGCTAATTAGCAAGGAAAAAAACTAACCAAGATTCAATGGAACTGGTATCAAGTTAACTATCGGTTCTCAACCATTTAAGCTCAGCGACCCCTTTTTACACCTTTTTTGTACACCTTTTTACAATCCACCACTCTGCCTTGACCCCCCCCCCCAACACACACATACAGCAATACAAGAGTAGACAATAACAATCCATAATTTCGATGGTCTTAGGCGACGCCTGGCAAATCGTCAATCGACCCCAAAGGGGATCGCTACCCACAGGTTGAGAACCCTTGAAGCACTTCTGTGTCGTTTGCCGAGAACTTAACCCACAATGTTGTGCATATATGTGGAGTGTAAGTATCACATTCTAAGACCGCATCACAAACAAAGAATATAAAAACTAGAGCGATTGGACCCCACTATGACCTCCAAACTATTTTAAAAATAAAACAAAAACGGAAAATAGAACTCTATGGCCATATTACAAAGTCTTCGGGGCTTACATTCCTTCAGGGAACAGTACCAGGAAAAATAAGAGGTAGACAGAGAAAGTGATAAGAAGACAACATAAACATATGGACGGGCCTGTCACTGAAGGAGGTTCTATCCAAATAGGAATGTAGAAAGACGGTTGACAAATCTTGTGTGGTGCCCCAACAAACTAAGGGAGAGGTAACAGGTGATTGAAAGAGTTGTGACAAAACATCCTCTTACCGTTAGAGTAAGCCTTGTGATGGAGATCATCTCTAACTCTTCAACTACTGGCAAGATTTAAACTACAAAACCCAAGGAAACAAATAATCAGAACAATTTATTAATAAACTAGGTGAATTGAAAAAAAAAAGTTAACTCTAGTGACACAATTAGAAGTTTGGTTTTAATTTATTAAAGACTACTTTATTAAACTCTTCAATGAATAAGACTCGAAGTCGTATACTCTATTTAAGAAAGAGATTTTGTAGTCATCTAACCAAATTTAAGTTATTTTTTTTTACACTTTGAAAAAAAAGAACTATCAAACTAGAGTTTTCCCAGTGCGGCCGCAGGATTTTAGACTGTTTCACTAACGATATGTGAAACTCTCAAATTTCTAGGAGAATAATTAGAGCCGTTTTCAAGAATCTTCTCAACACATTAATTCTGAAAGTTTGACTTACGTAGTGGTATTGTATAAATAAATATAATATAAATATAAATATATAATATAAATATAAATATAAATAAGGGGTGAGCGTATGCTACGCCTCGGGTCGGCTCGTTACTTATAATCTATAATTTTATTTGTCATCAATTAAACCGTGTCCATTCAACAGTCGTAGTCATAATTATAAGCTCATGCTTTAAATATCTTAATAAGCTTTTTCTTAGTAAAGAACTGAAAGACAGAAGACAGCGAAACTGCCTGTCACTCAATAATCTCCTCATTACGATACTCCCTCTATATTGAAGTTATACGCTAGTCGAATTTCTGTCACAAGAAGATAGCTTATGCCACACCGCGAGATATGCAGCCTGTTCTACTTTCAAAGAATCGTAAATAATGGTGGCACAAAGATAAGTTGGTTGAACTACTGGTTTAACCGCTGGATAGTCATAAGTGCTGAGCCGAAGCTCTTCGAGCACTAAGTTTGAAAAAAACACCGCTCAGTGCAATGGGCAGACTCTCGTCTTTCCCCTAAGGCACCCCCACGGGAGTCCTGTTTGTTACTTTTTCGCCTAGCTCACCTCCCCTAGAGAGCCGTTTCCACGCCGGCGCCACGTTGAGGCAAAATAACTTGCGCGGCGACTGGTTTAACCTGACCTGCCTATTGACACTCTAATGCAGATGGCCTTTGACCCGAGAAATGAAAGGTCAAGCTTACTAGCATCGTCATATCAACTTCTGAGATGATGAAAACTAGAGTGTCAGACAAAACGTTCATATATTGTGTGTATATTATGAAACTATAGTTTCATGCAAATGACTAGAAGGCTTGCATTGCTCTAAGTCTATGTAGTTTAATGCGAGATAGCGTTAGAACACTACGTGGTTAAAACATTAAAAAACAGCTGAAAAAAAAAAGTAACGTTAAATAATTAAGTAACGTACATTAATTAAAGGTCAATTGCTTACGAGTGTAAATCTTTTAGAGTTGATGGACGTTTTCAAACTTAGTTATTAAAAAAAAATCCCCGTCTTTAACGGTATTCGAATTAAGTCCGCTCGTATCAAATACGTAGTAGTATAACATAGAAATTACCAATAAACGAAAAAGTGATATACCACAAATGTAAATCTATTATAAAAATCCTTCCATAAAGTCAGCCTGTTGTTCGCTGTTAAAACATCAATGTTATATACCAACATAGAAGCTGTGTCAACATAAACATGGCATGTGTTGTGTTCTTATGTAAATTAGCCTTGGGATACTTCAGCTGAATAAATAATTGGTCAATGTAAACTTGTAGTATTTATTTTGATTATCTGCTTTCAGGCTTAAGCAGACCCATCCTACACACATGATTAACTCTTAAACACATTTAATTTTTTGTACCATCCAAAGCTGCAGAAGCTACCGAGAATCTCCAAATAAAGCAAACACTGTACGGAGAGCTGCCAGCACTGGAAACAACTGCGCACTTCATCATAGACCTAGGACTACTTGTCTGAACCTTCCAATATAATGTTTCCCAAACTGTGTTCCGAGGAATCCTAGTGTTTCGCGTGCCTGACTAGGTGTTCCACGAACTGCTTCAGTAATAGACTAGTAGGTCAGCAATCAAATTAATCTTTCTATAAAGAAAATATAGCAGTGTTTAGCTGAATACTCAGAATGTGCGAAGTGTTCCGGTAAGGATAATGTTTATGAAACAATGTTTACTATTCTATTATATAACTGGGAACGAAGAACTTTTTTTTTCATGTTACTGTTTGACGTGGTAATGTCTGTACAGCAGAGGCGTCACTAGGCAGGTGCGGGGGGTCCGGGCCGCACCGGGTGACACCCAAAAGGGGGTGACACCCATTTGGGGAAAATGAAATTTTCCATAATGCAACTTAAAAAGAATACTGACACGAATGATTCTCACAATTTAGTATCAGCCTGTCCCAACCCTTCTTAATTTAATTCAGGAGAAAGAGTTTCTGAAGCTCAGAAATGTAAAAAAAACAAAAAACGCCCCGGACAACTTTGAGTGAGCTTTAGGCACCTTCCCCCCCCCCCGAACAACGTTTCTGACCAGTGGAGTGGTGAATGTAACATTTTTTGTTGCAATGTGTTGAAAAATACATAGGCGTAAGTTTCTCGCACGCCATGCGACGCATAAGGCTGCAAGTTTTTTTCACTTGTTGAAGAATTCTTCAAGAAATTTAAAGCAGTAATAAAGCAAGTAAATTACGAATACATTTTATAGCTGGTAAGGATGTGTATGTTTGTGTTTATTACATCATAAGAAAATGAAATATGTTTAATTTATGAAACAAATGTAACCTTTCAGGGTGACAAACAAATTGAATATTATAAATAAATGTACTGTTGATTTTGATGAGGTCTTGCTCACTTAAAATCTATATAAATGTAAGTAGAAGTAGACTGTTTTTATAACTAGCTTTAAATAATGATACACATGAAAACAAATAATAGGAATAAGGGGAATGAAGTTATCCTGCATAATAATAGAACAAAATAGTCAAATCTTTTGATAAGAGCCAAGGGCACACATGCACATTATCATACATACATATATGAAGTTAACGCATGATATATTGTAGTTAAACCTGTAACTTTAATTCATGTAATATAGATGCAGAGCACGAAATATGATTTTACTTCACTGATAGCGGACTAAAATATGAAATATATATACGAATGTGATGGAGACACCGGGGTTCTTAAAAATACAATTCAATCACACAAATAAAGCTTATAAACTTATTTCTATTCTAATACACTTCTGCCTCTTTTCAAGACTGTCAACAGTAAAATGTATTTTATGTAAAATGAATGTACATCACATACGGCCATAGCACTGCATAGAATGTTTCAGATATACAGTGATACGTCAACATTTTCTAAAATAATACATTTATTAGACTTTTATAAGTACCGTTTTTAAAGCTTGACTTAAAAAAAAAAGAAAATACAATTAAAATATGGGATATATATACTGTACATATTTCTCTCGAAAAGGTATCTATTTATTTTTAATGAATTTCCTTTTTCCTCATATGTCTTTTCATTTTCTAGAAAATCACCTCAAACTAGTTTTACGAACATGGATCTTAACGAAGATAACACACAAATCTGTATTCTTGCAAGTAAACCATGGGCCCAGGTTCAAGAATATAACAGCAAGAGGAACAGAAACCTGAGTCATCCTGTACATATAAACAAAAGTCATTTCAATATAGGTGCAGTCTTTTAGAAGTAATAATATCTTTACACTTGATTTAGGAAAGACTATTAACAA
>JADKLZ010000687.1:16921368-16938091 GCA_021533235.1 Biomphalaria straminea
GCAAGTACCTGCAAGAGATTTACAGAAATGTTTGTTCTTCCCATGCACGTACCTGCAAGAGATTTACAGAAATGTACTAAAAACTTTGAAATGGTTCATAGGAAATAAATATCGAGTTTTCGTGCGTCTGTAATTTCATGAGTGAATTCCATTATTACGATTTTTTAAAATTCAAAAATATATATTGTAACGTTTCTAACTACCCAGGCTCTCTGTAAACTGCATCACACGACACTGCCAACTTGAAGAACTTGACAACTCAGGGATAAAAATAACAAAGAACTTTAATGTTCAACAAATCACAGCCAATACTGTACAATTGGCAACACGTAACACAGACTGTACAAAAAGCTTCAGACTCCGACGTATCAACTCTGTAACGCTGTATCAAATCTCCGCCTCTTCCTAGATTTTTATTCGATTTTCTGTTCCGGACAGACTTTACGCTGGACTGGTTCTTGACTTCGACTTTCACTCGTACTTGTGGAGGTAACGTAAAGTTCTCTGACTCTGAAACCTTCTCTCTTATTTAGGGTTTCTACTGGCCTTCTATAACCGGACAGAACATCGCTCGACCTTTCTGGTTAATCTCATGACTACATCTATCGTAACGCTTGGGAGCTCTATTCATAACGCAGATACTTTCCGAACTGTCTTGGCTGACCGTCGCAACTCTTCACGGTTGATCGCTCGTCAAGCGCTGGCTTGGGGCAATGTACGTCGGCTGTCTACACACACCACTACCCCCATCTGTGTCACCACCAGGTTTATTACAATATTGTTCCTCCATCGTGGTTCGATGATGACCTCTTATAGTCTGAGAACTTTGTACCGAGTTTTGTGTCTTCTCATATGGCTGGTGAGGCCTATGTGAGCCTGGAATGTTCTGCTGAACACTGGACAGGTTTTTCCAGCTGGAGGTAGTGTCACTGGCCTTTTTTTTTTCTATGATGCTTTTCTTCTGCCAGCGCTGTTTTCTTTCCTCTGAAATTTGTGTGTCAGTTTTTAATGCGACACCATGATTCTCTATCATTTGCTTCCGCTTTTCCATGTAGCAGGGTCTATGCTGAAGACTTTCAAAGACGCCAAGAGGGTGTCCTTAAGGGATTTTCTTTGTCCACCTTGTGAGCGCTTCAATTTCTTTAATTAACGTAAAGGATGCTGGAGTCTTCTACTTAGCAGACGTGGCCTGCCCAGTGCAGCTGAGACTACATCAAGTTTGTATGGATACTTTGCAGGCCCGCTCTTCAAAGGACTTGAATATCAGATATTTGTTATTGCCTTTTAATTGACATTTAGTATTCATTTATTTATTTATTGCAATTCTTATGCAAACTGTCCAAGTTTCTGAGGCATAGATCAATGTGGGGAAGATGACAGCTCGATAGACTCCTAGCTTTGTACTTGTGTGTTATGGCACGATTAGTCATTTGTTTCATAGATGCGACTAGTAAAAACTAGACTAGGTTTTTATGAAGAATAGCGAAATATAAACAGAATAATTCTAAAGGCCTCTGTAGAGTGGCAGGCTTAATGGACGTAGAGATTTAGCTTGACGACATTCAACGTTTCTATTCCTTAGTATTAAACTTCTTGTTCGACATTCGTTATCAGCGTCGATTAACTTATATTGTTAGCCTTTAGCTTATGATTTGATATTTGAACGTTTCCTTCGTTTGACTTATCGGCAAAAGGCACATCGTGAACACGTCTTACAAGTGATACCTTGTCTAATTCAATATATTTTTACACAGGGTGCACTGGCCTTGGCGATAAGCAATCCGAGTCCATTATCTTTGTTTCCGTTTCGGGAGAGTGTGCTGTGTGACTCTACTGCAATTTTTTCTTTCCATTTATCTTATAGCTTACATCCAAGTAGGCTTTACCTGGAGCATATTAACATAGAACTTCAAAATTATATTATACTTATGTGCATACCTATGATCTCTTAATACTAAATAAACAAATGGCACTCCAAAACTATGAAAGGTGTGCTAGAGAAACGAACGGCATGATGAGAAAAAAATATAAGTTGTGTTTTTCTATTATAAGGATGACGAATTCAATGAAATAAATAGTTTTATATAAGGCTGTTACTTTTTCAGATATCAACAGGTGAGACAGACAATACAAATAGGCCGACGATCTTGTGTACATAATGTACAATGTGTCAACAGTGTCTCAGTGAGGGAAAGGAAGGGATTTGTTAATAAAATACATTCGAAAATAAAATATGAACATCGATGCATGTTATTTTAATACATGATTTGGATTCGAATGTTACTAAAGACGTTGTTGCAATAATCAATGAGATAAAATCAGACAAACGTTTAAAATAATTATTCCTCTTGTTAATAAAGTCTTAGCAGAAATAATTTGTCTTCTTAAGAATCTGTTTCGTCTTGTCTGTTTACAACTGTGAAATGTCTACAAAATATCAAGTTAAAGTCCACAAGTTAAAAGTTTCTGAATAATAGTTCCTTGATGCAAGAACAACTTGCAATTTATTCATTTTGTGCAAGACCAACAAAAAAAACAAAACATGCAAAATACAAAATCCTTTAAAAAAAAACAACACAAAGCCAATATAAAGTAGAATGAGTAATTTGGATCAGTCGTATATTTAGATTAGTAATAGATCTAGAATCTAGACTATTTTAGACTAACAATAAAAAATTTGTGAGATTAGAAATATTTTTTACCAATTGTTTTTTTTTTTTTTTTTTTTTTTGTTTAACGCAATTTCATGCTAGGAAAGGGAGAGAAAGAACAGTGTATCTGGATGGTCGCTTTTGAAAAATATTTTGTTTTGAAAAGGGGAACAACCTGAATTCTAACTTGTGGGCTAAAGACTTCTCAGGCTTCTTAAGCCAAAGCAGTTACCACTCTGCCAGAGAAGGTTCTATAAACATGGAAGATTTATAAACTCTATCGTTTCTTTTTCATGTTTGTATTCACTCAGACGAGAAGCTAAAATATGTTTAACTAATTTAGCTTATAACACCACTTTAGTTAAGTTCTATTTTAACCACGACTGCGGATTGACAATTTTTATTAACTAACTATCCCCTGTACAGATTTGAAAATCCTTTCCTATGGTTCCTGGGTGTTTCCTCACCGGTGGTGAGGAACAGGATCATAGGAAAGATCTTCGGAAACGAAGACACCTTCAGGGTGGAAGTTACCACCCTGGAGGAGGAAAAAATAAAAGTAACCCTCCATTGGGTGTCGCCTTCAATCTCCAAAAATAAAATTGAAGAGATTTTTAAGTCCTTTTCTGAAGAAGGTTCTAAATTAGAGGCCGTAAGAATAGGAAATACAGATAAGTGGATGGCGTGGTTAAAACCACGAAAAGGGGTCGAGCTGCCACACTACATACAACTGAGATATGAGAGTGACCCAAGGACCTATAAGGTTTTGGTAACAACCCCTGGTAGAAGGCAACAATGTTGGTTTTGTCAACAAGAGGATCACTGGACCAATCAATGTCCAAAGAGGCCTGCCCAAAAAAACAAAAAAAACATTGAGCACCCCGGGGAGTCCCAAAAAGGAACTTACGCAGCGGCTCTGAGGGGAGACAGCGCAGGAAAGCAAGACCAAAGCAAAGAGACGGTAGAGATGGTAGAAAGAGATAGTTTTGAGATTGTCAAAGGCAGAAAAACAGATAGGACAAAAGAGCCTTCCAGTGGCAATGGGAGAGCCGCCCCTTCCACCCCTTCTCCCAAGAAAGTAGGGAGTAGTGCCCACAAAAGAGTAAAAACATGTGAACAAGCGAGATCAGAGCCTAGCTCTCCAAACAGAACAAATAACGTGGGTCGGAAAAGATCCCTTTCACTATCCTCCGCTTCTGATGACCAGGGGGAAGGTCCTGAGGGGGGAAGGGAAAGGGAAAGGATTATTACAAGGGAGTTGGAAGATCCTCCTAGCTCCCCTCTACCTCTAGTGATCGACGAGGGGAAAGACCCTGACACACCACCAAACACATAAACAGTTCAGTTAGTAGGCATATATACACACGCACAGTGACAGAAGCATACACACACAGATACAAGCAACCCACCAACACACGGTCATGGCAGACATCACAATCCTCTCACTTAACATACGAGGTCTAAAAAATAAACAAAAATACATAGTTCACTTAACCAAAACACGCAAACCAGACTTTATTTTCCTACAGGAATCCAATATTAATTCAATTTTCACGAGTCAGCAGATCACATCAAACATGGGCATGAAAGAGGGTCACTTTAGTTTAGGGGAGGAGTGCAGGGGAGTAGCTATCTTACAGACATCAGACAGGTTCAAGATTACACACTCACGCAGCGATAATAGAGGGAGGGTGGTGATAGTCAAAATAGAATCACAAAAACACACATACACTCTAGTTAACATCTATGCACCCACTAAATATAGAGAAAAACACGAATTTTTCGAAACACTAAGTGACACTTTACACACTCAACACGCAGGAGAAAATTTAATAATAGGGGGAGATCTAAACTACATTGATTCACTATTAGACAAACAAAACACCAACACTGAAGGTCCTACCCCTAGCCGCAAAAAAGGGACACACGACTACTTGGGGGGAGTTATCAGTGCTTTCCGTTTGGTAGATGCGTACAGAGTAACAGAGGTCACTGGTCGCGAAACCACCTTCAATGACAGGGTACACCAAACCTCTACACGCTTAGACAGAGTATATGTACCGAAGACGTGTATTATTAATAAAGTGACACACTTAGAAGAGACACTCAACTACACCGACCACAAAGGTGTTTTAGTAGAACTGAACTCAAACCCGAAAAGAAAAAAAAACAAAGGAACAATCTGGAAACTGAACAATAGCCTGCTAAGTGACCCGTTATACAAGGAAACAATTGTCAACCTATTAAATAACACAACACAAGAATCGGACACAACTCAATATAGTATAGCACAAATATGGACGCTGATAAAAAGCTCCATAAGACAGCAAAGCCAAATATTATCTGCAATAATCAACTCAAAGAGGAAAAATGAAGAAGACAGTCTAAAAAATTTATTGACACACGAAGAAGACGAAGCTACTAGAACACATATACTAACACAACTAGAAGAACTACTCAACTACCAATACAAAGGCGCGGAATTAAGATGCAAAAGTATTAATATGACCGAAGGGCCTAACAAACTTTTTCTATCGGCAGAACAGAACATCCAATCTAAAAAAACTATTGACAGCATAAAAGATAGCAAAGGAGAAAGCATACATGACCTAGACAAAATAACAGACATATTCACGAAATATTATACCAACATTTATGATAAAGAACAGACAGACGACAACGCACAAAAAGTATTTTTACAAACCTGCAAAGAAATACCGACGACAGAACAGATCGAGATGCACGCCCCCTTTACGAACTGAGGGCTGCTTTAGACACAACCCAAAACAACAAGTCCCCTGGCCCAGACGGTCTGACATTTGAATTTTACCAAACCTTTTTTCCCCAAATAGGACCCCTACTATTAAATCTATACAGCGACATGTTAGTTACGGAACAGTTACCTAAAGATTTCAATCTAGCATACATCACACTATTTCCAAAAAAACAGGAAAACAACTTAACACCTAGCGACTTTAGACCAATCTCACTTCTAAACACCGACTACAAACTCCTGACAAAAATGATTTTTCTAAGACTAAAACCCCTCATACCACACTTAATAGGACAAGACCAATACTGCAGCAACCCAGACAAAAACATTGACGAACTGAACCATTCCTTAAGAGATATTATATACTACTGTAAAGACAAAGACTTGAAAGCCGCCCTCCTCTCTATTGACCAGGAAAAAGCTTTCGACAGAGTGGACCATGACTACCTTTTCAAGACACTCGACAAGACCAAGATAGACGGAAGACTGATAAAATACATAAAAATGGTATACACAGAAGCCACAAGCAAACTCATAATAAACCAAACTCTTAGTAATAGTATCCCAATAAAAAGATCTGTAAGGCAAGGTTGTCCCCTTTCCCCCTTTTTATATACCCTATGTCTAGAACCCTTGTTAGAAACCATTAAACTAGATAACAGGATTAAAGGAATTAAAATCCCAGGCCCAACACCCGTAGTTAAAGTTAAGGCGTATGCCGATGATACCACCCTTTTCCCCTCGTCAGAGAAAGAGATAGCCATAATCATAGACAAGTTTATTGAATTTGGAAAAGCAAGCGGGTCAAAAATCAACATAAGTAAGTCCTGTATTATGGGACTGGGCAGATGGAAAATACCCCCAGACATCCCCTTTAACCTAAAAATAGAGGAGGAAATCAAAATTTGCGGGATCACGTGGACAAGCAACCCAACATATTATCACAAGCACCAATGGGACAATATCATACAGAAAACAAAAAACACACTCCAAATGTTTTACTACACAACAACTACCATATTCGGTAGAGCAATACTTGTTAACAACCTGGTCGTCCCGAAGATAGTTTATCTAGCTAACATCACTGAACCTCCACCAACCTTCATATCAAGCATAAACACAATCATTAGGAACTTTATTTTCAAAAACACTATTAGAAGTATCAAACATACAACGCTTATACAAAACAAAGAAGATGGGGGGATAAATTTACAAGACATTAGAACAAAAATACAAGCACTTAGATTAAAATACATAGGACAAGTAGCCAAGAAACCAAACAATTTTCCATTAACAATATACTACTACGGCCTAAGGTTAAGTAAAATAATTCCAATAAAAAATGACATCCCACACTACTTTGGTGCAAACACACATCCATTTTACAGATCCATATCAAGAATACTCCCTGGCAATGAACATCTCATACACAGTAAATTAAAAGACATATATACAACCATTAAGAAACAATTACAAGATAAGTTAATTAATAGAATCAAATGGGGTAGAGAGTTTAATATCACCAATTTCAGAGATACCTTCATAAATCTACACAGCAAACACATTACACATAAAACTAGAGAAATAACATACAGACTAATCTTCGGGATGACCCCAATTAAATTTAAGAAGAGAAATTTACAAACATGCGCCTTATGTCATATAGACAATGGGAACAACGAAAGTCATTTGTTCTTACAGTGTAAATTATTTGAGAATGTCAGAAGTACTATGAAAGACCTGTTGAATGCAAATTGTAAAAGTAATGTTGATCTTAACTTAGCTATTGTTTTAAACAAGTTACCTACAATAACAAGTAAAAAGACTCATAACTTTAATTTAATAATAGTATCAGAATACAGAAGTCTAGTTTGGCGCAGTATAACTAAAGTTGTTCATGACAACATTTCTGTACATCCCTATAACTTAGATTTAATATTTAGGAAAATAATTGAACATAAAATAAATAATATCACTTGTTAAATTGAAACAGTAAATTGTTGAAATTAATGTACTTCATAAACCTGCTTAAGCCCAGCTCGTTTCTATCTATTAATAAGCTTACTTTTTACTTTTATTTCTTTAATTTTCTTTATTATTATTTTTTTTTCTTAAAGGACAACATGACATTTCTTTTGTTATTAAGTAATATATTATTTAATGTTTATGTGAGCATGTGAACGTGTAAATAAAAACTCTTTTAACCCAAGTCCTACTCTTCTAAACGGGAAGTAAACACCACTGCAAGACTATTTTTTTTTCCTGGTTACGTTCTCCTGAACACGTGATCAGAGAGCACGGCGCAGGTCAACACGAGTAATCTACCTGCTAGACTATATACTCTTAGAACACGGCTAGCCAGTAGAAAGCCCGTACGATATGACTATTTCCTTATCTTGGAGAGTGACCCACGACCAGCGCACCCAACAAATGAACTATTGTCTATAGTTATTCTTAGATCACCTGTACAATAGACAGCCAACACCTGATGACGGGAAAATGTGATAACCCTTCAACAACCAAGTCGCCGTGATTATGAGGAAGTGTACCAACTTAAAACAGTCACCGAAGATCGAAATACAACAAAATAGACAAAGAACTCTTTTCTTTTTTAAGGAGATCGGATAACCAACTACAATATTAGGCGTAAAGGAAGAACCAATGATCTGCTCCAAGGGAGATTACAAGAATATAACAACCGCCAGATGACTATGGACCCATCTTCCTATTCATTATGCCAACATCTCATTGATTCTGTTACTATGTTGTTGTTTTTTTTTAGAAAACCTCTATAATTTTATTCCTAGCTTAATTATGATATAAATTTCTTATATTTATAATTAACTTAACCAAGATATTTAAGATATCTGCATATGTCACATATTTCAATTAAATAAAATACTTTTAGTACGACTCTAATAGACGCCCATGACGAATAGTCAGTCGGGGAATATTGTCGGAAAAAGGTACTCCCAGAACGCTGACTCTACCAGACGGGATTGCCACCTTGATGACGAGGAAGTGGTTTCCAAATCTCAAGGGAGGCAATCGAAAAATTGTCAATGAAGGGAAGTAAAAATATTTTGACATTAATCCTTATTACTTTGCAGGAAAATCTACAAATAAAAGGAATAGCTGGAATATAGAACCTTGAGATGATTCTTGCCCACTCTGTACATATATTCAAATGCTTGTTTACACTATTATTATAAGTACCAATAATGTATGTTAATTTTATAGAAATAAAAATTTTTGTTGGAAAAAAAAAAAAAAAAAAAAAAAAAAGAGAAAGCCCAAAAAAGAGGCCAATAGCCCGAAAAAGAGGCAGAGCCCATAAAAGAGGCAAGAAAAGAGGCAAAAGCCCAAGGATCCCTAGGATGTAAATAGCTCGACAACTGATGTCCAAAGCTAAAAAGCTGAGGTTTCCTAAAAAAAAAAAAAAAAAAAACTAACTATCCAATTCAGTTTAATGGTTCTTATGGTGTCAGGTAAAAAAAAATAATTGTACAAAATTATTTCACTTTACCCGAGATTGGGAGTTTGATAAATAACATGTACAAAGTTTTGGCCAGACAGACTGACAGGTATAGTTAGTTGATATAAGCTTTTGTAACAAGTCTGTTCAACGGATTACATGTGTGTATTATACCAACTCAAATTCAAACCGTTGTGTTTTCTTACAATTATATACCAATTGTAGAGGTCACCAATAAAACAATACTATTATCTTGAGAATTTCGGATTTGTAGTCAAAAGACAGTCAAAGTTTGTCAACATAAGGAATTGAACTGTGAGCACTCACCTTTGACAGAGGTACTTTATATTCAATATTTTTGCTGGCTTCGTCTGACACATCAATCATGACACCTTCTGCGATTGTATTTTCTAACGGGATGTCATCAAGAGTCATCCCATCTGATATGGAAATAAAAAAAAACACAGAGGTCAAGAAATAAGAAAATATAAAACATTAATGCGTCTATTAGTTAGATTAATTCTAGCATTTGATAATTATTTAAATAGTCTTTTAAATAATTCAGACATTTTCTTGTTAATCACTTATTTTTAGTATCCTTAAATAAATTTCATATCGCATTAAATCCTACGTTTGTCCTAGCTTAAAGACTACAAAAAAAAGTATTAAAACATTTGAAAGAAAACATGATAGAAAAGAGGGAGTGATGGCCTTACTCTAAAGTGCTTAGCTTGGTGTACCGGTTTGAATCCTGAAGACTGCACTTTTTAATTTCGAGACCTTTGGACGCCTCCGTCCGTTGTGCTGCCCACGAGGGACAGACAGACAGATGGATATCTAGATTTTCCTCTCGTTGGTTGGCACAAAACAGTTAACCAATCAACACACAATACAACTGTCTGAGCATGACAGAAAACTATTGTGATTTTGTAATGTCCTGAATATTTGACATCCATTAGGTACCCATTTGGGCTCTGTACTAATCGTTTTATTTGCATTTGCGTTTCTCTACCTCAAGGGTAGGGTGCAGAGAACATTTGAAAACAGGAATTGTCACGGTGAAGCTTCTGGTGGTTTAACTCAGTCTGTGACTATTCTGTAAATCAATCTAAGAACACTAAAACAATATCGTGATGCCGGACATGCTACTTAAAAGTATAAACTCAAAAAGGAAATATTTTTCAAATAAATGCACACCATTTATTCTAGAACTTGGAATCACTATGATGATTATATACACTTTATAAATACATGTACAATACAATTGAATTGAAATACATTTACTCTATCGCTGATATCTCCACTGAATGTGCAGGTTTCTTGATATGTTCTTTGGGATATACGTCTTGCCCTTTCTAGAATCTTCCACGACTTTCCAAAACTATTCTCGCACTCCTGAAAGTTCCCGACCACACCTTCTATGCTATGTAATGAATTATGATCTGTGATGCTAGCAATTATTCCGTGAAATATAAAGCTGTTTTTTTCCTAATATGACCCTGAAGCAACCCGCTACATGACAATAGACAATGACAATTAATGTTTCTGTCTGTAAATTTACCTTTATAAAAATGCAGTGGAGCATCCATGTGAGTTCCACCATGCTCATTGGAAGAGTAAACCGCTGTCTCGACACTAAGCAAAAAAAAAAATAAATAAATATGTAAATAAAAATTAAAACAATAAATAACATCTGTTAAACTAGCAAGACTAAAGCCTTAAACCAGTGGTGCACAAACTACGGCCCGCGAACTAGTTTCAACCGGGACGCTGAAATGTCGGTACTAAGTGTACAAAATATTCTAGCAAGAAAAAAAAAAACAACGCTATAAAATTGTTTCTTTACCTATGTTAGTGCCCTGCCTTTTTCTCTGATGGATTGGTACGATGACATTTAACATTTCTAGGCTTATGCCTTATGAAATTGGGTACCGCAGAAACTACAACTGAACTCTGAATTTAGAATCTAGACTAGGAAAAGTGAACTTAACATTTGTTTGGAACATGGTTATAACAACAACATAAAAACGTATTATAAACAAATATGACGTCATTCTTGGTTTGTGCCGCGAATAAAAGATTGTTAAACAAGAGATTGGAGGATCGATGGGTATATTTACCAAAACAAAAAGACAATGTCTTTGGTAAAGCTATCAACAATGTTTCTCACATTTGAAGTAGTGAAATGAAGACAGTATCCGACGAGTAAAAAAATAAAGGTATACTTCGAATATCCCATCAATTAACTAGATCCACAAGTTTCTAATAAAATTGTTTCAGGTCATTTTCATTTCGTTTTTGTATATTTTCCATTTTTTGATCATGTGGCCCACGACACGAGTGTCGGAAATTAAAATGACCCGCATGTCAGATTGGTTTGGGCATCACTGGTTTGTAATCTAAATGATTCATTTATTTATTTATCTTCTAGCAGGGATCGGTGCTTCTCGTAGTAACTAGGAGTTTTTGGTTCTACCATGTACTACAGCCTCCTTAATGGCACATTCATGTCAGGCTTTATCAAGATTGGTCAGACGATATCAATTGCTATAAGGAACAGACTTGAATACCTCGTACTTTCTGCCTCTTTCAATAGATATTACATTGTTTAGAGAATGTCTCACTATATAATGTATTATTATTCATATAAATAGCTTGTCTTTAGTAATATTTCACTTTACGATCAAGGCAGTGCGATGTTTATATTATTTTTTAATGCTCATGATAAATGTATCCGTGACCGTAAGAGGCTATAGGGACTTTAGAAAGCGGATGTGTTTGGACTAGCTTATTTGAGGATCTATTTTAAATTATTATTTTTTATTTCTATATTTAGATTGATATTTTCAGTTATTGACAAGGACTAGTTCTTCTGCTCATCATACTTACCGCCCCTACCAATAACAACAACAAAAAAATATGAGCTATTTCCCTTTATTTATCCTGATGCTTATTTTAGGCGTTAAAAGTGTATTTTATTTGATTAATTAGTGAAAATGGTTAATATTGCATAAAGACTTACACTACATCTTTCTTAAATATTAGTGTCTTCACCAAAGTTCTGTTGTAGTGTTCAAATCCAGGCACCATGAATGTTGTAGGTCCATGTTTGTGAGATAGATCAATGATCAGCCCTGACACTGTGGACATCAGCACCAGGAGCAATGATGGATGCCAAGAACACATTCTGACCTGAGGTAAACTCTGTCAATGTAGACTCAAGAGTTCAAATCTGAAACTGTTAATATAGAGCCCTTCAATTAAGTACACAATAAAATGAAACATAGCAAGCTATTCGAGGTTGTTACATTCATCAATGTCGAGTAACAAATGTCAAGGTTATTTTAATTGTATACAAAATAAATAACACTATTCGACCGGCGGCGTAGCATACGCTGCTATTTTGCAGGGCCGGCCTAAGGCCGCTGCAACCTATGCGTCCGCAGTGTGCCTCGCACTTTCATAGGACCCGCGCTAATTCTAGGTGTATAAATTATTAAATTGAACCATTTTATAACTTATAACTGATTTCACGCGGTCTCCTGATTTATCAGGAGCTCACTGAAAGCTCATGAAATTGCAAAATATGTGAAAAAGTCCTGGAAATATCCTGAAATTATTATTCCCCGTAATATACACAAAATTGTCATTTTGGAGTGTCATTCAATATGGAAAGCGCAATCCTGCGCGCTATAAAATAAAACGGCATTATGTAATACCCGTAATTGAAGAATCTGATGAAATAAGCTTCTCGTGCCTCAAACTAATGAAGACTTACTTGAGGTCAACAATTAACGAAAATAGATTGAAACATTTGGTAATTCTTGCTATTGAGCATGATCTATGTAGGAAACAGAATTATTATGATATACTGAATAACTTTGCTACACGCAAGGCTAGTAAAGTAATTCTGTACGTAGTAAAATACAAACTCCTTTTTTTTTCAATTATTACCCGTATCCCTACCCAAACATGGAGCCGCGAAATCCGTTTCGCATATGGCCCCACAATGGTTAAGTCCGGCCCTACTATTTAGTGACGGGTGAATATTACTTGTACGTGTGGTAACTGTAATCCAACTTGCAGAAATAAAAGAGTGATGTTTCCATTACTTGGTGTCCAAACTCGTGAGCCATGAAGAGCATTATATAGAGAGATGTTTACATTTCAGGAAACCGTAAGATTCCTATAGAACCAAGAAATAGACAAGGGAGTTTAAGTTCAATAGCGAATTTTCAGGCTCAGGTTCTGATTCGTTCCTGCCTATTGCAGATAGTAATTTTAAAGACATTTTAAATACAACGGAGAGCAATCAGCACGACATTTTGTTGGCTTAAAGCATTACGCTAAATGGACTTTTGTTACGCTAAATGGACTTTTGTTAATCTGTGAAGCTTGGTCGAGATGATAAGTACGCTAGAACTTGGCTTGGCTATGAAGGAGGTTCGAGGTTCGACACCCGACTCGAGCAGAGTTGTGTTTACTGAGTGCTTAAAGGCTGCACGAAAAACTCTATCCCAGATACTTCCTTACCCCCACTGGTCCACAAATGACATTGGACCAAAGCGCTCAGAGCATGCTATGAGCATGAAAGCAGTGCTATATAAAAGCTACAATTATTATAATTATTAATGTTATTGAAATTAAGTTTCTTATATTTTTATATGTCTAATCTTTTTAATGTTCCTTCTTGAAAAATTAAATTAGGCCTATTTTTTCTAGTAAAGGATAATTATGAAGGTACTGTGACCTAAAAGGAACCCCCGGATTCCAATTTCAAATCCTACGACATATTCACTACCAAGAATGAATGTAGTCATTAAACTTTAGGGAGAGGGGGAGGAAATATGAAATTGAATTTCAATATCAGCTGAGATCTCTATAATAACCGAGTTCAATAGAAAAAAACAATGGTAAATCTAGGAGTCGATCATACATATGGACGAGGAAAGAAAAATAAAAGTGAAAAGAATTCATCATAAAGGATGAATAAATGTGAATGAAATGAGAGAAAGTTAATAAAATAGAAAAGACAACAGAATCGTGGTGTTCAGGGGGTAGTTGAGTGTGTGTTGAGGGGTAGTTGTGTGTGTGTTGAGAAGTAGTTGTGTGTGTGTGTTGAGAAGTAGTTGTGTGTGTGTTGAGGGGTAGTTGTGTGTGTTGAGGGGTAGTTGTGTGTGTGTGTTGAGAAGTAGTTGTGTGTGTGTTGAGGGGTAGTTGTGTGTGTTGAGGGGTAGTTGTGTGTGTGTGTTGAGAAGTAGTTGTGTGTGTGTTGAGGGGTAGTTGTGTGTGTGTTGAGGGGTAGTTGTGTGTGTTGAGGGGTAGTTGTGTGTGTGTTGAGTGGTAGTTGTGTGTGTGTTGATGGGTAGTTGTGTGTGTTGAGGGGTAGTTGTGTGTGTGTTGAGGGGTAGTTGTGTGTGTGTTGAGGGTAGTTGTGTGTGTGTTGAGAAGTAGTTGTGTGTGTGTCGAGGGGTAGTTGTGTGTGTGTTGAGGGGTAGTTGAGTTATGTGTGTGTTGGTGTTGGTGAAAAGGAAAGTAAATGAGAACAAAAAGAATGAAACAAATGAAAATAGAGAACAGAAAATACAAAATAGAGCGAGAAAGCAATATGGGAGAAAAAAAAAAGTTAAAACTAGAGAATGAAACAGATAGTTAAGGTGTATGTGTGTTAAAGATAAGGTCAAAGAACGAAATATAGACGAAAGAAAAAGTGGATTAAAACTCAAATCTATTAAAATTAGTGGCAAAAATATATCTGCTTAAATGTTAAAATGTGTATTGACAGGGTTTAGAATGAAATTGTTTAGGATTCCTAAAAATAACTTGCTAGTTACAAATATCATAGTACACAAGAGACACAACTTACTTTTAACAAAGCTTATTCCCATACACCAGCGCTTCAATGCCTGGCTCCTGGCTTTAAGAAAACACCCAAATGAACTTAAGTTCGTGGCTCCCGATTTCCGCTCACCATGTCAAGGTTTTATCTGTTATGCTAAGCCTACGTATGTCTGCCACACCAACCCTGCACATCAATTGGGGAATCTGGATGATGCATGAACACCTCTCCAGCCCCTCCTTTCTTTTCCCTTTCTTTCAACTAGATCCTCTAAAACACACCACGTCTGAATCTAAAGCTGTGTTATTTTATGCAAGATATTGTTTCCCTATTTTGTTTTTCAATCTTTCTTGATAACACATTCTTAATAGAAAAACATAAGCATGGCGAATATATAAAGTACCTTTACATTGTATCTATAACGAAGGTTTCTCTGTATGCTCTCAAGAATAGATGTGACATCCAGTTTTATGCGTATATGTAATGAATCGATGTAAAATGAGTAACAGTGTAAATAAGAAGTAAAAGTGGGGAGCATATTCTTATTTTAGTACTGTAACGAGTCGTATTCGCAATATACTCATAAACGGTCGGAGGACTACATGTTATTAAAAATATTTAATACATGACCATTTTAAACAAGACTCACGAATATCTTTTTAAAAAGAGCTTATAATTAGTTACAATTCATTTATGCTTTTAAATCAATAATTTAATTTTTTTTTTTTTGAAATTAGGAGCAAAAGTTCTCCTTTCAGACCTTGAGGTCTATAGGGCAGATGATGTAAAGGTCATCTGATTCTGTGGCCTACGGTTTACGAGGGTGTCATGTGGCCAGCACAACGACCAACCGCCTTTACTTTTCCCTAACTAATGTCAGGTACCCATTAGAGCTGGGTGGACTCAGAGGCGCCCAAGGATCCCGAAATAAAAATCCCAGCCTTCACCAGGATTCGAACCCAGGACCCCCGGTTCAGAAGCCAAGCGCTTTACCGCTCAGCCACCGCGCACCATAAGAGATGTAGATATAAATATGTATTTAATCCCTTTCCCTTTTATTCTCCCACTTCCAATTCTCTGATGAAGTTGAAATGTACATAATTATTTATAGTAGATGACGCAAATCAGAAAAAAGATTCTCTAGTTATTTGTAGTGAAACTTAATATACGTTGTTTTTATAAATATATTTTTAATTTTTTTATTGTTCCTTCATTACGTCAAACAAAGCAGCTGTTTCAAAGTCCGGCTGACTAAGATTTCCAATATTTAAAAGGTCAATAAAATGGTATCAAAATATCTCGTCTTCCAAAGTGATCACTAGGAAACTTTCGAAGACCAGTCCTCTTTTTCTTACTCTGATACAGTATTAAAATATATGTAGACGGTATTTAGGGGAAGGTACGATTAAATATTTTTTTTGAAATTGATATACAATACGCTTAATATTTATTCATTTATTTTTTTTGTTTTATTTGTTTGTTTTTAAAATAGTACACACAAGAGTAGGCTAGCTAACGACAATTCTTAAAATCAAAGTTTTTTGGGGGTTTATTTTGGAAAAAAAAGCTTGGGTTTCATCCGTGCGGGTCTGCACCCCTGCCCTGGTCAATATCTTTAATGTTTTGTAAAGAGTGAAGCCAAACCAAAAGATGAGTCATGACCTGACACACTAGGTTGTTTATCTCTGAGTGTTTCACTACACATCATATGTTACTGATATCTGTTCAAGGAACTCTTCACAACTACTGGCCATTAGGATGTTCACTGAGACTGTCATGGGGAAATATTTTTGTTTATTGGTACGTATTAATGTCATAACTGATTAATTGCCTGGTTTTGTTCTATGAGCCCAGGTATATCGTCACTGTAGACCCAAGTTCAAACCTTCACTGAGAGTTAAAAAGTCATTCACATTGAACAGACGTCTGAGAGTTGGTAAGTCATTCTCTTTAAACAGACGTCTGAGAGTTGGCAAGTCATTCTC
>JADKLZ010000687.1:16938101-16951589 GCA_021533235.1 Biomphalaria straminea
CGTCTGAGAGTTGGCAAGTCATTCTCTTTGAACAGACGTCTGAGAGTGGGAAAGTCATTCGCTTTAAAAAGACGTCTGAGAGTTGGCAAGTCATTCTCTTTGAACAGACGTCTGAAAGTCATGAGAATAAGTCAATTCATTTTAATTTATTGATAACTTTTTTTAAACCTAAACTTGACATCATTAACCCAGTTGGTCTTTGTATCAACTCTGCTTTATTGCTGCTAGATATTTGCCCACTGGTTTTGAACTAAGCAACTGTCATAACGTGGACGTCTCCATTACGGGTTGTTTCTCTGCTAGAAATGGAAGAGTTCTAGGGAACATTGGATTCTCTGGTGCACACTAAAATGATCACGAAACCTTTAAAAAGCAAAACTTATCGACACTTCTTTTCTTTCGTACATCTGATACACCAAAAAGCTTGCTATATGTAAAAGAATCTCCAATGACAACAACTTTATAATTTTTCTCAGAAATTACTAAGTAAAGGATGATAAGAAATAAAATGACAAGAACTCTTATGGACTGTTAACGTCAGTCTGGACACAATGGCACACGTTGTCATACTACGCAGTCAAAAGTTAAAAAAAAAAGTATCTCGAGAGTCCCACTTGTTGATAACTAAATACTTTTTATCTTTAAACACATTCGCCCTTTAAGTTGCTTTCTCAATTTCCTATGTACTTTTATCTCTTTTTTTTTCTCTCTTCCTATATCTTCATCATTCTATTTCTCGCTCTCTTTCTTTCACTCTATTTCTCTTTCTCTCTCTCTCACTTTTTTATCTCTCTCCCACTCTCTCTCTCTCTCTCTCTCTCTCTCTCACACACACACACACTCTCTCTTTTATTTTTCTATTAATGTTTTTAGATCTATAACTTATTAGAAACTATTTACAAAAAAAAACACAACAAAACAACCAGATATAATATGTTTTGAATGAGACAATAAGACAAGTAAACAAATTTATCGACCTTATCATTACGATAGTAATATTTTCAAATGAATATTTTTCTGACAAATCTTTTATCAACTCTGTCTGTCTGTCTGTATGGTAAAGATCTTCTACACAATAATTATATTTTGGAGGCCAGGTGGCCCAGTGATAAAGCGCTTGGCTGCCGAACCGGAATCCCGGGGTCGAATCCTGGTGAAGATTGGCTATTTTTATTTCGGAATCTTTGGGCACCTCTGAGTCCACCCAGCTTTAATGGATATTTATATACGTTAGGGATAAATAAAGGTGGTATGTTGTTGTGCTGGCCACATGATACCCTCGTTAACCGTAGTTGTACAGCACTTTTATGCATTGAAAAAAAAGCGATCACGGTAAAATTCACACAGCTGCTCCCAGACAAGTGATATGATCAATGCGCTTTGTGAAAGTAGTCCAGACAAGTGATATTAACCTTACGCATTGAGAAAGTGGTCCAGACAAGTGATATGATCATTGCACATTGAGAAAGATAAAATCATTAAATTGCGCTAAACAAAAACAATTTTTAAAGAAATATTTCAAATTGCACAGATGTGTTTTTGGTCCTATTATAAATTTAATTACATGGCTGATCTAAAAATCCAAACTAATTATTACAATTACCTTAATAAAATTTAAACAAAAATATTTTTACTTCTCTTGTTCTTACATGAGTTAACATTAAAACTTTATATTTTTATTAGTAAAGAAATGTATTACATCGTGAGAGATGTTGTGTACAATTGAAAATTTAAAAACAATTATAATAAAATAGAAAAAAAAACATTTTTAAAAAATTACATCTTTTATACGACTTACAGAGCGATTAATTGCTCTCAATAACTAATAAATGTTAGATTAGAAGTAGTGGGAATATTTCTTATCCCTCCCCAACCCTAGTAAGAATAGTACTAGTAGACTTTATAATATTCCAATGATTGACATCTAGATCTAGCGTTAGAAGTCAGTGCACGAAATGTTCCTGAAAATTAATTTATTAGAATCTTGAATGATAATATCTACATATATAATAATAATAATGTCTAAATATCCAAGGACGCATAATCCTTTCAATGTACATTTTGTCTCGTTCTGTAGACAAATTTATTTTTTTTGCTTTTTACTTTAAAATATAGAAACGGTCAAAGTACAGTTTTCCCAGTGGGACAACGAGATAGTAATGCTTTTTCCAACGATAGACATCAACTTTCAAAATTTCTAGAAAAACTGTTAGAGCCTTCTTTGAGATCAGTGTCCACTTTCGACGCACCGACCCACCCAGAAGTTTCCACGAAGTTATTAGTTGAATAGAGGTTTTGTAATAATTTAGGAGTTGTACAGCCACGGGAAATACTGCACTCCTTACTAATCTTCGGACTAGAAGACAAGCCTTATTTTTTTTTATTTATCTTTTCATACTGTCGTACAATTTGTGGTTTAGAAATTATGATAACTCTCCCCCCTCTCTCTATGTATATGTGTGTGTGTGTGTGTGTGTATTTATAGAATTGATTTTATTTATCAGGTGATCCTTCTCTTGTTCAATGAAGCTCTCTCTGCTCCAAGACGAAAACTCCATAGAGTTCTACATTTGAGAGAATTGAATGAGGTGTCTACAGAATCAAGCAAAGAATCTTTCTCTGAGACTACAACGCCAGAATCACCGCCTCTCACTCCAACGTATCCTCCGAGTGACCCAAACGACGCTTGCCATGGGTGCACCTATGGACAGGTTTGCCAGATGGTCATCCCTCCATGTTTGAGGCCCCCACCTGAGTGTCATGAAACAACCCCAGACCCCAGCCTAGACTGCGCCCAGTATGCCAGCTACTGCAAACCTGTTCCAGCTTGTATTGATTACTCTATTGTAGTAGGATAATTAGTCATCAATTAATAATTAATTTACGAAATATTGATGAATATTTTGATAGATTTTGAAGGAAAAATAAACTTTGGAATGTGTTTACATGTTTACATTTATTAAAAAATACATTTCTCTCTCTCTTTTTTACATTTAATTTTGTATAACTTTTTTTCATACTATAGACTGCTTCTTGCATCAAGGTTCATTTTTCTGGATTTATAGAGACTATGGGTATCTGCAAGAATATCTCCATTAGGACTTTAGGTGCTCAGCTCAGTTCGAGTTGGGATTTGAGCTCAAGCACACTGGATAAGTAACCAGACAGATTATGTACACATATATAATGAAGTTTAATTTTGATTTATTATAGTTACAAGGCCAGTGCCTATTTATAAAGCACTGCTCGGCTACCTGATTGTTTGTATTTGAAGAATAACATAATGCTAGGCTCGATCTCAGCTCCTGACGAATGCCTATTTTTTTTCTCAAGAATCTCACCACTTCCAAGATTTAGGCTTTTAAATAAGTCCAAGACTTGTATACATGGGAGAATAGGACATAGAGAGTCTCGGCATAAACTTTGTGATGTATTACTTCTATATTTCACATTTCAGCATATGGTATGCAAATAAATACAGAAAGACTAAAAAAAAATAAATGACCTTTAGCCAGGAGGGCTTTAAAAGGCGCATCAGCATTGGAGGAGAAAAAATGACAAGCAACAGTAACTTTAAACCAAACCTGAAATACGGCAGCACTGGCAAAACTCAAAACAATATGTAAAGACAAATACGTAGCCATCGACACCAAAGTCAGACTGATGCGCTCCCAGGCTTTATAAGCTTGCGAGTATTTGACGCTGACTGCCATTGAAAGAGGTTCTATCCAAGGCAAAAGACAGAAAGGAATTAGAAAGACGGTTGTCAAATGTTACGAAGTGCCCCAACTGTCCAGCAGATTTAGGGATAGGTAATGGTGATTGTTCTCCCTGCCAGGGACTCATTTTGTTAAACATTAAAATAAAATGTCTAGGTATCTAAGAGAATGTCAAGTGGTAAAAAGTCTGAAAGTTCTTTAACTTGTTTAAATAATAAACAGCGTGTTTAGAGGATTCCAGCTCCCGTCACCTCATTGGAAACTTCTAACTGTGGAACTAGATAGGCTAAGAACGAGAGCGAACAAGGCCTCTTTCGAGTTATCTTGGGTGAGCTTTTTTGAGCTAATAGCCTGGTAACTCAGTCTGAAAAGTCCTCCACGGCGTTTCACACGACGTCAAAGCATTTGCGGCTGGATTGTCCGTTCTCTCACGGATTATAGAAAAAGAACCTGACTAGAATCACCCCGAAGACAACTCAGCCTTCGGCCGCTAGTACACTAAGAGGGTCATTTTCATGGGTCTGTGCGATATGTAAATGACCAGATAGTTTTATAATCAATAAAATGTTCTATCCCTCAGACATAAAAGATTTCTCAGTTCACGGCTATCTACCGGAAAAAAAAACCTTTCTGGAATCAATCTTTATAATAGCCCCTGCGATTTCAATGTGGACATGTTCCTGGGTTCTTCCCTACCTAATTTGAGAGAAAATATAGATACAAGACAATGCAATTGTTTTGTGGTTTATGTTAATTCTGCTTTTATAAATCTGTAAATCTGTTATTGAGTTTAGTTCTATTATTTGTCAATCAGTTTTGCATAATTTGTGCTTGAGGAATAAAATTATTCTATTTCTTGGAAGTCTATTATTTCTTCAACTCAACAATAAGGCCCGGGACCCAGTTGGATATTTGTTCATCATGTGTAGCATCTAAATATACCAAGACGTATTTTTAATTCCTGAGTAACTGAGGTAGATAAAAATATTTAAAAAAAATAGAGATAAACACATTTGTTATAATAAAAATAGATTTATTTGGCATCTGGTTTGTCCTGAGGAAAAGATAAAGATAGATTGTAAAATGTTACTTTCCTATGCCAAAGTATAGTCAATGAAACAGAAATATAACGCAATAAGATAATAAGGGAGGGCTTTTAAAATCAAATTGATGATATATAAGGACACACAGATAAATAAAAAAAATGTAATCGAAAGAGCTTAAAATGTGATTTTATAATTTGTACACCAGATACACCAAAACGTCAGTTATTTAACAGTTTTTCAGCCATATATGACATTGTACACTGTGTTCCTAAATACAAATGTAAAACTAAATGCTGAAACAATGGATGCTTTAGGTAGGATGTAGAAGTAATGTGAGACATACATAGCGGTCTTCTAGCCTGGTCCTTTGATGCTGCTAGTTGACAAGTCCGTCGTTTGTTGTTAGGGCTTTATTTTGTTTCGCCATCTTTAATTTTTTTTTACACAAAGTGCGGTCTAAGGTTATATCTTGCCAGTAGTGAACCGTCCACTACGTTGAGGTCCCGTTTGATTACATCCCCTATCGGTGGTGGGGACGACCAGTTTTTGTCGTACGTAAAGAATGACTATGAACTTGTTTTGCTCCACAAATTCAAAATCAAACGTTTTCATCTAATGTTTTTTGTTTGTGAAATGTTTCGGATGTCCTTTCAGAGTTTAAGATTATCTACTTGCTAGTTCAAATCTAGGACAGATTGCCGGTGAGAACAGTGAAAAGGGTATGAGCCGGACCATTGAAGAGTCCGATCGAGAGTCTTTTTCGCAAATCTTTGGGAGATTTAAACTTTTAAAAATATTAATAACATTTCATATTTTTTTATTCATTTCTATGGCCATCATTGTAGGATTAAACTGGCAGGTACCTGGTTTTCCTGGATAGCTCAGGCAATCAATCCCATGCTCTAATAGCGCTAGGGAAGAAATTTGTCCTAGCATATAGGACAAGGAATGTGTATTCTCAGGCCTGATTAGATATGGTCACGTCAATAGAACACTGACATTGTCATGACAGCATAGGTGTTTACTTGAGACCATTGATATTGACTGTTGGTTTCCGTATCAAAGTATATCTAGATATAAATTTAACATATCCTATGTAAGGTCACGAATTATTTTTAGCCTTATCTTATTTTATTTATCTTATCAAATACAGACGTTACTTCAAAAAAAAAAATAAGGTGATTACGTCCTACGCGTTTCTCTAGGTCAATCTAGTCCTGCAAATCAATGACTTATAGTCTTCCAAATCGTTGGTTTTCAACCCATTTCATGATTTAATTGCAAAGGGAATAGAAATTATTTGTATAAATTTGTCCTAGCATACGGAACAAGGAATGTGCCTTTATCTTTGTGTCTTTCTGGGTATTTTATTAAGTTTTGTTTTTGTATTTGAAGATTCAAGTTTGATTTGTAATTGTTTATTCTTTCTTTGAAATCCTCTTTTTTCGAACCGTTATACAGAAATGTTCAATCTAAAAATATCTTAAATCACAGGAAATAGAATGGTCTGTGTCGGTATGATAAACACAATGAATGAAACAACTTACGGACGTAATGTCAATACATATATGTACTGCCTGACAGTCAGACTGACACTGGACACAGTCCGGTGGTGGCCCTTCACAGTCTGGATTAAAAGTCAAACATTTCTGAGTGGACAGACAGGGTGGACTGCACGGTGCAGAGGATTGCCTTGTTGTGACCCACTGGGGATATTGTTCATCAAACACTTACTCAGTTCTAATAAAATAGCCTGAGTCTCTTAATCAAATAAAAAGATGAATAAATAAAAACACTAAAAGAAATCAACAACAATCAATCAATCACTAAGTCAGTAATCCTTTACTTTATCCTCTCAGTCATTCCCTCTTCGATCAAGATTATTTAAAACGATCAAACGAATTATTTTAATTTTATTGGGTTCGTCGATAAAATAGCGCGAAACAAATTTTAGAGTTTCGGATGTCCAAAGTTATGTCTGCAAAATGAGGGAGAAATAAAGAAGAAATTATACTAATAAAGTATTGGTTTTATTTGGGTTTTTTATTTTCTTTTTTTTTTTTAATTATTTTTTATTCATATTTTAAGGTATCTGAAGTATTTTACTGAAAATATTTGTCCGCTCTATTTAGTCAACACTATTTAGTTCGCGCTACTTTGTCGAGTCACACTTTTATTGAACTTACAAGGAGAAGTAGACAAATCTGAAATACAAATATACACATAATAAGGTACATGCAGGAACAATCCCTAAACTATATATATGTATATATGTATATATATGAGAGAGAGAGAGAGAGAGAGAGAGAGAGACAGACAGACAGACAGACAGAAATACAGACAGACAGCTGGTTCCACGACATAACTTTCGCTGATATTTTGTTCACCGATAGTTGATTCACGACAAATAGTTCACACGACTAATCGTTCCTGACAATTCGTTCAGAAAAATTAACATTAGGATTAGGCTTAGATATCATTTTTTTTTTAAATAATGGCACAAAAATGTAATGTTCCAATCCCCTGTATGTACAGAGAGAAAGGGAGAGGAGGGAAAGGAGATGGAGAGATATATAGAGAAAGTGTTAGATATGTGTGAATGTGTGTGTGTATGTCTCTAGACCAGTGATTCCCAAAGTGGTCCACAGGGACCCCCAGGGGTCCACGAGGACTTCCAGGGGGTCCACGAAAGTGAAAAAAAGAATTGGGGGTCCATGACATCCAAATGGGGGTCCACGAGAGTGGATCTCATTCAAGAAGGAATTGAGTTTAATATAAATCTCACATTAATGGAATCCCCTATTATATCATACAAATATACTTTATTTTTACTTTATTATAGCTAGGCCATTAAATATTTCACGCATTATTGGAATGAAAAATATATATTTTAAATTTTAATACCTCATTTAAATAGCTCAATTTGGTCTAGAGATAACTAATATTTAACATGGCTGAATCTAAATATAAAATAGACTGTGGTGTTAATTTTCAATTTTTGTTTTCTTCTTTTCTCGTCGAACTTATATTGCTTATGTGTCTTTTATTTAACATTTTATGTAATGATACCGTGAAACCACCTAAGCGGGAGGATCGTCGGAGACAAAGCCACCCTGACAAGATTTGAAAAACTATTGAACACTCTATGATAAAGTTGAGAAAAGATCTACAATTGACAAAATATTTGCTTTTCAAATTTTAAGGAAAATATAATGTTTTGCTGTGTCTTAAAATATCTTGCAAAATTATGAAAATGACATACAATTAGCGAAAAAAAAAATGATTTAGCCAGCCGCTGAAGTTTTTAAAACTATTTTGCACAAAGCTGCATCTGATATTTGCAAAGAATTCTTCTAAGGAACAAATAGTTCAAAGGTCTATATATGAACCGAGTTGTGCCTGTCATGAAGCATTTTTGGGCACATGTTCGTTTATTTATGGATAAAGAAATTCACGACAAAATTTCGTTTTGTGAAAACTGATAATTGACAATAAAGTCGAACACATTTGATGTTTTGAAGGAATCGTTCGAAAAAAAAGCAAACCCTGTAACTATTATATCAGTACCAACAAATGGAGCAGTACTAGATCTTGATTGCAGGAATATCTTAAATGTGTTATCAACGCAGTTATGAGACGCTAAATACGCAATTACTTGCTCAAATGTGAAGAGAAAATGACGAGAACATTCATCAGTTGAATCACAAAGCACCAGGAGAGAACCAATTTACAGCAGAATTAATTCTCAGCACAAAGGAGTGCATGATGTGTGTGTGAAAAATTGTTATATGTAACTATATAACTATATTTGCATAGTGTAGTTTTGTCTAGTTATAACTTAACAAAAAGAAATGTAGACTGTACAGCGTTAAGTATTTGAAATTGAACTTCATTACTTCCTTGTCAAACAAGAGAGTGTTTATGTGCCATTTTTTATGATGCAGTGCTCCTATTTCTTCTCTGTTGGTTCTCATAGAGCTCATTAGTTATAATGATCTTAATTTTTAAATTATTTTTCTCCATTGGGCCATTCAATAGGTATTCCAGCTCCTTCATTTGTGGTGGCTTTCTGAGAACAATCCATAAAAACTCTGTTAGGGCAATGGTATTGTGGGAGGGTTCACTCAATTCTTTAGCTCTGTTGGAATATAGCTAAATATTTCTTTCTACTAATGTAAGTCTTTGCAAACAACATATTTCTGCAAACAATATATTTCTCTATACAGCTGGCCGAGTCAACCCTGTCTGGTAATGATGTATTTTTTATTCAAATTATTATGGCTCAAAAATCCACGAAAAACAGCTCTTTGTGAAACCTTTTACTAAACAACAAATCTCTATGAAAAATAATCCCCGTAGCAATGGAAGTCAAGCTTGCAAACCTTTAAAAAAAAAGTTTCCAATGCGTTTAGTGATAGTAAACGATACATATTAACTGTTACATAATGGGTTTAAATTTCAATTTCGTTAATAAATTTATTGTAAAAACAAAATGAATTTAACTTAAAAAGTAGTTTTAAATGACTTTTCACTCCTTATGTCACTGATTGAAAATTATTTAAATAAAATGTGTAATTTGAAATTGATGAATTTTCAAAAATTCAATATAACTTAAACCGGGGGTGGGGGAGGGGGTCCCGGAAAACCAGAAAACATATCAAGGGGTCCACGAGACAAAAAAGTTTGGGAACCACTGCTCTAGACGAATATATGTGTTTGTGACAGGGATGGAACAACAAATGATATTTATGAATAAAAATAAATTGAATTTGAAAAGTTTTATATTTTTTTAATGATGTTATTTATATTTTTAATTCTGAATAATATGGATTATTACCTTTTCAAAATTATCTATGTGAAATTAAAATGGTTGCAATTTTAATTTTGAACTATAGGCAGATAAAAGTCTTATCGCCTTATTAGAATCTCTAACAAAACGCACATTTTTGAGTCCATCAACTGAGAATGTGTTTAAACATAACTAGATCTAAATCCTACGTCTTACCAATGTGAGAACGAAGCGCACGTGCATGGTGTTAGGTTCACACGGAGACACCTGACTGTACACTAAGTTCACCTGTAGCTTCCTCTGATGACGTCATTTCACTCTGTACACTCTTTTCAATGCAGAGGCGGAAAAAATATTCAATTTCTCATTTGAAAGTCAAGTTTAAGGTTTCAATTTGTAGAGAGCCTTTTAGTTATTTTTCTCTCGTTCTCATTTAGCTTTCTCTCTGGTTATGATGTTTAAATTTTACCATCAAAAAGCTTTTATCAACTCAATCTGTTTGTCTGATAAAAAGCTTATAGACGTTGATTCTCCAACATCTATCTTCAGATCAAATAGAAACTTTGCAGTTATCCAATGGAATAGACAAAACATACATTAAAAATAAATAACCAATTAGTGAATTAATTACTGGTACATAAACATTTTGTTTGATATCAATAAGGGAAATTAATCCTTTAGTATTCAATTTTTCTGCTAAACATGGAGATTTCCGTCCCCTTAGATAATGTTCAATAAGTTAATTCTCCCACACCCATTTTTTGGATCGTTAATACTTTGAACAATTATTTATTGTATCTACAAAAAGTAAATTAATTGAAAACTAAATAATTAGTCCATTAGTTATTTTGTTTGATATCAAATAAGGAAAAAAACTTCTACATTATTGAGAGATATCGTTGTAAGAGAGGAGTTCTTTCCCTTAGATCAGCTTTGTTTTTTATTTAATTTTTTTTTTATTTAGCTTGTGTTTTGGTTTAATGTTTTTTTGTATTTCATTACTTTTTTCTTTTGCACTAGCGATACGCCACCGAATAAGTTTTTGGCTTTCATTCCTTAAGTTTTGTTTATTTAGATGGCTAGTAAATTGACATATATCAAATTTGTCAATAGAATCCAAGTTGTTGAAAAGCACGTTGCTACTAAGATCCAATCTATATTCCGAATTTAGATGACAGTGTACTTTATAAGGTACCAATGTTTTACATCTTGTAATATAGGCATATTAACTATAAGCTGTTTTTTAATCGAGCGCATTGTGTGAAAAAACAAATCAAATTTCAAGAGTTGGTAATGACAAGCCCATGTTTTATTTCATCATTGCGACTGTTGCCTTCAGAAGTTTAGCTGTCCCCTGTTTTGATGACCAGCTCTATCTGTCTGTCCAGCTGGTCAGTGCACTCAAACACTGGTGGGCAAGGCCCTGGTCCCTTGCAGCCCCTCACCTCACGGCAAATCTGGCCTGGCCTACATCCTCCGCACTCGTTGTTAGGCACGCACTGGAAGCTGGGGCACGGTGCCCTGATGCACCTGATACCTGTGTCGATACACACTTGACCTCTGGGACACGTCCCGCATGGGTTCACCTATTAACCATGTTAAAAAAAAGAAAATTTCACTAGTATTCTAACATGTTCAAATCTAAAAAATTATGTTTCATAAAAAAATAATAGTACACTTGGTGTCTAGAGTTGACGAAGTGTAATTAAAGGAAGTGTTAATTGAAATTAATATTTTGGTAATGTCTTACCGGTCGGCACTCGTAAAGATCTCTGCAGTCACGACCAGGTCGTCGTCCATCGTCGCAGGTGTTACCTGTATATTGGCACTCTTCGCTGTCCCGGCAACCACGGGGGCAGGGGTTCTGTTTGCGTAGACAGCGATATCTTTAAAGGGACAAAAACAATATGACTGGATACGAATTGGCGTTCTTACTTCAGAATGTAATCTATCAGTGGGAAATTTATCAGCCTATGAACAAAATTGGTGCTCTTTTTCATTGGAGAATTTTACTTTAACTAGAGCTTAATGTATTTTAAAGGAACGAATTAGAAAAATAAAACATTTTTGATAAGACGATCAACTGGCTGCTTGATAAGTTGACAATCAGGGATCTTTCAATTCAGTGTTCTTGGCATTTGCTATTTTTATCTAATTAGTTCAAAAGTTCCTCCAATCTCCTTTTTTTTAACATTTTTTTCTCTTTTCAGGTTTATCTATATATAGCTTTTGTTTTATTTCGCTATGTTACTGATTTGATAGCTTTAAAAGTCATATTTTATTTGGCCAGCTCGTGTTTTTTTTTGTTTGTCTTCTACACTAGGACTACAACAATGAACACCAGGAAAATGTAACCTTAATATATACTTGAGCATCATGATCCATATGTATAAGATCATAGAAAGTATTTAATTATTTAATGTATTATTTGTGAATGTAGAACATAAACAAAAAACACCCAATATGCTTAAAGACATCACCTGTTGGAATAGCGGCTTGGTACACATTCTTCATCTTCGCGGCAATCCCAGCAGTCTTCGGGTAGGCACCTCTCTATGACAGACTGGATACACGCACGCCCTGGTGGGCAGTAGGGAGACTCAAAGATACACCTCGGACCTGGAACATAGACAAGACTTCAATAAAGAACGAACAAAATATAAAAGCAACCTTATGTAAAGGGAAGAACTCCACATTTACAGCCTTACACCTTAATAATTTAGAATTTATTTCCCTTTTAGATATTAAAGAAACTAAATAGCTACCAGTAAGCAAATGGTTGACTGGTTTCTTTTTTAAATGGATACATAGCAGTAAGAAGGAGCTTGGGAGCAATAACGTATACAATTATCTAAGTGTATAATTCCCCACAAATAAAGCGTTTGCTTAATACTGAAAGACGAGCTTCCCTTCTTGATATAGAGTACCAATTTAAGTTGGACGTTCTAAAGATCAAGAAAATTAAATTTTATCACGTTTGTGGGATTGAAACTCCCCCCCCCCATCTGTTAATAAGCCAAACGTTGTACACTTCAGTCAACAGGCCCTTTTGTTTACAATACTCTCCAGAATTCATTGAGGCTCGTTGGTACTTCACATCCTAAAACATAAAAGCAGTTGGTTGTTGTGTTGGCATACGACATCCTTGTTAACCGTCGGCCATAGAGAAAATTCAGCTTTACATCATATGACTGAGCAAGGTCTTAAAGGAAGGTAACTTAAAATTTGATAGATTGAAGGTGTAGATATGGATACATTTAAAAGTTTACATCTTTCTTTAATTGACATATTTCTCGTCTAATATTTAGGACATTTTATTAATTGTTTTTTTAAATGATTTAACTTTTTAATGTTTGCAAAACAATCGTTTCTGTAAAAAGAACACTACCCTTTAGGCAGGTGTATTCATTTCTATTAAGAATATAACATTTTACTGCCCTTGCAGTACATAGGTAGACACATGCATTAAAAGATAGTTCAAAAGACTTGAATGAATCCTAACAAGTATGCACATAATCTTGGGAGCTAGGGCTAATTCATAAGTACAAGACTTTTACCTCTACAGCAAATGTCATCTCCCGATAGACCCCGTAGACACGCTGACCCAGACGGACACGAGTTGTAGCGTCCACGACACCTGAGTGCTGTGTAGTCCGAGGTTGGAGTTGGACCATCCACAAGTAGCACATCCTGGAATCCTTGTCGCCTACATCGGCCATCAAGATCTTAGAGAAGTTTAAGATTACAGTACAAACGTGATTTTTTTTTTAAATGCTTGTTATTTAATCAATGATGTGGTATTATAAAAATCATCTGGAAATGGTTCTCTCTCTTCTTTGCCATAGACATGATTCGCTTAAGAGAAAACAAAAACTAACTATAAGGTGGCAAGTTTAAAAACAACAACTAACTATAAGGTAGCAAGTTTAAAAAC
>JADKLZ010000687.1:16962046-16972161 GCA_021533235.1 Biomphalaria straminea
TCATGTGCTAAAGTATAAAACTATCGTTGCGAAGAGAAGTTCTATCATCTTACAGTTTTAGACCTAGGGACGTGACCTTATTTTACGTTCGCTGTTCGCTGAATAGAGCGATGTGTAACATTTCGTGAATGTCTAATGAACGAATGTGCGTAAGGATATCTACGCTTGCTGATATAAAGAACGAACTTATGTAAAAAGCCTTTTGAAACACAAATTTGAAGCTTAATTTTGTTAAATAATAAAATCATTAGACTATATTTTGTATTTTCATGCGTCAAAGTAAAAACCTATAAGTGCAAAGTGTATTTCTTAAAATTAGATCTAGATCTAAATCCTTTCGATCTTTTTCTCATGTCAACATTTTAAACAAAGCCTAGATCCATAAAATAGTATAGTTGTAATAGACTTGGTCAACTTTATTTTTTTTAAGGGTCTTACGTTTGTTTTAGGGCTACAATACATACACTAGGGCCTACGTTAGTACCCAAGGAACATTTCTGCCAAGTTTTATCAACATTGGTCAAGCGGTTTTGATTTCCATTCGGCTCATACATACATACATACATACATACATACGCCTTACTTATCCTTTTATATATTAGATATCATAATATATGGCCTTTAGTCGCCATTAGCGATTGCCGATATGAAAAAGTATGATGTCGCCCACAAAGCTGTTTCACTATTTCTTTCCACGCAGCAGATGTATCTTAAGTCCAAAGGTACGGTAAGTACCGATATAGTTTGGGAACAGCAATTTTATTTAAAGAACGATAAATATAAAATGGTTTTAAGCAGGGCCGGTCTTAGGCCACTGCCACCTATGCGGTGGCAGTGGGCCCCGCGCTTTCATAGGCCCCGCGCTAATTTTTTGTATAATTATTAATTGCAAAATATATACAAAAAAATTCCTGGCAATGTCCTGCACTTATTAAAATCTCCTGAAAACTCAACAAAATCTTATTTAAAAAAAGACAAAACTGTCATTTGTGTGTGCTATTCAGTACGGAGAAAACGCTTATCCTACGCGCGATAAAAAAAAAAAAAACGCATTTTCAGCTTTTATGTATAATCGGACGAATTTTCCCCTTAAACGCAAGTTAACTTGATCGCAATTTTGTACTTTGAAAAGAATACATAAAATACAAATGCAAACAAAATTTCTAATACGAAATCTTAAGTCTTTCTCTCCTAATAGACGATACCATCGTTGATGTTGACCTCATTAATTTAAATTAATGTTTAATTATTTTAAACTTGATTTTGGATTATATAAAAAGAGCATGTATTACCCATTAATTCTATACCAAATACAACATTTTCTTATAACAAACAGCTAAGCTAGTGAAGCCCAATCATAACATGGGTATTGAAATAGTAATGAGCAAAATGAAGTGTTCCTTCAAAACGTAGAAAAAATAATTACGGAGAGAAAGAGTTAATTTTCCCGTATTATCCTTATTCCCACCCAGACTAGGCCCCGCGCAATCAGTTTGCATAGGGCCCCGCGATCGCTAGGACCGGCCCTGGTTTTAAGTAAAATTAGGGGAAATATAATTCGAGAAAGTACATGTCTTTCAGCCGACGCATTAAAAAAATTCCATCACAAGACCAAGGGGGCGCGGTGGCTGAGCGATAAAGTGCTTGACTGTCGAACCAGGGGAATGACGATGAAGACTGGGATTTTTAACTGAAGTAGCATTGGGTGCCTATGAGTCCACCAAGCTCAAATGGATATCTGACATTAGTTGGGGAAAAGTAAAGGCGGTTGATCATTGTGCTTGGCACATGACACCCTCGTTAACCGTGGGTCACAGAAACAGATGACTTTTACATCATCTGCCCAATAGATCACAAGGTCTGAAAGCGGAACTTTACTTTACAAGAGCCCGATTGTGCCCGTATTGGTGTAGGGCCAGGGGCGCAAGAACTTCTTTGCACCAAGATTGCTACGCCTCTGATGGAAACATGTACAAATGAGACCTCAAGGACAGCTAGTGACGTATTTAGGAAAAGGTTTCCACTGATCAAAGAACAGAACTACTGACAGCATTCGTAGCTGATTGGTAATACAACACGTCACCTGGACAGATGACGGATGTGTGTGTCTGAGGGTTTAACAAAACTTATGTCTGTATGTCGGATAGACAGATGACCTTGCATGTCATGTCAACTTTTTGTAGAAGCTCTTAGAAAAGTGGGCCAGGTAGATTATTCATTTTCTTGAATATTATTTACTAGAGAAATAAAAGTTTTCTGGTTTTAGATGCAAGATGATCAAATTAGACTGTACTTTAAAAATTTGTCAAGAAATTCATGATGTTGAGAATTTCATTGCCTGATGCAGAGATCGAGATGTAAAAAATGGTAAAAAAACGGCGTGTTCAATTTTTGTTTTTTAAAGTTAAGTTTAACAACTTAAAACATACAGAAATTTATAGTACTAAGAAAATTATATTTAAAAATTCAAAAATAATAAGAAGATTTTACGGAAAATAGTAAGGAGTTACTTACTGTTATAGTTTTACCTACTGTCTTTGTCAGGATCTTCAACATTATTGTTATGTAGAGAGCACTTATCTCCCTTACAAAAAATGTAAACGTTAATTGATCTTCCCATTGTAGTCTATGTCTATGGTTCACTAAATTTTTGGTTTGATTTGGAATTTTTTTTTCAAAATACTCTAAAATATTTCCTTTTTTTTTTTACCTGATTTGAGTAATCATTTCTTTTAGATCACATAACACTAAGTGGTGGGTTTGGGTCACAGAATAACTAAATAAAATGACGACGGGTACTCGTAGGCCAATTTCAATCAATTTATTATACACTAAAGACCTGCTGCCATACGTAAACACATGGTGTAGAACCAGGCAAAAAAAGGGAGTGGAGACGAAGTGGGTCCAATAACGTACGGAAACTACAGTGACAGAGATACCGGCAGAGTAAGCCTTGTCACTTTGTTTTGCCTTTTTGTATACGGACACGAGACGCCATCTAGGGGGAAAAGTCGCGTGGCTATCTGGGAGGCCGCTGTGGCCTAAATAAGTATCCACTCCACTACAACTTTTTAACAAATCTGAATGTCTTAGAATATGTGTGTTGGCACAATTATTAGAGCACCAGATGTAAAGTTACGTCAGTTGAATTAAAACCTCTACTTTCTTGCATCAATATCTAGATTAATATGACCTAAAATGTGTTAATATTCTAATAATGATGTCATAAGCAAAGGAGCTGGCACTAGAGTTCATAAGATAAGGGTAAATGCTTGTTATAAGTTATCTTTCCATTGTGTCCAGGACATTTTTTGTATATTTTGCATTTTTAGGAGATTTCCAGGACCTTCTGTTAACTCCGCAATAGGCGATAATTTTTGAACATTTGAACTTTGAGAACAAAAGAATTATATATATATATATGCTAGACAGATATTACCCGCTGCCCGCGGGTCTTAACTTGCGTGTTGCTGATGTAGTAACTGATATAGTATAGTACATTAGAAACAATTAAAGAAAATAATAATGCTATAAGTTAAGCGAATGCGTGAAATCGCGAATGAAAAATTGTATGAATGGAGTTAAAAGTAGCCAATTGACCTTAATTTACGCGATATTAAGAATAGAGTTGCACTCATGTAACGATGCTTTAGAAAAACAAATTTGAATGTTAATTTGATTAAAATATGAAATGAATGGACTATAATTAGTATGCTCATGTGCTAAAGCATAAAACTATCTTTGCGAAGAGGAGTTCTATAATCTTAGAGTTGAATTCGAGTTTTAGATCTAGATCTAGGGATAGAGAGATGAGTTATTTTTCGTAATCATGTCTAATGAACGAATGTGCGTAAGGATATCTACATTCGCTGATAGAAAAAAACGAATTTATCTAAAAATGCCTTTGAAACACAAATATGAAGGTTAATTTTATTAAATAATGAAATCAATAGACTATATTTTGTATTTTCATGTGTCAAAGTAAAAAACTATAAGAGCAAAGTGTAGTTCTTAAAATTAGATCTAGATCTAAATCCTTTCGATCTTTTCTCATGTCAACATTGTAAACAAAGTCTAGATCCATAAAACGGTCTTAAGTTTGTTTTAGGGCTACCATATATACACTACGTCTAAGTTTGTACCCAAGGAACATTTCTGCCAAGTTTTATCAAGATATGTCAAACGGTTTTTGATTTCCATTCGGCTCATACATGCATACATACATACAAACCCACATACATACGCCTAACTTTCCCTTTTATATATTAGATATAAACTGGGAAAAAGTACATGGGCGCAATCAGCTTTTTGCGATACATTCCGGTAAATATATCTATGAACATAACAATTTTAGAAGAAATTTCATAAATCCTATAAATGTATTTGAGTCCAACACTGAGTAATGTGGCCACCTGAACTATGTACCGAAATTAAACGTATAGGTACATTCGAATTGTTGAAGAATCTATTCATCAACATATATACACTGGAAAATGTTGTTTCACCTACAGACAGAAGTAACGATGAAATGTTTTTTTTTTTAAAAGGAGGTGGGGAGCTGTAAATAGGAGGTTTTTTTTTTCTTTGTACAGTTACACACACAGCTTCAAGCTTATTTTCTCCCTGTATTCAAAACTTCAAGATAAAAAATTATGATGTTTCTACAGTATAACACACTACCATTTTTGTTATAAATATTTTTGGGTCAAATATATTATATTTTTGTTATAAATATTTTTGGGTCAAATATCTGATATTTGCTACAAGAATACACGCCAAACAAACAAGTGATAAGAAAACAAATTATTTTGGCGAATGTTTTATTGGGGAGGGGTTGAAATTTGACACCACGCCGGCCGCCCCGCCCCTGGAATTTGATGTCTGTAGGTCCTTGTAGTATTTCACTTGCTGCAGTCTAGATGTAGAGAACTACCAAGACACCTACGATGTGTGACGACCAATATAATGATCAAAATGTAAAGAATATAAAGAAAATATCAACAAGCAAAATATATAGCAAAGTATATTCTTTAAAAAAGAAGAATATCTAAGGAAAAGTGATCCACACTCACAACTATATCTTTCAACAACTGTTATTTCCCTTTTCGGTATAATATATAAATAAATACCCTACATATTTAGCTGTATCTGTGAATACTAAAGAGTTAATTTTACCTGTTGGTATAAAAATTTAATAGTTAATTACTAGAAATTAATAGACTAATCAGATAGTTTTTTGCACTGATTCTTGTCGTGTCTAGGACAATGAATAATTGTGCAAAGTTTTAACTTGATCTGAGAATGGGTTTGAGAAAAATAACGTGTACAAACTTTTGACTAGACAGAGTAAGAAGATATAAGCTTTGAAAAACTAGTGTCTCTTCTGATGGAAAACAACGTATTGCATTCTTGATTGTATAGGAGAAACATGAGTTTTTTTATGCTTCTAGATCCTAAATAAGTAAAATTTTAATTTATATTTACAATAATAGCTGTGACCTACATATTTTGCCACATCCAGGGCAAGCAAAACAATTGTCCGCAGGTGGTCAATTTAGATTTTCTTTTCGTCGTCTGCGTTTGTCCTCGGCAACAGATTTTCTTTTGGTCTCAAATGTGTATCCCGCGGTTTCGAGAGTGACCTCCAGCTGTATCGTTCCGACTCCGCATGCAGCCAGGTGCTCTCTTCTCAGCCAAGGAAAGTTGACGCCTAAACTGGTCTTTGAAGCGCTTCCGTGGTGCGCCTCTGTATCGTCGACTACCTTTTAGCTCACCAAAAAAAGAAAGCCTTTGGCATACGTTCGTCTCCCATACGGGATACATGCCCTGCCCAGCGTAGCTGTCGGACCATAGGAGGTTTCTCTATACTGTCCATACCGGCGTTCGCAAGGACATCGGTGTTTGTAGTCCGGTCCTGCCATCGTATGTCCATGATGGAGCGCAAGCATCTTTGGTGAAAGCGCTCAAGAAGTCTTAGCTGTTTTTTTATATAGTGTTCATGTCTTTGAGCCATATAGAAGGGTTGAGAGAACCGACGCCTGGTAGACATTAATTTTTGTAGGTAGGCGGAGCAATTTGTTCTTCCAAACTCTCGCCTGAAGGCGTCCAAAAGAGCTACTGGCCCTGGCCAGACGGTTATCAACTTCCCTTGAAAGTGAGGCGTCATTTGACACTATGCTACCTAGATATGTGAAGTGGTCTACAACGTTTAGAGGCTGTCCGTTTACTGTTTTTTTTATATTTATAAATAATGATTAATATATTTATTGTTGAAATTGATCTCATTGTCTATTTCGATAAGCTCCCTAATCTCTCGGGGGCCTAAGATATAAGATACGCTCATGGAATATGGTTACTAAAGTTATTATCATTTTTTTTAAAAAGTTATAAAAAAACAAATAAACAAAATGTACATTCATTAAATTGTCACTAAATCAATCTTCGACCATGGCTTGGTTCCGAAATTAAAATGAATTGAAAATACGGGAGGTAACTTTTGAAGCCCAATTATTTAATAATTATAATATATTTACTTCCCCTTGTAAATAGCAAGCTTTTTATTTTTAATCTAATAAACTTTGAAACAGTACAAGATTCTGACAAGAACTTCGCATACCTGTACTCTCCTTTCTAAACTTATAGAAAACTTAATCCTTGATTTGTTTTGCAATGTAAACACTGTGTTTAACGAAGAAGTGTTGCAAGAGACGATATTAACAGTAGAGTAGGAAGTGTTTAACAAACACCTGAACAGGTGTTCCGCAAACCATTGGAATAATTAACTAGTAGACCACCTGAAATAATATTTCTAAAAAATAAGCTAAGCATTCCGCTATATAGGCCTACTCAGAGTAACAATAGTCTACCGTTAAAAAAATGTTTCGGAAACGAGTCTAGTATACTAATTGGACCCACCTAATGCCTTAGCATTCAAGGCGCGAATAGGAATGGGATCTTGTATGTAATGAAAAAGAAGAATGTAAATTTTTTAAATTCTTACATTCTTTTACTTCGCCATTATATTACCCCTCAACTGAAGAAAACATTAAGAAACTGGAACAGGCACAAAATAGAGCAGTGAGATTCATAACAAACGAATATTCACATTTGAGTAGAGTAACACCTTTAGTAAAATCACTTAACTTAGAAAGCCTTCAGGACAGAAGACTCAAAAGTAAAGTAGCAATTATACACAAAACACTGAACCATAATCTTCAAATACAAAAACAAAACTTAATAAAATAATCAGAAAGACACAAAGATAAAGATATATAGCTCATCCTATTCAATAGGACAAATGTACACAAATGCTCTTTCTTCCCTAGTGCGATTAGAGCATGGAATGGGTTGCCTGAGCTAGCCAGGAAAACTATTGAATTGGCAGAATTTAACTCATTGGTTAATATACATGACTGAATGCATGACGCGTTGGACGTAATCATCTTCTTTTTGAAGTAACGTCTGTATTATATAAGATAAAATAAAATATTTACCGTTTCTCAATTATTTACAAACCGTATATCACCTCACTTTGTCTGTCTGGTTAAAAGTTTGTACAAGTTATTTATCCGACACCCAATCTCAGATCAAGCTGAAATTTTTCACAATTAACTTGACAACTCAATGATCAATAAAAGAAAAAAAACGAATTAATGTATTAACTATTGGTAATTATTTTTTTTATTATTATATATTTATTTATTATTTTTTAATTATCTATTCTATCAACGTTCCGTGGCACGTATAATACTTTTTAAAATGTAAGTAGCTAGTAGGTCATTAGTAGTAGCCTACATTTTGAAAAGTTTTTCTGCCAAAGCAACTGAAACGGTTTGCATAAATGTTTAAAGTAGTTCATATTGCTAGGATATTACTAGTGACTACAGGGGCGTAGCTAGGAATTTCCCAACGTTTGGGAGCCCGGGGTCGTGAACTCTATTTGGGCCCTTGCAATTTGCGTAATATGTAATTTTTAATGTAAAAAACAATAATTTTGGGGTTTCTTCATGTGTGGACCCGGGGGGTCAAATTCTTCCCCTCCTCCCCCCACCCTAGCTACGCCGAGTGAATAGTTTTAGAACTAATGTAGTTTTATGAAAGAACTACTTGCATACTTGATTTTAAAAATTACATTTTTTTCGCTTTCAGAAAAGAAAAATTGCGGCTACCCACTTTTGTAAGCAATGAAAAGTTCAATATTAGATAAATTGGCCTTTTTTTGTGTTAAATTCTTATTCTTTTTTTTTTATACATATTACTGCATACAATCACTAGTTAAAATACATAAATAAATATTATGAGACTACAGCAAATTTAAACTTTTGTACTCACGACGTAATGCTAAAAAGTTCTTAAATTCATTCCACTATATGATACTTAAATATGTAAATACAGAATAGCCCGGACCAGATTTTGAGGGAAGGCAGGCGCGGCTACAGCCAGGTGTCTTCACAAGAAACAAAAAAATCAGCATTTGACGAGTCAGCAACTTAACGGTCATTTTTTTAAAAGCATTTTTAACTTTCAAGAATATATTAAATGTTATGATAGACAAGCATGATAGACAAACATTACTGCAGAATCTCTTCCAAATTTTTGTGTCACTTCATCGTTTAAATTTAGGATGCTGGCACAAGTTGAACCGAGATAGCTAAATTCTTACACCACCGAACGGGTGGAATTTCCAATACTTATTATGGGCATTTATGTGACGTCTTGTTCCAGAATATTAGTCTTAGTGAATCTTATTGTAAGATTGATCTCTTGATATACAGCTTGATATGCAATCCTTCCTGCAAATGGGAGGTAAGTGCATCATCTTCAACGAACAAGTTAAGTTTTCTTTTTGACATTAAGTCAAGCCAGGTTAAAATGGTTTCCTTTGAATCTACTGTACATATATATATTAACGTCCAGGGATTTAAATGCAAGAACGAACACAAACGAAAACAAAATGTTGAATAATGTTGGGGCCAGAGCACATCCTTGTTTCTGCAGGACTCCTCCCGCTACTTTCCAACATGTAGGTTACCAATGGACCTCATTCACCAATCGTAAATAAACACATCTAGCCACGTCATAATATTGATAAAACAATGAAAAATACGTATCACGTGACAGCCACGACGAATGAAATACTTCGTATAGAAGATATAGAGAATCACGTGGCTAAATGTTGTTTGTTTACGATTGGTGAATAAGGTCCATTGCTGCTCTCAGTCTTTTCAGAGGGCGCTTCATTTATTTCATCCAGAAATTGCAAGTGTTGAGAAGTTAGACGAAGCAATTAGCAAGATAGCGTTGACGAGTTTGCACAAAACTCTATCCAGCGTTCTATTAGCAGTACAAGATCATTGACGATCTTTTGGCTTCAGATGAGCCACACTGGCTGGCTTGAGTTTCAATTGACCTGAGTTTCAATTGCTTTTTTCATTACTCTGATGTTGCTACAGTTAACACAAGATTGGCGAAACTCTCTAACCGTTCCGTGTGAAAAAAACTGACCATGTCAAAGAAAATGTTAATCTACAACGCCTGTGTAGTGAACACGCTTCTCTGTGACAGCGAGAGCTAATCAACGTGCATGCATACATTAAACAGTTTTCACTTGCGCTGTCTGGGACTCATAATGTGTATCTTCTGTATCTTCTGGGTGTGGGGGGGATTTTGTTTCTAATAAGAAAGTTTTTAAACTGACCATACACAGAGCATCTATGCTCTTTTGACTACGGTGGCTAGGACATGTCACTAGCATGCAAGGAAGAATTCCTAAAGATCCTTAATGATATTTCCAAGGCTAACATACAAAGATGTCTGTCAGAGAGTTCTGGGGATTACAAGCATCAAAAGAGTGGGTGAAGATCACACAAGATCTAGACGACTTGGAGACACTGTGTGAGTTGGTACGAAGCTCACCAAGAGAATAAGAATGAAAGCTGCCCTATTAAATAGTCTAAAAACAGAAACATCCACATGCACAAAGTGAGGCAAAACGTGCCGCTATAAAATCGGTTAGTTTAGATGCATCATATTGTCAACAAGAATCTAAAACGAGTAATTCACCAGAGAGCCGCTATACAATCGGCTGGTTTAGTTGCATCATACTGTCAAGAAGA
>JADKLZ010000687.1:16972388-16988607 GCA_021533235.1 Biomphalaria straminea
TACAATCGGCTGGTTTGGTTGCATCATTTTTTTAACAAGAATCTAAATGAGTAATTCACCAGGGTGCCTCTATACAATCGGCTGGTTTGGTTGCATCATTTTGTCAGGAAGAAACTAGAACGAGTAATTCACCAGAGTGCATGATGTGCATCCATTATCTTTAGAGACAGAAGAAGTGAATTTGCTCTCTCATGGTTAAACATTGTCCACGTAGCGTGCTCGTAATAACTAAATGCAGTTTTGAGTGGTCCACCCATGGTCTCACTCACCACAAACTTAAAACATACACAGTATACATTTTTAGCAGCCTCATAAGGGGAACATCCTCCTCCATATCATTTGTATACAATGTCCCAGGGTCATACTCAAACCTGGTACACTAGTTATAACGTTAAAGGAAAACATTTAATTTTTTTATGAATGCTAAGAGTGCACTTTGTATATAAACGCCCTGTACAATTTTTTTAATCGACTTTTTATGCAGCAATTTTTGTGTTGTAGCTTGTGGCCGTCGTCCAATGCATGCAAAGAGTCCCCTCAAAATTCTAAATAATCAGAATTTTTTAGTCAGGGTAAAAGCCGTTTATTTTATTATTTATTTATTTATTTTTTGCATTGTGTCTGTGGGTCTGTCCGTTCGTCAGAGTAGATCGCAAAAACTATTGAAAATCTGATATTATTTTTTTTTTTCAATTCCATAACATCGAATGATTATAGTACCAATAATCTATAAACTATATGCCAAAGAATGTTTGACATAGCTCTTCTAACTTACGAAAGGAAAAGTCGTGAACGACGTGAAGTCGATCTCATGGCTCAAGCATTCTCAGGTTTCTTAAACCAACACACTAACCACTCTGCTAGCGAAGTGCTTACGAGAATGGAATAGTGTATAGTTATATATAGTTTATATTTCATGTTTGTGTTGTCTAAGCTTCAGACGACGACCTTTTGAGGGGACTAAGTTTATTTCACCAATTCTGTCAAGTAAGTTTTGTTTCCCTTGTTCGAGATACCATCATACCAAACAAAATAATTGTCAATAGTTAATTAACTAATTTAAAAAAAAATGATTCTTGTGTTGTTGGGTAAAATTTCAGTTTGATCCGAAACAGGATGTATGAGAAATAACTTGTACAAACTTTTTACCAGATAGAGTTGCTATAAGTTTTGTAATAAGTAACTGGACCGTCCCAGTACTCCTTTACACTTTCAGTTTATTACAATGGCTTGACATCGACCTACAAGATAGTCACAGGCTCTCGAGAAAACTACTAACCAAATTTCGATGTTTACACCCCAAGTCCTCCACCTGACAGGAAGGATGTTACAGGAAGACAGGACAGAGTAATTGGGACAAAAAACTACGAGAAACATTTCTTAAGCCTCAATTTTGTTGACATAAGCAGAAAGTTCGGAAATGTGTGTGAGTCAATTGAACACAAAATGGTAGGATGTTCAGCTTTATCAGAATTACGCCATAATAAAGTTACAAATTTAATACACCAACACCAGGCTTTGACACATAACAATATACAAAAATTCTACACCAATTGACAGGATAATAACAACTGACCTCACAGCTACCTTCAAGGCCAGTAACAATCATAAGAAGATTCGTGTTGACTGCCAGGCGACAGGAGTGATGCCGTGATGCCATATCACCTGAACATTTCTCAGTGGACACTGGGCACTACTCTCTAACGAAGCTCTACCCTGGCAGTGCCAGGGTCTGTTTTAATATAACAATAATGTAATAAAGCTTGTTTTGATGTCTGCACGAGGAGTGCGATATGTGCTGTGACCTACTTACATTATGGCTGATTAAAAAATTCCATAGCTCCTTTATTTTGAGACGTAAATAAGACAGATGGACAGACGGACTGCACAAAAACAATCAAGTAGTGGCTGTTCAGCTTTACATGATACGCTGTTAGCCCCTAATCTTCTTTCCGTATAGCCCTTACTTGTTTCTTTACTGATAACAATAACTTTGTAAATAACTAACTTGAAAAAACAATAAATACTAATTCCCTGGTTTTGTCAGAAGCTAGTCGGGTCATACACTTCTTTGAAATGTACTGTGGCATCTATTCTCTAGCATTAGACTTTGATAAGTCATGCTCGGATTAGGATGTTTTCCCTTTTAAATGTATGCTCAGATTTGATTGTTTATTCTCTTATTGTTTTCCATAAATAAGAGGGAAACAGAGGAAGTGATGGGAGAACAACATTGAGGAATGGATGGGTCTGTCTGTGGAAGAGTCTTTAGTCCAGGAATGGAGAGACATTGTCGACAGATCAAGTGTGGTGCCCCAACGGTCGGAAAGTCTAAGGAATAGATGCTAAGGTCTAGTCCAGGGGTGGGCAACCTTTTTCATCCGAGGGCCGCATTAATGAAATTTGGGGACTAGGCGGGCCGCATACATATATTAATAAATTAATAAATAATATATATATATATGCTTTGTTTGAAAAGATTTCAGATGCATATACATTTCATGTGCAAACAACAAATTGCAATGCTTCCAAAGATAAACATGAAGTTTGTCTTCAACCCTTCATTAGAGATATTACGAAAGGGTAACAGTGTGACAAGTCAAAAACTCGCCGTCAGATTCGCTCACTTTTATCACAGCATTAATTATTATTTATCTTTATTTATTTATTTTATTTTAATTATTTCCCCTTTCTATGCCCCTTTTTCTTCGCACAACCGCACCTAGTTCCTATTTACGCTAGACATAACGTCTAGCGCATGGACCATGACTGTCAACTAGGCCAACCCTTGTCTCTTATCTCCCCTTGACCGGGGAATAGATCAAACAGGCACTCGCCTTGAGGGCCGGATGCCCAGCCCTCCCAGTTGATACCATATGGGCAGGAATGTAATGTATTACTCCTCCCGCCTCAACTCGTGTCTCTCTCTCCTTGATCAAAGAGATCATTCGACGCCACACGTCTATCGACCCTCCAAGGTGTGTCCGCACATCTCAGGCCTCTTTCCAATATGTGAAATATTCGTCTCGAGCCGACCACGTGAGAGACAATCCCTATCTTGTCACATTTCCTGTATCCGCTCTCACCTCTGACCTTTATAAGCTAATCTATTTCAAAGTAGACACTAGCTCATTTTCATTTCACTCTCCCGCTGGCACTTGCCACATGAGCCTAGACTACTTCATTTGTTAATTCTCCTAGAGTAATATTTGGTGGTGAGTTAGCCGAACTTAGTCACAGGTTCCATATAACTAGCCTGTGTGTATATTTCATTCTGGATATCATCCTGTGTATTTTATTTAGTTCATTTATATTTAATTTGTTCCTTGTGTATTTCTAACTGTCGTAAGTAGGAAAATTAAACATTGCATATGTATATATCTATATGTTACATTTACCCATGTCGGCAATATTATTGCCACGTTGCTCAATTGATAATTGACGCAACATTGTACATGTATGTACGGTTGAGTTTATTTTCTTTATCTCGGCAGGTCGCCTTGATAATCTCTCATTTTAATCATTTTGCTTTTGCAAGAGTTGTTCCCTCCCCTTGAACGGACAATCATTGTTCACGTCATGGCCCCGGCCGTGTTTGGACAATGGCGTCACGGTCATTGACCACCAGCGTCCAATTCTCACCTCTTCTCCCCCCCCCTTTTTACACTTGTATTTTATTGAGATTATTACTTCCCCTTTTATGTGTATTTCATATTGTTATTCCCCCTTTTATGTACATTTTATATTACTATTGTCAGACCTCTATTTTTCCGATACCATTTGTCATCATTTTCCCCCAATGTGCACTAAAGCAATTTCACCAATCTGACGAATGCACCTCAGTCGAGGGCATCGATAAGATGCATGAGAGACATGTCCTAACTTGTCTTTATTTATCCGCAGCCTCCCCTAGGTGTCTGCCTACTTGCCTATTTACTACCTACTAGGACCTGCCTACATGCCTATATGTATTGACGCATCTGCCCATTTAGAGCTGTCCAGCATTGCCTAATTGCATTTGGCCCACTCTGCCAACTTGCCTATTTGGTACTAATCAGTATCGCTTGCTCACTTGGATCCACTACGAGTATCACGTACTATTAAGTGCTTTTCAGCGCTGAAAGTCACTACTCATCGTCCACTTGGCGCTATCGCCTCAAGCCTGCCTATGTGACAGTCCGCCTGTCAGCCCATTAGGTACGACGTCCCTATAGATCCGTTCTGTGTGAGACGTCATAGCTCTGCCAACTCACTGGACTTATCCTGCGCCCGACGCTGCCCACGGCAGATCAGCTCTGCCCGCAGTACACTTGTGCCCATGGTAACCGGCCACCCGCCTTACTGTGCCCACTACAGATATTGGAACTTTTGGACTGAACCTCCACAAGGACTATATCATCGGCGTCCCTCTACCCAGCTAGAAACGCCACTTCAAGCCAGGATACAGACAACTACGATTCATCCAAGACAAGAAAATAGCTAAGTACCAAGGACAAAGTGACACATTCTCTCATTACGTGCATAAGTGATGATCAAACATAACATCGTTTAGAGTTAGATACAAACCCTCCCCCTTTTATTATTCTATGTAAATATTTATGTAAATAAGTATTCTTTATATTTTATCAAGTTGTATCTCTCTTAATTGCTTGTCTAGTTGCGTGTCTGCTCCCGATTTGTCTGCTGATGGGTCAGTGTGTGATATAATCAAAAATAATCATCCCCTAGACACCAAACAAGCTAAATTCACGTCACACGCGGCGACCCGTCACAAACAGTCAATGTCCATCAAGGAACCTAACAATTTCTTCCTTTAGATTCCATATTGATCTAATGATTGGCTAGTGAATACAACTGTGTTACCGAACATCAGAATGTTTTAATTCCGAATCTTCACAAACATTTCGGAACTGCCAGTCGGGACTGGCCTTGGATAATTTTAGGCCATAGGCGAAGTAAATTAGTTGGCCCTGAATAAAATCTATATTCTATCTATTTCAGCATATTGTTTTTGTGCCTTTCCTTTTGCTGCCCTTGTTTTACTGCTGTTCACATCAGCTTTCTTCTCTCTTCTTTCCTTGATCTTCTGAAGAGTTTCTGATGAAATCCACTCCTTGTGGGTGTATGACTTGGGACCAAGGATTTCTAGGCATGTGGAGGTTGCTGTTTCTTTAACTTTCTGCCACGTCTGTTCTACTGTCTCTTCTTCTAGCAGCTCTTCTAGGAGCTGGAACTTGTTAGATAAGGTGACTTTGAACTCTTCCTGTTTTATGCAGTCTTTCAGCGCAACAGTATTGTAGTGTTGGCGTTGGCTGGGCCCACTTGCCCAAGTCTTTTTCAGCTTAAGTTTCACTCGAGCGCACATAAGATGATGATCTGAAGAAACATCTGCTCCTCGTCTTACACGTACATCTTGAAGAGATCGACGAAACTTCTTCACAATACAGACATGGTCTATTTGGTTCTCTGTTACTAGGTCTGGTGATATCCATGTGGCTTTTTGTATTCGTTTGTGTGGGAAGACAGTTCCTTTAATCACTAAGTTGCTTGTGGCACACATGTCCGCAAATCTCTCTCTCAGTAAAACAAGGGCAGCAAAAGGAAAGGCACAAAAAGAATATTCTGAAATAGATAGGAATGTCAAGCGTAGCATCAGAACAGACAAGAGGAGCTACATTGAAGCGCTGGCAAAAGAAGCAGAAGAAGCAGCCCATCAGAACAGCACCAAGGACCTGTACTCAATCATCAAAAAGCTATCTGGAAAATTTGCCATGTCAGAGAGGACAAGAACAAAAATGGTAACGCGATAACAGACGAAGAAGGACAAAAGAAGAGATGGATTGAACATTTCCAGGAGCTGCTAAACAGACCTTCACCTGTAAACCCACCAGAAATACCCCCAGCTACAAGAGACTTACCTATCAAGTGCAGTGCACCCACCAAGGAAGAAATTCGCAGAGCAATCAAACAATCGTAGAATGGCAAATCTGCAGGACCTGACAGTATCCCAGTTGAAGCACTAAAGGCAGACATTGAAACAAGTGTGAAGTTACTCTACCCTTTCTTCTGCAAGATATGGGAAAATGAAGAAGTGCCACCAGAATGGAAGGAGGGCTACCTCATCAAACTCCCAAAGAAAGGCGATCTTAGTTCCTGCTCCAACTATCGAGGGATAACGCTACTGTCCGTTCCAGGGAAAGTGTTTAATCGCATCCTGTTAAACCAAATGAAATATGCTGTAGACCCACATCTTCGTGACCAACAAGCCGGCTTTCGAAAGGAGAGATCATGCACAGATCAGATAGCAACACTGCGCATAATTTTGGAACAGTCTAAGTAATGGTACTCCCCTCTCTACGTCAGTTTTATAGATTCTGAAAAGGCATTTGACAGTGTGGACAGACAGACCCTCTGGAGACTGTTACGACACTATGGAGTGCCTGAAAAAATTACTAACATCATCAAGAAGTCATATGAAGGGATGACTTGCAGAGTAGTGCATGGCAGACAACTGACAGAGGCATTTGAAATCCAAACAGGAGTGAGACAAGGCTGTTTACTCTCTCCCTTCTTATTCCTACTAGCCATAGATTGGGTCATGAAGACAGCAACAGACCAGAAGCGAAACGGTATACAGTGGACACTGTGGAAACAGTTAGATGATCTCGACTTTCTCACACACAGCAGCAGATGCAGGAAAAGATAAATATTGTTGCAGACAATTCCGCTAGAATGGGTCTTACCATAAACAGAGGAAAGAGCAAGGTGTTCAAACTAAAGGCATCAAACACTACACCCATTATAGTCCAAGGTGAGGCGCTGGAAGAGGTGGAAAGCTTCACCTATCTAGGCAGCATTATAGATCACCATGGCGGAACAGATGCAGATGTCAAAACCTGCATTGGTAAAGCTCGAGCAGCCTTCCATCAGCTGAAGAACACCTGGGGATCTAGGGAATTGAGCCCCACCACCAAGATAAGGCTATTTAACACCATTGTTAAGCCGATACTACTTTATGGAGCAGAGACCTGGAGAACCACCGTCACCACCATCAAAAAAAATCCAGGTATTCATCAACACCTGCCTGAGGAAGATTCTTATGATCCGCTGGCCAGACAAGATCTCGAATGAGGAACTGTGGCAAAGAACAAAACAGCAGCCCATTGAAATAGATATCCTTCAGAGACGCTGGAGATGGATAGGTCACACCCTGCGCAAGCCGGCATCCAACATAACAAGGCAAGCCCTAACCTGGAACCCCCAAGGAAAGAGGAATAGAGGACGGCCCAGGAACACACGGCGCAGCGATCTGGAAACAGAAGCCAAGCAGATGGGCAAGACATGGGGACAGTTGGAGAGACTCGCCCAGAACCGAGATGCCTGGAGAAAGCTGGTTGGTGGCCTATGCCCCAGTAGGGACCACAGGCTGAGATGAGATGAGATGATGAATAAAATAAAAATATACAAAATAAAGAGAAAAAATACAATTTATTAAAGGCCTAGTCTACTTCGAACAATAACATTGAGTACAAGTTTCGTTATTCCTTTTCTGTAATATCAAGCTGTAGTTCCAGTGCGATCCATGTTACTTACATGGACCTTACAAGTAATATGCTTTGACTATGCCAAGGTAATGTCTTTTATCATAGAAAATGATTTCTGTATTTACCTCCTCTACTAAGGTGTGAATTTAGTAAAGCTATGTGCAAACTTTCCAGTTACTAGTTTATGGTTAGGATATTTTCTTTATTGTATTAAAAAGGTTGTTTTTCTCAGTCAAAGCTCCATCAGTTGTTACCTTTGCCATCTTGTTACAAGCCAACCCAATTTTTTCAACACAGTTCTCCATAGCATTGAATAAATACTGGAAAGGAATTATGTCTTTTACTGAAGTTATATAGTATTACTATTAAATGTTATCTTCGTTTTTGTTTTTTTTAAACTCTTTGGAAAGACATTCTGATACAATCTTTCTTTAGCCTCTCCATTACAAATGATTAGAATCAAAAGTTTTAATAATTTCTATAGATATTTATAATGATTTATTTAGGTTTTCGCGGGCCGCATAAATCACTTCGGCGGGCCGCATGTGGCCCGCGTCCATAATTTGCCCACCCTTGGTCTAGTCCATTGGGGAGAAAAAATAATTACCTTATAAACGTAACGCTTGTAAACAAGCTAAACTAGGCTGAAGTATGTCGTCTGTCTAGCGGGTCGTCATGGTCCAGTGCTCAGCAACACTTGCGTCACGTTATCTTAAAAACAAATATATAAAAAGGAAAATCAAGCTTCTTCGAACATACAATAACAATAACAAATATATATACACACACATTGACCCAGTTTTATATTTTTTCCATTTCCGTGTTTACGGTAACTCCCAATCCTTTCTCTCGTTCAGTCCTCACGGACTACGACTTGAATACATCTGGTCTGTAATATGACAATTTTGATTTTCGGCTTCAACCCCTCCCACTATTCACTCACAAAGTCAATAGATTAACTCGTGTATGACTAAGGAAAAAAAAGTATATATTATATCGAATTGTGAAACTGAGTCTGAACCAATTTTTTTTAAACCAATGATTTGACTAGTTTAAAAATATGTCCTTTAAATATTGGGTCAATGGACTGTGAACATTTTGAAGAGAATAATAATAATAAAAAGCTTTAGTTGCTGCAAATTGAGGCTATGTAAACAAAACCTTTAGCCTATATGCAAATGGAGGCACAGTGGCAGTGTTTGTAATGCGCTTGTCTTTTCAACCGTGTTCGAATCCTGGTGAAGACTGGAGTTTTTAATTTCAGTATCTTTAAGGCGCCCCTGAGTCCACCCACCTCTAATAAGTACCTGACATTAGTTGGAAAATGTAATGGCTGGTGGTCGTTGTGCTGGCCACATGGCATCTCGTGGGCCAAAGAAACAGAAGACCCTTACGTTATCTGCCCCATAAATCGCAATAGGAAACTTTACTGCAACCTTTTTGACTTTAATAAATACAAATTGAAAATAATATTCAGAAACCTTCCATTCTCTCAAAAGTTTAATTATACAAGACTGATGCAGTGTGAAGTAACTTAGAGAGAGAGGCGCCTTCAAGTCCACTTTTATTTCACTTTGTTTCCCAGAGATCTCTAGGAATATCAATTGCAGCTTGCACATTCAAGTAATTGTATCCACTAATTCTATACAACTGAAGATAATGATAGACACGTAAAGAAACATATCCCGCATTTAACTAAGTTTTGGTGCAGTGTTTCTCAAACTGTTTTTATTGCCTGCCCCTCCCCATCATCTCATGTTAGCCTGTGGTCTCCTTGCTCTTAGCTTGACCATCTGGAGATCTGGAGTAACACTGTTGGCTTGGACGGTGAATACGAGGTGTGGTGACTGTGTTTGTATAGACCTTAGTATAGAGTATAGAGCATTGTAGAACCACTCGATTGAACTTGGTTATTAGATGTTGGAAATTCTGGGTTTATTTGTTATTATTTGTTAATTCCCTTGGTTGACTGGGAAATGTGGAGTAATGGCCCTTGACTTTTGTTATTGTTGTCAGTGGACCGGAGTGTCGGGGGATTGACAAGTATAAGTTATTAAGTACGATATAAGAAGTTTATAGTTGATGTATATATTTGGAGAATTGAGCTTTTGGTGACGCTATCTACAGTTATACTTATTTCTATTACTATTATTAAATACTTATTATTTCTAATTCATCCCTGGTGTTTCTTGAAGTCTGTATACGATATATGAAAAGGTCGAACCCATAGGCCAGGAGTTCACAACAATCACAACACGAGGGCTCTGTTCTATAATTATGAATAAGAAAATAAACTTAAAGTCATAATTTTGTTTTTCTTTGCGCATATATATATGGAATTTATATTTGCGTAAAGAGAACGCAATGGCTGAACGGTTAAGATCTCGGCTTCCAAACCTGGGGTCCTGGGTTTAAATCGCTGTGAATACTGGGATTTTGAATGTGGGAATGATTTTATATGTGCTGGTATCCATTAAATTTTTGTTCTGTTGTTGTTGAGCTTTGTAAGTGCTAGAGTTTCTTCTGAATTGTCAAAAACCTTGTCAGAAATATATTCGGACTTGTACTAAATATAGTTTAGTTATTGTTCAGCCATACTTAAAATTGTTTCGGAAATTAATGTGAAATGTAGTAGAAAAACTGGTCAAGTTAAAAATGGAATAAAAGCATTTTTCTATATAGCTACTAAAATCTTCTGTCTAATTTTATAGTTCACCAACCCTAACGGACTGACTCACTAAATGAATAGCTAATTCAGAGCAGAAAGGAAGAATTATGATTTTTGCGTCAAAAAAAAAGGACGATCTAAAGAAAGAAAATTTGGAGAGGGTAAAATATTATGTTTGAAAATTGATAAAAACATTTTTTTTTGCAAAGCTTATATCATAATATTGAAATCTGAGGAATAGATGCTACTTAATGACTTAATGACTTCTGAACCTAGAGTCCCGGGTTCGAATCCTGGTGAAGACTGGGATTTTTATTTCGGGATCCTTGGGCGCCTCTGAGTCCACCCAGCTCTAATGGGTACCTGACATTAGTTGGGGAAAAGTAAAGACGGTTGGTCGTTGTGCTGGCCACATGACACCCTCGTTAACCGTAGCCTACAGAATCAGATGACCTTTACATCATCTGCCCTATAGGCCGCTGTATTTGTACATATGTAATACTTTCAGTTTAATGAAAGATGTGGATGTGTAATATTGATTGAATTCACTTACTATGTAACCATTATTGTTTTTCTTTTATTTCTAATTTACAGATAAAGTTAACATTTTGCATATTATTCATAGTCTAATCAATCCACAAATTAGCCAATTAGTTAATCAAGTAGTTCTAATTTTATATTTGTTTTATATAGAAGAACGGGATCTAATTTTCAGATAAATTGCAGCAATAATTGGTTCTTTCCCTTAGATGAGTTTTTGGTATTGCTTGTTTTTATATTGTATTTTTAGCGGCCCCCGAAAGGGGAAAAGACGCTATTAGTTTTGTGTGGCCTGTCTGTCCGTCTGCCTGTCTGTCTGCATGTCTGTCCGTCCGTCCGTTTAGTGCTCAGAAAGTAGAAGAGAAAATAAAAATCTGACATCACGATAATATAGATCATTCAAAGTTCAGATGCAACGGCTACATTTTTTTTTCTAAAAGCTCAAAATCTAATTTTTAAAAATGTTTTATGCAAGCAGTATTTAAAGAGAAAAAACCTAATTAGTATGCATTATAAATGAGACCTAATTTAAGACAATTAATAATGTTATAAATAGCAAGAGAATTCACGTTTTGTTTTGTTTTAACATCGAGTAGAGGCTATATACCACATAAGTTACCAATTCTTGTTTAAAAAAATTGAAAGCTGCTTTTTTACCTGCCTGAGTGGACCACTTCGGGGTCCGATTGCGAGTTTGTGTTTCCACATAAACTATATTTAAAACCTTGAAAAAAAAAAGAGAATAAAAAAGTTACCAATTCATAAAAGAGAAGTGGCGTAGAACATCGGCTTTTCAAGGCAAACGTTGAGAGATCGAAGCATGGAAGGTGTATATCTTGACCGCTGAGGCACTACATAAGTTCTGTCTTTTATCTTTGATATAATTTCATTCGGATGTTCTTTCTGAAAATATTGAAACCTGCCTGGGTGGACCACTTCGGGGTCCGAATTAAGTTTGTGTTTCCACACAAACTGTCTTTGTAACCTTGTTTTTTTAAGATCGAGTGTCTAATGTTTGATGAACTAAAGCTACAACATTTAGTTACATGGATGCTTTGTATGGAAGGAAAATAGTTACATGATCCCATCTCTCAACAATCTCGTGCTTTTCAGGATAGGGGTAGGAGCCCCACCCTTGTTTCTCTATTAGATCTATATGTATTTGTTGATGACGTTCCGGTAATGTTAGCCCTGAGCACAGGATAGATGTATCTAATAAAGGGTTTAACTCTCCTTCATTTATTGGCTAAAAATCTGACCTAGTTACCTGCCAGGTCTATAAAAAGTAACAGTCAACAGAGGTGTCGCTAGACTATATATGTATCTAGCTGTACAGTTCAACGTATACAGCCTTACTGACTTAGTCTACGAGAACAAGCAACGATGTCTGCTGCGTACTTTATTCTTCTTCTGGTACATACTTATTATAGACATTCATAAATATTATTTTGTCTTATCTTATCATTATGCGTATGTTATTACACATGCCATGTTATACGCTAATGTAATGAATGCTTTGTTTTGTTAGGATAGGTTATGCATAACATATTTATCAACGTTATGTAGAGTCTTCTGTATCTTTGTAATCATTGAGATGAAAAATACATTTACTAACTCTTATAACAATTATTATATCAATAATTTATAATCATTGAGATGCAGCTATAGAGTACATGTTGAAATTTGAATTAAAAATTAATGTAAATAGGCCAAACCCTAAATACATTTATTGGTTTACCCAGTCAGTCTATAAACGGACGCATTTAGTGTAGAGAATATAACAAAGGTTTATCTTTAAAAATGTACTTTTACGTTTTATATTATTTCAAGTCCTTTATTTAATGTTTGCGAAGAAATATTGTAGTCTTTCTAAGTACAATATATACATAGCACATCTGGAATGTTGACACATTGAGATCTAATATATTTTGTTTTTCTTTTAGGGACTGTCTATAACATCACAGGTAAGACAAAGTAAAGTAAATGTATTGCAGAGATTACATTATGTATTACCAATAATTATTTAAAGGTTTTTTAATTCACTGCAATAACAGTTAACAATGACACATCAACATATTAATAAAATTCAAAAGTTTTTATTTGTTCTGACTCATTTTGTTAGGAAAGAAGTAGAATATTCTAGATATACATACTTTGTAGATCAGTAACAGTTCATCTCGAGATTCAATCGTTTTGTGTTTAGGCCTATTTGTACACGGTTAAAAATGAGGCAACTTATAAAAACCAGAAATGTTTTCTTACATATTGTTTCTAGAATATTAAATTAAAATATTTATAAACCATTACTTTATCTTGCTTCATCAATTATTCTTTTTTTTTAACAACAGGTCTTATCATGTGAGTATAATTAGTAAAAATAAATATAAACTAATCTCTACCAATCAATCAATTAATCTATCTATCTATCTATCTATCTATCTATCTATCTATCTATCTATCTATCTATCTATCTATCTATTATTGTCTGTCTGTCTATCTATCTATCTATTTATCTATCTTTCTATCTATCTGTCTGTCTGTCTATCTGTCTATCTCTCTCTCTCTCTCTCTTTATATATATAAATATATAAATATATTTATATATATATATATATATGCCCGTCTATTTATATGTCTGTTTATCTATCTGTCATTCTTTCTGTCTGCCTAAAGTATACACATATTTGTGTACATTGTATCTCTTAATCTTATTATTCGTAACATTTGACCAAAAGGACATTGTAAAGAAAGTAATTCAAGTCTCTACGTTCTCTATTTCTTTCTTTTTTTCTTTCTTTCCACCTCCACAGATTCAAACATTTGTTTTTATTCTATTTTTAACAACTCAAATATTTACATTGATTCTTGATCGATCTATTGATCTTTCAGAACAAAAAATTCTTTCAATACTATTGTTTTTCTAATATCACATTTCACTCTGAACCGGAAAGTTTTGTTTTTCTATTTATTTGTACTTTTCTAAACATGCTAATCCTGGACAGAATCCCCATGACATCTGTCTCGTGTTATGCAGCCAACATTTAATCTCTCATTCTCCTCTATAAGCATTGATCCCTGTATTTAAGTCAGGTCAATAGCTTCGTTCATTTCTATTGTCCTGAAAGAAAAAACAACGTAACATTAAAGAAAGTTGATTGATGTTTATTTACAACACATAAAGCAAGAAGAGATACAACCATTACATGAAGCTGGGCAGTCAATTAAGTTTCTTTTTTGTATCGTAGCCACAAATACAAGATTTTAATGTATTAGTATCTTTCCTTATTAATCTAAAGTTTTGTTTTTTTCTTTTATACAATAAAACCAGTATATAATAATGATAAAAATCCTTATAATTTAATAATGATAATAATAATAATAATAATAAGGAAAAAGTCGCTACCATTACCGACATTGCAGTACCACTATCTCACAACTTAAGAAAAACTGAGTTAGAAAAACAACGAAAATATGGGAACCTAGGCTTGGAGATTACCTTCAAGGCCCTTGGCATTCCTAGGAACATTCTCGTTGCCTGTCAGAGAGCGGTACTGCTGCAGACCTGCCACATCACCAGAAAATTCCTCAGTGGAAACTGATAAAGGGACTACAATGAATTTTGTTTCCCTTTAACGAAACTCGACCCTGGCTGCGCCAGAGAAAGAATACTTGTTCTTTTATCATAATAATAACAATAATAATGAAATGTACTGAACAATTTGTGCATCACGCCAAATAAAATAATATAACTATAGAAAACCAAAATGTACATTCACACCAGACTAACTCATAATTTACATGTGAAATATTTTATATCAGATTGCTGAATTGTATATATACATATTTACACAGCTCTTCTGTAATGGAGACAGTTGTTGAACAAAATGAAAACTTTTCAATAAGAAAATGTCAGGTTGATGTGCGGAATATAGTTATTAAGTTTGAATCCGAAAATAGCTCGTATTGCATAGTAATATAGAAAGTCGTCGATGGTTAATGGCGTGGGGTAAATGTTAAATTACTATTATAATATTGTCTAGTTGGCTTATAACGGCTTTACTTCGAGTACGAAGATTAAGAAGGAGTACATTATTTCACGTTGCAAAACATAGCATTTCGACCAGCCCGCGCTCACTGGGCCTATTTTTAAAGTGATAATTGGCTTGCACAACTCATATGATTGCTATAATTATTCAGGAGATGTTTACAATGTTTCATCAAGTAGACTTAAAATGTAATCCTCTTTTTTCACAGTGTCTCGAGATCCCTGCTCCGCGTTCGTTTGCCAGAACGGAGGCTCCTGCACGGCTCCGGCTGACGCTCCAAGTTGTATTTGTCAAGCTGGTTTCTTTGGAGAACATTGCGAATGTAAGTGATTAAAAGTAAAGTATTCCACCTTATAAAGTAAAAATCAATTGTTCTTAGATTTTTTAATTATTTAGAATGGACACACCACACTACATTTGCTCTGGCCTGAGAAATATAGAAAATGGTTGAATCTTTAACCCTTAAAACGCCTGTGGTAGATAAGTCTCTAAACTCCAGAATTGTGATCTCATTTTATATGCACTCACTTTAACGCAGCTCAGCACTTTAAGGGTTAAAGCTATCCACTTTCCATTCAAAAATGAAACTTTTTTTCGCAATTTGGTCAATTTCGTCAATTTGGTCAACATCATCTTTTATATTTTAGCACTTTTAGGTTTCACTTTACGTCCAGCCAGTATTTAGAAACGCACATTATACACAGTCAAATAATGTTTTCCCCTTGTAACACCCTTGTAAGCTTCGGGCAGAAGGGGCCAAATACTATAGACTTATTCAGTGTTCTCCAATAAAGAAAGGAAACATCAGTAAGGTGGATTTTACACACCAAAAAAAAAAAGAGTTTAAATAGTGCTTAAAAAGCGTCAGAAATTATACTATTGTTACGACGTGGACTTGGTCTAAAGTATTTAACTCACCGATTCTCAGGATCGCTGGTATCTCTCGGATTGCAGAAGCACAATCCAACTATCAATTAATATCCCCGATAAAAAGAAATACTGTCACAATCTCCAAATCAAATTTAAATATCCCGATTCACAAAATAGAAAAACAATCCTCAATCCTCAGTCAACTCATCTCCAGTTTCTTAACACATTTACACACTAGATAAGGTCATTTACATAAAGAAAAAATCACCCTACTTCGCGCGTGGAAAAAAATGTTTAGTCAGGGAGGAACAAGGTTACAACAATATTGTAATTTTTGTATAAGTCAGCTTAAAAATAAAATACTGGGTCGACATTGGAAATTAAAAAAAAAGGTATTCCTTGAATTTAGTCTCTGCGGTTTTGATCATTAAAATGTCTTCCTTGTTCTATGTACACGGTATGGTTCCTTGTTCTATGTACACAGTATTGTTCATTGTTCTATGCACACGGTATTGTTCCTTGTTCTATGTACACGGTATTGTTCCTTGTTC
>JADKLZ010000687.1:17030294-17057049 GCA_021533235.1 Biomphalaria straminea
TGAAATATTTAATTATTTAATTTTTCATATTTATGTAAAAAGTATCAAAATGTTAACTTGTATAGTTCATCAAATGTATATATGTTATTTATGATATCGCTGAGTACATGTTTTACTTCTTACTGCTGAATTTATGTCATATATATATTTATTTCATTTTTTTTTTGGAATAAAGTATTTAGATAAATAAAGATGCAGTTAAAAATTATTTTTAGTGTTATTTTCAGGGGCGTAGCTAGGTGTTAGGGGGCCCGGGGGGACCGACCTCTTTGGGGGTCCCTTGCAATTTGACTTTCGATATATGACATGACATAATGTACGCAAAAAATATATAAGCCCAAGATCAAATTGGTTCAGTATATCTGTAAATTTAACCAAAACAAAATCATTAAGACTCTTTTAATGAATAATACCGTTGTTTATTAGCTAAATAATGCACAAGTGACAAATCTCGATTCATATCGCTTCACGTGGTGCATTCTGTGCAGCAAAGACATCTATAACATGATTTACATCGATACTTTCTAGTATTTGTGACTTCACTGACATTAAAGCCATGATAAGCCTTTCTTGCGTCATTGTGCTCCTGGGATAGTTTTTTCTTTAGAATGACGCAACGGAAGTGGCCTGAGTTAGCGGTATTCAGAGGATGTTGCAAGGTTTGAGCCTATTGTTTATTGTATTACTGTTTTGTTGATGAAAAGTGCTCGTGCATCAGTGACATCATTCAACAATCGATTTGCTATTTATTTCATCATACAAACAGTACAAAATAACAAAGTTTGTCATAAGAGTGTCATCATCCAACAGGTGTCTTGGTCCAAGAAGAAACCCAAAGGTATCCATTTTCTTTCCAGCCTTTGTAATCTGTCCTTCATCCCCATATGAAGTCTGTCCAGCACTTCTGTCGCAACACTTTTGAATTGCAGTTCTATTGACAGTCCTACTGAGTCCTACATTAGAACTCAACTTCCCATCAAGTCTTTTCTTTCTTCTGGTTGTTGTGATTACAGGGAATCCATAGTATTTACTACCTTCCTTTGCTTTTTCGTTGGATTGGGTTATCAGTTTCGTCCGTTTCTCACCATTTTGCAGAAAGCATGAATGAGTTTCAATTTATGTATTGTTTATGTTTTGTGCGAAAGCACAAAGATTGATTTCACACATAAGTGTGAAAGATCCATATCTTGCTATGCTCGAGTATAGAAATACTCCGATAAGCATCACAACTTCTGATGAGTAGAAGACTCAGGGACATCATTCCAACTGATCTCAAACTATTGAAACCATCGGTAACAGAGACATTACTCAACGAACGACAGATGAAAAGCAAAGTGAAATACGATGCAAAGGCAAGACTACCTAAAGGTTATTTTGTCGGAGAGAAAGTGAGTGTTCGTCTAGGACAAACATAGCAGAAAGCTAGCTGTTGTCATAAAAAAAAAATTCATCACCCAGATCTTACATCATAAACAAATGATGGAAAAACATATAGAAGAAATCAAAGCTTTTTGAACAAGTGCTTCGATGAAGATATCTCTGGGTACTATGATACCGATGAAGACAACGAGCAGTAAACTGTTAGAACAAATGAAACAGACAGTTATAGATCAACGTCTAGAGAACTAGTTGTGCCAGTCAAGACTGCCAGAAGTGGTCGAATTGTTAAAGTTCCTAGTAGATATCAGTCTTAAGAACATTAAAAAGAAGGATGTGATAATAACTTCAAAAGGAAGGACCTCTGGGGTTAATTTGAAAAAAAAAGTTGAACAATTCATGTACAGTTACAAAAAAGATGACAATTGTTGGATCTATCTCAGCAGAATGAAAAGCTGACAGGTTTAGAGGTGATTATCACAGTTGTGAAATGTTGCTTTTGGATTTATGCCTAACAGACGTATGCGCAGGCCAAACAGACGGCCACTCATTGTGGCTACGTTATAATAGGTTTACCTTTGCGTCACGCTGTTTTTGTAGCCCCACTCTGGTCAACTCGGCATGAGGGAAGTTCCCATAGAAAGAATAACATTTTTTTATTTCACATATAAAAAATATGCTATGATTGTGAAATTTCCTCTGACGAAAAGACGTACATTTGTTGTTGTTTTTATTCATTTTCCCACCTTTGCAATTCACTCTTTTATCACTCTATAACAACGATTTTTTTTTTATTTAGAAAAGTCTTTTTCCATTTGATTGCGGAAAGATGAATAGAGGGGTAATAACTCGAGTGTGAAGTTAATTCTGAAATTAAAGAAGTCAAACCCGAATAATGGACAATTCTAGCATTGTTAAGAATAACTATTGGATCTGTTATACTCGTTTCTGTAAATTCTGCTTCAAGGTTAATTAGCGTAACCTTAAAATACTCGCCATTTAAATCTATTATTAGTAAAGGTAACAAGATACCTGGAATTCCCTGTTTATTTTGTATTTAAACATCGACGTCTAATAGGATTTAGTAGGAAAATGTGTAGTGATCAAGTTTGTTACTATAATATCTCCGATCGTGGGCCCCCACAGGCACGCTACTTGCCACCCCCTAAGGCCGCTACTGCTGTATATCATACAGTTTTATTCGTGGCAACAAAGAGAGTAATACTCTGGGTTTTTGCTGCAAGAACATGTTTGATCTCTATAATCGGCAACAAATCTATTAAAGATTTGTATTTTAAAATGTAAAACTAACTTTACAAAAACAACAATTTTGATCTCTGTGGGAGGAAAAAATATTTTAAAATGTCAACAAAGTCAAGTACTGCTATACCTAGTTCTAGATTTGGTCTTTGATATGAATATAATCCAAAAAGGTTGAAAAACAAATGCACCCGTTGACACTATTTGTCAATCAAATATATTAATTTATGTATTTATAAACACCCATTTGGGGCCCGGGGGGATTTTGAAAACCTACCCCCCTCCCTCCCCCTACGCTACGCCACTGGTTATTTTACATAGTCTTGAAAATGGAATAAATATCTATTCTGTCATTTATTTACATGACTTTGAAGTTAAGAATTAAAAACAAATTGATGTTAAACAATCATCTCAATAAAAAAGTTAATACAATAATATTCCTTTTCAATAACTAAATAGTATAAAGTTTAAGTTTATGTCATAAAGTTTGTTAAGAATATGCACAAAACTTTAATTTACAAAATTAAGTTTTCTTATTAAACATGATGGGTTGCCTGAAACAGACACAAAAAGCCAACATCTTTTTAGAGTTTAAATCACTGATAAACATGCTTGAGTTGATCGATACATGAAAAGCGCAGGACGTTATTATGTTCTTCTTTGATGTAGGCCTATTGTCTGTAATTTATAACACGAAGATGTTGAGAATAACATAAAAATTGATAAAAATCACATAAAAGCTTGTATTAAAATCAATTAAAAATAAACAGCATATATAGATCGGAGAACGCACATTTAAAGAATTACTAATAAATAAATGTTAATATAAGTAAATTAGATAAATTAATTAGAATAAATCAAAAACAGTCTACCATTCCAGTATAGTCTACAAGAACAAGATTAATTCAAGAGTTGATAATATCTTAGCTGGTAATACAATTCTGGGTGGGGGGGGGGGGGGGTTGACGAATGGTTAAACGCTTGGCTTCAGAACCTGAGGTCCTGCGTTGGAATCCTGGTGAAGGCTGGGATTTTTAGGGCGCCCCTGAGTCCACCCAACTTTTAAGTGTACTTGACTTTAGTTGGGGAAAGTAAATGTGGTTGGTCGTTGTGCTGCGACATAACACCATGCTTGTTAACCGCTGGCCAAAGAAACAGATGACCTTAATATCATCTGCCCCATAGATCGTAAGGTCTGAAAGGGACACTTTACTTTTTACTGCCCCTTAAGACAATGATATTGTCTTTTCTTTGTTTTCTTAAATAAAAATTTTATGTGGATAATTTCGATAATTTAGAAATTTCAAGGACGATAACTTGAATTTTAACAAAGCAAAGCTAGCTGAAATTTAAAGGAAATACAGAAAAGTAAAGCTTAGAACATTTGATTCTGCCTCTGCAATACTATAAGCTCACAGAAAGGATCATAATTTATCAAAACTTAATACATAAGTTTAAAAATATAGCTTGTCAAAACTTCCTTTATTATGTACAACAAATACACCAAAAAGGCTAGCTATCTCTAGCATGTTTTCTTAGATAGATAAAAGTCTTTAAATGTTACAATTAATGGTCCGCTCGATAAAGTAGGCCTACTTCTGTACCAGGTATTTTTTCTTGCCATTAAACATTTAATATTTTTATAATACCTCTGTTGAAGTCAGAACTTCATGGAAAATGGAATCAAAACCCTGCATGGACGCCTATGCGTGATTTGGCTTCGACAATTTTCATATAAAATTTAACAGTTGATGTACATCGCTGAGAAAAGAATTACTAACACAATGGCACACGGCGAAAACTCTAGTTTGTTCGTTATTTAAGTAAAAAATGAAATAAATTTTAATTTGCATCTAAATTGGAACAAAAATAACATAACAAATTAAGCTATGGTGTAATGATAATTTAAAAAGAAAGTTTATTAAATTTTAAGCTGCTCAAGGTTTGGTGATGATTACCTAAGCTTTGTCAAATTGACGTAAATCTAAAACAGATTATGTCTAGATTTTGGATATATAAGTTGATCTAAATTTAGACTACATCATAAAAGTTCTAAATCACAGTGTAGATCCAGATCTAAGTGGCTATATAATGTAAGTTCCAATAGATATACGCTCAATTATCTTATGCCTGGTGGCTAATTGGTAGCACCGATCGTTAAGTAGATGACGGTGCCTAATTAACAAATTCGAGACTCGGTTAGATCTAAAAAATAAAAAAAAACTTATTGTATTGAAAGTTGTATAATGGAGGTTTTGTCTTTATAGAAATTTAATTTTTAATGTTTTTCAAAGTTTATAAAAACTCACTCTGTCTGTCTGTATTTCAGTCTGTCTTAGAATAAGTGTGTACACATTTTCTAATAAAGTTAAAACTAATCACTAAAACAAATTAAGTAACCAATTAGACAATTACTAGTAATTAACCATTTCGTTTGATAATAACAAGGAAAACTTATACTTCAGTATTCATAGATATGGTTAAATATGTTGGATTTAGTCCCCTTAAATATTCGTTAACTCTATTTCCTCCTTACGTATTCTATGTTTAATTTAACGTTATCGGAACATGTATCAATAAACAAAAGTACTCAATTTGTAAATTCAATATTGGTAACTAATTATTTTGTTTGATATCGATTAAGAAAATAACCTATACGTTATTTACGGTTATTGACAGATTATTGGCAAATAATAAGATGACAGGGCGATAGACCTTTAGATTATTACTTGTTTCCTCCAAGGAAAGAGTTTTGTATTTTTCCTAATAAATCCACAAATAATTTATGTTGCCCCGTTGGAATTGTCTCCCCATTGTTGTTCAGACTGGCTGTGGTGGTGGGTGTCTGTGTGTGTAGGGGTCTTTATGAAGGTAGGTAACTCCACAGCACAAATGTTCAAACTGCAAACTTTTATAATAATTTTTTTTTTCATATAACTTTTTTTTTTTACAAGAAATTTTTTTTTTCAACGTGGAACTCATCTTTAGTTATCTTCATTCTAGCCTTAAACTATGCAGATTTCTGAGCTAAACTAGCTCATAATGAAAATATAAGCATTTGGCATTGGAGAAAACGAAATTCACTTTGAAACATCTCCTTTGCGATTGTAAGTATAAGCTTCTGTTGATGTGTACATAAAATGATTTTTTAAAAATTCAATTATTCAAAGATAAAAACCTAAATTAGAATGAAAAAAAGTGTATTTAAAGATTTTATTTAACAGCTATTTAATACATTAAAAGAATTATTATACATTTAAATATCAATTAAATAAACAGATTAGCAAAAGATGAAATATTGTGTAAATTAGAAAAATAAAATGTTGAAAGTGACATTTTCATACATGTTAGCCGATGGTTAGCTCGAAAGTCTAATTCCTTTTTAAAGATTCGATACTCGGCTCTTAGATTTAGATGCTTGTATTGCCCTCGGCTCTTCGCTTAGGATGTTTTGTATCGCCGTTGGGTCAATTAGATAAACATTGACACAGAAGCGACAATAACTCGCGAGGTTTTCAAAGCGGTGCATTTGTGGTCACGCCAGGTCACGCTTGAGTAAACAAAGACCTACCTCTGAAGTGACACTGATTAGGGACTTTTCTTTGTAACTTTGTCGCTATCTCCTTAAATATTTTCTTTCAGTGACTTTTGTATTTTATTTCTTAAAGAACACAAGTAACGACATGACATTGGGTTAAAATCTAGTATGTGGAACTCAAAGAAACAATGTCCTTTATTTTTATTAGTATATGTATGTATGTTTTTGTGCGTATGTTTTTATGTGTGCACATGTGTGCTTCTGTTGGCAAGTGTGTGTATGTGTCTATAAAGGAAAAGCAAAGTAAAAAAAAATACTCACGTAATTATAGTTTATAATTTGAAAAATATGAATGTATAGAGTTTTATTGCACAATAATCCTTCTTTTTGGAATCCAAAAACTATTAGCCAGCATCAAGCCGAATAAAGCGTCGGGACCTGATGGTATTCCAGCAAGATTACTCAAGGAACTAAGCAAAGAACTAGCACCTGTGTTCAAAATACTTTTTCAGGCATCTCTTAACCAGGGCAGAGTACCAAGGGACTGGAAAGAAGCTAATGTCACACCTCTGTTTAAAAAAGGAGAAAAATCTGACCCAGGAAACTACAGACCAGTATCACTTACCAGCATCACATGTAAAATCCTAGAACACATAATATGTAGCAACATCATAAACCACTTAGATAAACATAATGTCCTTACTCCATACCAACATGGCTTTAGGAAACATAGATCATGTGAAACACAGCTAATAGGACTAATTGATGACTTTTCAAAGGGTTTAGATAATAGTGAACAAATAGATGCTATCTTACTAGACTTTTCCAAAGCTTTTGACAAAGTTCACCACCATAGTATGCTTAAAAAATTATTTTTTTTTGGTATTGATGGTCCATTGCATCAGTGGATTAAAGATTTTCTGATAGGAAGAGAACAAACTGTAATAATAGATGGTTCTAAATCAACACCAATAACAGTGAACTCAGGTTTACCCCAAGGAACAGTCTTAGGTCCACTACTATTTCTAATTTACATAAACGATTTACCAAATTGCATTAGTTCAGGAACAAAAGTTAGATTATTTGCAGATGATTGCATAATATATAGGACAATAAAAGCAACACAAGATACAGAAATTTTACAAAGAGAATTAGATAAATTACAGAAATGGGAATCAAATTGGAGCATGTCTTTCCACCCAGAAAAATGTCAGTTATTAAGAGTAACAAAAAAACTAAAACAAATTAATTCCACTTATCTTATTCATGGTAAACCAGTAACACAGACTAAAAACGCAAAATACCTAGGTGTTATAATAAATGAAAAACTGTCATGGAATCCCCACATTGATGAAACTATAAAAAAAATCAAACAAAGCATTAGGGTTTATTAAAAGAAATTTATATAAATCAAATAAGAACATAAAACTAAAATGCTAGTTAACCTTGGTTAGTCCATAATAGAATATGCATCCTCTGTTTGGGACCCCTCAACTCAAGAAAACATTAAGAAACTAGAACAGACACAAAATAGAGCAGTGAGATTCATAACAAACGAATATTCACATTTCACTAGAGTAACACCTTTAGTAAAATCACTAAATTTAAAAAGCCTTCAGGATAGAAGACTTAAGAGTAAAGTAGCAATTATACACAAAACACTGAACCATAATCTCCAAATACAAAAACAAAACTTAATAAAATACTCAGAAAGACACAAAGATAAGGCACATTCCTCGTCCCATATTCTAGGACAAATCTGTACAAATGCTCTTTCTTCCCTAGTGCCATTAGAGCATGGAATGGTTTGCCTGAGCTAGCCAGGAAAACCAGTGACTTGGCAGAATTTAAGTCACTGGTAAATATGCATGACTGAATGCATGACGCGTAGGACGTAATCATCTTCTTTTTTGAAGTAACGTCTGTATTATATAAGATAAGATAAGATATCAAATGGCACGATAATTGGACAGAATGAATTGACCAAATGACCAAATGAGGTGAAATAAAATGACTTTTGAATTTTCTGGACTTACGAGGGTAAAATTTAGTGTGTAAATGTCATAGATTTTTTTTTTATTTTTTTTTGTTTGCAAATGACGGCTAATTGATAAACCTATATTTTTGTTTTTAAATTAAGATAATCTCGCTTGAATTTTTAGAATTAGGATTCGGTTTACATTTGTAAAAAAAAAAAAAAAAAAACTTTTGTTTTAACAATAAAAACAATTAGAAAGAAGAAGAATATTTAAAGATATGGATAAAGCCGAAGGCACTGTAAGGGGAAAAGGTAGATTGGTGGAAGGTTTTCCCTTTGGTAGTAAGGGGTTAAAGTAAAATTCTTTATAGACTTACTATATTGTTAGGCATGGAATTTCGTTTTATAGAAGATGCTTAAAAATACTTATAATCTATACCAGGAACTGTGTATTGGACAATAATAAAACATTTTTAAAAAATATAGTTATGTGTAGACTCTTTTTTCTGATCAAACATTCACTAAAAAGTTTGCAAGAACTTATAATAGTAATATTCTAGTGTCCCAAGCCTGTCATCAATATTTTCAACAGTGCATCATTTTAGACGTAAAAAAAAATATTCAATCAATGAATTCAAAAATTTAGTATTTAGCAGTCTAGTCTCTAATAATGCGCACCTTCTGCACTTTTTGATGGCAGTGTGCATTGCAAGGTTATAATAATATATAAGTTTTTTACTCCAGGTGTATATTCTAACAAATACTAGTCTAGATGTATCTTTCACCTTTAATAAAACTTCTTTTTCTTGTTGTTGTTTTTTTCTCTTAAGAATGTTTCAATTGTGAAAGGTTTATTTGAAATGTTAACAATATTTAAAAAAAGAAGACAGACTCTAGATAAACTTTACCACTTGTAATGTTCTTTTCAAGAAAGTTAAATACTGTGTACCGTAAATAAAATATTATGTAATGATATTTTTTAAAGGTATTTGATGTTTCAAAATTTCTACATTGCAACTGTAGCTTTATAAGAATATTATTTTGTTATGTATTTGATGGTTTAATCACTTGAATGTAACACTCGGAGTAACATACATAACAAAAAATAAAGTTTATTTGGTTAAAAAATTTAGTTTGGTTCTTTGCAACAATCACATTACGAGTGTTGACTTAAAACCCCTCCCAATTTTTCTATAACAAGCACACTCAATGTTAAAGTTGCGTACATTGGTCATTTTTTCTGTCAGGACAACGTAAGATTAAAGTGGTCACGGTCCAGCAGAATCGCTAACCAATAAAACCGCGGCTTTCAATTGTTTAGCGGTCATTGGTTGACTGACCATTGGTCTCCACTTGTAGAGGCGATAAATAGAGATCCACGTTCACTTTCACATATCACTTGTTTCATTCAGTGACTCAAAAAGTGTTTTCTTTGGATAGTGTTTGTACTTACAACTTTTCTTAGTGCTTTGATTTCTGACACTTGGAAATGTAAGTAGATCTAGTTAAAATGTAGTTAATCTAGTGCTTTTTTAACTTTTAATAAAAAAACCTACAAATAAAAGTCAATATATTGGCTTAAATCTTAATTTTTATCTAAATCTTGATACATAGATTATTATTTTTAAAAATGACTTTTCACGCTAGCTTTTCGTTTTAAATTAATCTAGAATTCGTAGTTAATGCGAAACATTAATGGTTTGGATGGATTTATCTTGATTTTTAAGCAATACAGTGTGTAGCTTTTTTTGTATTGAATTTACTGGTAGAATTTCTTTTAAATTCTAGTTTAACTATAGATGACGCTGCTCTATGGCGACATACAATTTGTGCCTTCAAATGCACATTTTTAAAACAAATTTATTTAAGGAAAGATTTTTTTTTTTAAATTATTATAACGTTAACTGAGATGTTTACTGAACATAAAGCTCTACAAATATTAGCAAATGTCAAGTATCCATCTGAAAAATACCATATTTTTATATTTCATTTTTACTTTTTCTCGTAATTCATTTTATCGCTTAAATTTTATTAAAATGTAAGTTACTACACCAAGGACTTAATAAAAAAAAAAATAACTAGGGGACATTCTGTTCTCCCATATAGCGGTAAAGTAAAATGAAATACTACGATTCTTGAGAATATTTAATTATATGTATCAATGAAGAAATATTAGGTTATTCTATAAACAAAATCGCTAAACCTAAATAATTGTAAATGCGAATGAGAATGAATATAGTTTTATTTTTACAACATGGTCAAACTTTATCAAATTATTTCGATTTGTTTTATCTTTATGATATATTAACGTTCATTCCTTAAGGATACCTGTTTTATCTTTATTGTATAGTATTTACTGGAAGAAGCGTTTTTCTTCTTAGTCTTTGTTTAATTAGAGTAGGAAGACAATGTAAATTATAATGAAGTTATAATTTGAAGTTATCTGATCTGTTTACTGAGACTATAACTCTACATAGCATATTATTGATGACTTTCCGAAATATGGAAAAGTTTTCATGCAGACAGATAATGTAAATGTACGCATATTTCATTGTGCAGCTTGTATGTAAGCTTATATACAGATATTTGTAGAACGCTAAAAGCATGTCAACATTGTTCTAATATGTAATTTTAAAAAGTTTGGGCATTACACTTTTTTGACTGTAAGACGGAAATTTAGTTTTATTTCATGAATACAAATAGATTCAAAATAAGTTTTTAATCTCTTTAGGAAATGTTTTTTATTAAAGGTATGGCTCTATTTACAAAAAAATTCATAAGAATAGTACATCCAATGCTTTAATTACCACAAAATTTTTGTGAAAAAATTGCAAATGTTAATAAGTGCCCATGCAATATTTGTCGAATCGCTTTTTACAATTTCTCACAATTCTTCTTTTTGCTAAAATTATATTAAAATCTAAATATTTAGAAATAATAAATCGCTCTAGTTTCCAAATTAAGCGTCCCACTTATATAGAGTGACAAAGATACAAATGTAATAAAAGTTATATAAATAAGTAGTTAGAGTTTTGTGTGAAAGGAGTTTTAGAATTTACTTCTTCTATTTATTATAAAATGGGCATTTTGAAAAAGAAATCGGATTTATCTTTGCCGCATTAAGTTTAATAATAATATAATGTCTAAAACACAGCGTCCCTAGACATATTAAAAAAAATATAACACAATTTATTGTATTCTACAGAATGTCTTGTAGATATTCACGATGTGAATCAAGGTGTAGCAGGAGGTATTCCTCCTGTAGTGACAGTAGTGAAGAAAGAGACGATGGCCGACACAGACGTTTTGACAAGTTCTCCAATGAGCGGGAAAAGTATGACACATTTATTTCAAGTCGCAAGAGACAATATTCATCCACATGTTCTGACTATAGTTCTAGTGTGGAGCCATTGTCTAAGAGAATAAAGACAGGTAAGAGACATGTTTTGTTTTTTTTAATATTTATTTTCCTACTGTATTCCAGAAAATAACACTCTCCTCTTAGAGATAATGTTTGAAATTCTAACTATACAGATGTTGTAGTTTGAAAATGTTTCAATAAACAGTCTCTTTAAAACACTTACTCTCTTAGCTCGGTATGCTTGGCTGAGACATAAAATAATTGTATGGAAAAGGCTGAAATACAAAATATTAATAAATAACTAATAAAGGAATGAAAATTAATATCCTAATCAAGTGCATGTTTCATTTTAGTCTTTTCTTATAAAAGCAATAAAAAAATGTTTATTTTTTATTGTTCTGTTCAGATCAAACTCCTCAAAATGTTAACTCCACTGGAGTAAAACTGAGGCTCGAGACAGACTCTCCTTGTCAGATTTCTCTCAAAGTGAACAGTGCCAGCTCTAGCCAGAGTGATGCCTTAAAGGTCTTGCCTAGTCCAGATCATAAATCAAAGAAACAGAGAAGAAATCGCCGCAAAAGACAATTACGTAAAATGGGAGAGCACAGTAAAGGTAAGATTTATCACAAAATTGGTTTAGACAATAAATGTATTGAGACATGTTACAAGCAATTCAATGACTTGACTTACAATTCAGAGCAGAAAAACACCGTGAAGTGCTTTAGTTTTATAGTTAGAAAATGGTAGTATTAAGTTGTACTTTTATTGATGGTCATACCTAAAATGACCAATAAGGATTTTATAATTTCTAAAAAATGGCTTTCGAATGTTTATTTCAATACAGCAAATACCATTAAAATGTATAAATAATTTGAAAAAAATATAACCAAATATCAATAGCTTTTGAAAATAACTTATAACTTTTTTTTTATTTCTACTGTAAAGTGAGTAATTATTTAATTTGATATTTCTCAATTCGTTATTTGTCTATTTCATCATTTTAGATAGACAAGATACTTTGAGGCAACAGTTTGACACAATCTACCCCAGAGAGAACGAAAGAGTTAAAATGTCCAATGATCTACCTAAGTATGAGTCTAGATACAGTAGAGGGTTTAGCAGAGAAAATATGCCTGACCATCTACTCAAACATGTATCTAGATATAGCAGAGAGTATAGCAGAGATAACACCACTAGTCATCTGCCCAGAAATGACTCTAGTTATAGCAAAGACCTGTCTGATCATATCCCTAAACATGAGTCACGATACAGCAGAGAGTATGGCAGAGATTGGCCTGATCATCTACCCAATCTATATAAGAATCAATCTAAATGCAGTAGAGAGAATGGCAGAGATAACATAACTGGTCATCTATCCCGGAATGAGTCTAATTTTAGCAGACATAATAGCAGAAACTTGTCTGATCATATCCCCAAACATGAGTCTAGCTACAGAAGAGAGTATGGCAGAGATTGGTCTGATCATCTAATCCAGCATAAGTCTAGTTCCAACCAAGATAGTTTGCGTCAGGACAACCAAGAGAAAGCTTAAGTTAAAAAATTTGAACATAATAAATTTGGCAACAGTCGAGAGAAGAAAAGAGACACCAAGTATGAAAATGACTTGTATCCCAGGTATGACTCTAAACGAGAGAACAATAGAATAAAAGTCAGTGCCAATAGATCAAGCTCAGAAAGTGACCAATCAGAACATGACCAATGTTATCGTACAAAAGACTACAAATAGTCTATTACTATTTATTATTTCTGTCTAGAATCTATATTGTGATAGTACCAATATACAAGAGATTTGACATTAGACTTTCACAATCAACACGTTTTTTTTTTTTATTAATCATGAGACTTATTTTGTACTTTACACGTTTTTGTTTTAAACATGAGACCTATTTTGTACTTTTTTAAAACTGTCTATTGATTAGCGAAATATTTTGAATTAATACATTGCCCATATTTATTTTCAAAAGTATGGAAATGTTAAGTTGTATTTTTCATTAAATGTATAATAAGTTATTTTCTGATATCGCTGTGCACATGTTTTGCTTATTACTTCCGATTGTATGTCATATGTATATTTGTTTCGACTTTTTTCGGAACAAATTATTTTGATAAATAAAGATAAATTTCCCTTTTTTTAGTTTTACACCAAAAAGCCCCAAAAATGGAATAAATATTTATTCTGTAATTTAATTTGTATGACTTTAAAGTTAAGAATAAAAAAAATTTCAATTTTTTACAATCATCTCAATAAAGAAGTTAATACAAAAAATAATGCTTTGTTGATAACTAAATAGTATAAATCTTAAGTTTATGTTATATTTCTTGCTAGAAACACGCACACAACTTTAATTTACAAAATTAATTTTTCTTATTAAAAATAATGGGTTGCCTGATTCAGCCAAAGTCTTATTGGAAATTAAATCACTGATTAACATGCTTGACTAGATTGACACATGAATTTATTTTCTCTTTGTTGGAATGTCTGTATAAGAATTTTTAAGATATAAGATTTTTATATTATAAGATTTTTATAAAATAAATTATGGTAAATGAAAAATAATTCAATAAAAATGATTTTTATAAAATAAATTATGCTAAATAAAAAAAAAATCAAATAAAAAGCTTGCGTTTAAATTTAATCAAAATAAACAGGATAAATTGATCGGGGAATGCATATTTAAAGAACCACTAGTAGAATTAGATAATAGTAAGTTCAATTTAATTTAAGAAATTATTTAGTGTATCAATTAGTAATATCATTCCAGTAGTCTAAAAAAAAAGCATTAATCCTTCAGTTGATATTAGCTCGCGCCAGTGAGAATTGATGATCTTTTTTTGTTTGTTTTTTAAATATACATTTTTAGTTTAAAACAAATACAGTTTTGGTTTCATGCATAAATTTTTTGAGATAAGCTTAGAAATGTTCAGGACGCTAACTTCAATTTAAATAAAGACGGCTGAAACTTTTTAAAAAGTCAGACAAGTAAAGCTTGAAAATTTGATTCTGCTTCTTCAGTGCTAAAAGCTGTCAGAAATGAATACATTACAACTTAAAAGATAAGTTTAAAAACATAACTTATCAAAACTTCCTTGATTCTAAACACCAAATACACAAAAAGCTAGCTATATCTGATTTGTTTTCGCAATAGATGAAAATTGATAATTATACAAATTTAGTAAAACAAATTAAAATTAAGAATAAGTGAATGAGTATTATGTACACAGATTACAATACGTTTCAAATGTACACAAGGAAATGAACAAAACATGTGCTCCTAAACTACATTGGTTTTCAATTCTTTTTCGAACTTCTCAAAACACGGTACATAAGTTTATTACATTCTAAACCATTTCTTAAGTCTACTAGACTATTGTTAAAATGAATTATAACTTCTTGGAAATTTATGTAGAATAGTTCAAGGATGTGTGTTAATATTATTCAGTAGTATGCAATAAATTGTATGGTGGCAACAGTTTGATGCTGGTACTTTAAAATCTTATACAGTACATATACTAATACTTATACTATGTATTTAAAAAAAAACATTTTACACTCGTCACACACTTCACACAAAGAATTGGTTAGTTTCAAAATGAAATAAAATTGACTTATTGTTATTACTTTATCCTGCATCAGTCTCGAAAAAGCACTTTCTTTAGAAACTCGACAGTTTATGCATATTATGGGGTAAAAAATAAACCTAGATAATTTGCCATACATAGAAAACTATTTTTCGACATTTATACATTTCAAAGTACAATCATCTGAAAGTTATCTTTGACTTTTATCTTTTACAACATGAGTGTGTGTGGCTTCCCGCGATTTATGAATACACAATATCAATTCTATAAGGCTATACATATTGTTACAACTCCAGTGGCGGAATGAATGGTTAATGTGTGAGACCCATTGGCACACAGACTTTATACGCGTCACACAGGTCAACCAACTGCTGTCCCTAATGTGACCTGTGCTCTGTGCATGACCCGAGCTTTAAGAGACGAGGGCTATGTGTTATCTGTGTGTTAGAGACAGTGACAGTTGCATGACAGTCGAGAAGATAGAAGCAGTAGAACTGTGTGTAAATAAGGCTTCGAAAATGTAGCATGTACGCGCTATATAGAGACTGTCGTCTTCGTTAGTCAGTTCCATTATGTTAAGCATTTGAAGTTAGTGTAGACAATTGTGTTTATTGGCTGTGGTTGATGTACGTGAAATTAAACCGCCATTGTTGTTAATGAATCTCTTGTTGTTAAGTTCTTGAGATTGATGTGTTGTTGTTGTGAGAAGCAGTGTTTGCAGAAGGCCTGATTAGTGAAGTTTGTAACAATATATTTAGATTCGCATCACAATGTCAACACGTTCTATATCACCAAACAAGCTAGTTTTTCTATACCCAGAGTAGAATTAAATATGGGCTCAACTGGATTTTTGTTTTCATAGGTGGGGGTATGAGCAGTAGCGGCCTTAGGGGGTGGCAAGTGGGGCAACCGCCCCAGGCCCCGCGCCTGAGGGGGGCCCCGCGCTGGGAGATTTTATTGTCACCAACGTCGAAAACTTAATGAGTGATTGTGACAAAAATAAATTTCGCCCACTCGAGGTATCACTCGGTCTAGGCATTTAAATAATTTATTTTTTTGCTATCTTATTTTATCACCTCAGCTTGGCCCTTATGACTATCTAAAGCTATTATCACCACCCCCTCTTTCTCTAGGCCTCCGTGTCACGATGTAATTTCTTAATCTGACACCCGTCTAGCACATTCTTTATCGACAAGGATAAAGGCGCCTCTGAATATCTTGACCTAACATCCTGCCGCACCTCCCCCCCCTTCGGGGAACGGGTCAGTTCAAATGAACCCTCTTCAAATCGACAACAAGGTCTGTCTCGCGCAGCTAATCCCTGTCACGTAAGACAAACGGTCTGTCGTCCGACCATATTGGCGATATCATTCGATAAGGGCCCATCCTTATGTCAATACATGAAACGCGCGGCAAGGTCAAGTGATAATCTTCTCCTAGGCATGGCGGACGATCTAAACACCTGGGAAGCCCCGCCTCCTTGACCACGCGACAAGAGATGCGTAATGGCAAGCCCATCCCTTTTCCTGTCCAACTTAGCCTTTTAACTACGCATGGCGAATGGTCTTATTCTCATTTCATTTTGAAGAGCTGAAAGGATACACTTCTCTGTTTTGGGCTTTACGAGCTTTCGCTCACTTATTCATTTCATATCTTTCATAATATTGGACTGGTGGTAAGCTGTTATATGGTTTGTGTTTAACGGCCTCTTACTGTGTATATTTACATATTTGTGAATTTATTTAGTGCATTATATTTGTGTACATATTTGTGTAATTCTTATCTTGGATTATGTAAGTAGTCACTTTATGTATTATATTTTATTACCATGACTTGTACGACTAAATAGTCAAAGTCATCCATTTTATCTGGACTAGAATTTATAACAATTCTTGCCACATGTGTTTAGCGCTTTAGCTACTATTAATTTACCGCTCGCCACGAGCACACTATTATTATTGATAAATTCCTTGACCGGGAACTATCATGATATTTATGTAACATGTATTGTTACCAAGTATATATTTATACTCACTCCGTGACAAGGAATGAAGTAACTGTGTATATATATTCTATTTTATCGGCCTGTTGGCCAGACTCATTACTTAGGTAAACCATGTATACCTTATCTTATTTATCTTATCCTGTCATTATCTTATCTCGGTTGATCGCCTTGATTTTTAATGGCGCACCGACCCTGCGCTCAGGATAGACTTGAATTATTTCCCCGTGTATTGAATTTAACTTCTAGAGATTACGTTCCTTGGACGAGCCCTGTCTCCATTCAAGCGTGCTCTATTGTTCGGGCCCAACGGCCAAATGTAAACAATAGCGACTTGGTCACTGACCATCAGCCATTCCTCCCCCCCCTTCCCCTTTCATCTCTCTATCCAAGTGGCTCGTAATGATATCACCGTGACAAGGTGTGTCTTACAATTTAACGCCACTTGTAGTCTCCCTTGACGATATACAATTTCTACTATTTCAATTAACACCATGTGTTAGCTCCTTTGATATTTGTGAAACTAAGTTATAGTTTCTTCACATCATTATTACTTTACTGTGTGTTATCGCCCTTGTGAGACTTCATTACCTTTATTATTATTGTCTCCCCTGATGAGATGTAATAATTTATTGGATTAACTCCCCTTATTATTATGAAACTAGATCATGGTTTCTATTTAATCATTCTGAAGATGTCCTTCATGAAAAGGCGTCTACCTCCCAGTGTCATCATTGTGGCTAAGTCGATCTACGAATCTCGTTGCAGCTTTTATTACAGGCTACTTCTAATAGAAGCCCTAACTTTGTAACACGGATACCAGTCTGCTGATACCAGACCTGGGGATACCAGCCTTACTCACTACTCAGAAGAGTCCGACCAACAATCGCATGCCAGAAGATCCGCCCCTGCAGCTACACATAGTTGGACTGTCCCGTGCGCTAGGACCGATCAAGCCAGCCACCCACAGACAACTCAGCATCAGTCACGCCGGTCTCGCCAGAGCAGCATAGGACTCAAAGCTAAGCAACAAAGCCCAATGACACTCAGACCACTTGGTTCTTATTTCTTATGATGATAGTCCCATTTATGTAAATAATTAGGCCCCGCCCTAACGCTGTACAGAATTTTACCTTTTACTTATTTTCATTCTTATTATTAAACTGTACATATGTTTTACATAAAAAGTATTTGTTGCCTGCATTCATAACATTGTGCCTGTAGTCCTTATGTGCAAGTTAAGGTCCTCAAACAATCTAAACCCCCTAGACACCTAAACGGCCACCATCTTTGATCTACTTGTCACAGTGATCATAAACAAGGACTTGTTACTCAATATTTTCGTAGTAGGCCTATATTTCTTATACCAATTGCCATTTAAGCTCTCCACTTCATTTTTCTTGTATTCAAAATACCGGTACCGTTCAGTTTCGGTAAAGACAGCCGTCACACGGGTACGGCGTAGGCCTACTTCACTTTTTTCAATGTGGGGAACAATTATTAATTTTCTTGTATTCTAGCGTTTATTAATAATTTATCTGTAGTTAAAAATTAGGTAATCCATCACTGAGTATCGGCACCTATTTATTTTTAAAGCAATTAAAATAACTAAACAATTATACAGTGTATCCTCGACTGTTGCTGGTGATACGTCCTAATACCGCACGCGAAGGTCAGATTTTCGCAGTTGGCTGTTTAATTTCATAAATGTATAATATTTTCGGATATAAACAGTATCAGCTTCCAGCAAGTTTGACGATGACGTGTACCGCAAAAGCTTACTTAGGCCTATATGATAAGACAAATTTGTAAGAATGCTCCTTCTTCCTTAGTACCATTAGAGCAATGCGGGAGTATTTTTAGTGGTCCCAGAAAGGGGAAAAGACGCTATTAGTTTTGTGTGGAATGTCTGTCTGTACGTCCGTCCATCCCGTTTAGATCTCGTAAACTAGAAAAGATAGTGCAAAGCCGACATCATAATATTTTAGACCATTCAAAGTTCTGATGTAGCGGTTACTTTTTAGTTTTCTGAAAACGAAAAATCAAATTTTAAAAATCACTTAGGCAAGCATTTTCTTTCAGAAAAATGCATCACTTTTACAACTATTCACTTTTAATAGTAAAAAACAAGGGAAGCTCTTTAATGTAGGAGATGACTATTTACCCTTTTTTAAAACAGGTTTATGCAAAATTTTTTTTTAAAGTTCTGTTATACTAACTACTACATTTACACGTAAAAAAAATGTTTACTTTTTTAAAGAGAAAAAATCTATTTAGTATGTATATAAGTTGGACATAATTTAAAACAACAATGTATGATTAGTTTTTAATATTATCGCGTCTCATAATCTGGTAGGAGAAGTGGACGTCGAACTTCACATTCACTTTCACCTATCCTTTGGTCTGCTGGACCGCTGAGGCACCACACAAGATCTGTCAATCTTCTTTCTCCATTCTACTCTGCCCATTGTCTTTGATAGAATTTCATTCTGATGTTCTTTCTGAAAATATTGAAACCTGCCTATTTACCTGCCTGGGTGATACACTTCGTGGACCGATTTTGAATCTTTGTAATCTTGTTTTTATAATGTTTTTTTGAAAACCCGTAATGCAGCCCTTCCGCAAAGGTCGGGTCTTCGAAAGTGAATGGACCACTGTAACTCCTATAGCACACTTTATTCTTATAGAACATCGTATTGGCTGCAATCGACAGAGTGAAAGAGGAGACATAATATTAGTAGTGCCTGAGTGTTTTCTTTTTTATTTGCATCTGTTAATGCAGAACAATTAAAATACACAAACGATTTAGGCCTACTAGATTATTCACAGACGATTGCATAATATATAGGACATAAAAACAACATAAGATACAGAAATTTTACAAAGAGAATTAGATGAATTACAGAAATGGGAATCTAGAGCATGTCTTTTCACCCAGAAAAATGTCCCTTATTTAGAGTAACAAAAAAAAAACAAAAAAAAAAAACAACTAAAACAAATTAATTCTACTTATCTTATTCATGGCAAAATTCAAGTCACTGGTAAATATGCATGACTGAATGCATGACGCGTAGGACGTAATCATCTTTTTGGAGTAAGTTTTTATTAAATAAGATAAGTACTTACGTAATGTTCTATGTTTTGTTACAAAAATAAGGCCCACAGCTTTGAGGCGGACATACTGTATTGCTATTGTTACGCGTAAGAGACGTATGAACCTGTTAGCGAGATGTGGTACGATATATATATATATATATATATATATATATATATATATATATATATATATAGTATACCTTTACCGCTAGGGGCCCCGCACATGACGCTCGCCCAGGGCCCCGCGCACTGCTAGGGCCGCCCCTGGGTATGAGGATTGGGTCGGAGTAAGAAACAAATGTTATAAAATAATTTTAAAAAATATTTAAAAAAAAACAACATATAGAGCAATTTTTCACGTAATCACCAATGAATGCTAGATTTTTTTAATGGAAAATTTTTTGTACTCTCCCATTTTCCAGACAAAGAATTCTGGTTAAGCAAATGTATAGATCTATTAGACTTTATAAAATTCTAATTACAGGCCTATAGATCTAGACTGTTCATGAACATTAATTTATCAAACTCCTTAATGAATATGGGTCTCCATACAGAAATACCAGACGACGTATAGTCTTTTTTCCCTGTGTAGCCAACGAGGTATTATTTTTCCCCAACGATATTAAGCAACTGTATAATGTCTAGTAAAATAAAGTCGTATTCTATATCCATGTCTAGGTTTTGAGCCCACAAAAGAATTCACTTTCCATGAAATTATTAGTTGAAAAGAGGTATTGTAAACTAATGTTCCATTCTGAAGGATTTACCTTCCCATCGCAGCTGAGAATGCATCGAAATTTTGTGGATGTTTTGTAGGACTTCAGTATCAGATATTTTCTATTTATATTTTTTATAATACATGTATTCAATTCAGAACCCAATGGAAACTGGAACTAGTACCAAGCATGGACGCCTATGTCAGATATGGCTCTGCGATTTTTATAAAAATTGAACAGTTGATGAGAAAAGAACTACTAGCTCGGCGAAAATTCTAGTTTGACCGTTATATTATCATAAGTAAAAAATGAAATAAATTTTTATTTTGCTATAAATTGGAGCAAAAAAAACATAGCGTAGTAAGGTATGTTGTATTTGTAACTATAAATTTATTAAATTTTAAGTTGCTAAAAGTTTATTAATAATAGTTTAAGATTTGTAAACTTTACGTAAATCTAAAACAGACAATGTCTTTGATTCTGGTGACAGGTCATTTCATCCCGGTTACTTCATCCCCAACTAAATATTTTTTTTCTTAATCATTATGAAATTGTGCTGTTAAGGCTTTGCCTTAAAACTCTTATTTCATCTCATTTCATACAAAATATGTTTATTTTAAATACTTTTCATATTTTTTAACATGTTGTTATAGTGTCATAGTGTTCCCAATTCTCTTTTCATATTGTTAAGAAATGAGATAATATATTTCAATTCGTAGATATATTATAATGCGGAATCATTATCTAGTTATATTGTTTTTTTTTAATAATTCTATCCTGCGCAAATTGCGTGATGTAATCATCAAATTCCAAGGTGTGGTGGAAGTTGGCTATACCTTTTGAGAGATGAGAATGATTAAAATACTTATGATCATGCCGCTGATAACTTATTTTGTGAAGGTCATGTTTCACTTTCTTTGTCAATCGTTCTTTCTGAAATATGAGCGTGTCATTTCAAACTCTGATATAACGGAGTTTTAAGTCTAAGAAACGCGAACTTCAAGAAATACGCAACACTGGCCAAGAAATTACAAAAGATGTACAGCAATACGAATCAAATAAAGTTTCAATAAATATATGCTCAACAATATGAGAACTGATGGCCTAATTGGTAGCATCGATCGTTTAAGTAGAAGACGGTGCCTAAATTTTGAGTTCTACACTTGGATAGATCTAATCTTATTGTATTGAAAGCTATATAATGGAGGTATCGCGTGTTTTAACAAATGTATTTTTTTAACGAAGTCAACTTTTTATTTTATTTTACAGTTTGTTTTTACACTGAATTATATATATATATTATAGCTTTTATATAGCGCTACTTTCATGCTTTAAAGCATGCTCAGAGCGCTTTGGTCCAATCTCATGTGTGGACCAGTGGGGGGAGGGGGTATCTAGGAGTTGGTTTCCCGTGCTGCCTTTGGGCGCTCAGTAAACACAACTCTGCCCGAGTCGGGTGTCGAACCTCGAGCCCCCTTCTAGGTAGCCAAGCAAGCCAAGCTCAAGCCGCACCTGGCCTCTCGACCACGCTTCCCACATATATATATGTTGCCAATTATCATTATCTTTAGTTTTCTATATCCTTTAGAATAGCTAAACAATGCAAATTTCTGAGCTCCTAAAAACTTTTAAAGAACTTGATATGGCAAGTATAAGCCTCTATTAGAGTGTACAGAAAATGATAAACATGTCAAATATTTATAGTTGATCTTTATTTTAACGAGAAAATTGTTTATATAAAATGTATTGAGTTGAATGTATGATATTTATTTCGAAACTTTTGTTTCTATGAAATATCAAAATTATTTAAAAAAAAAAAGGAATTTAATGTAAGTTTTTTTTATTAACAGCCTACTAATACATGTACAGTAGTAGTAGTAGTAGTCAAAATAATAGACATGATAATTATTAAATAAATGCCAATTAAATAAACAGATTAGCAAATGATAAAACTTTTTTGTCAATCGTTCTTTAGATGGTTTGTATCGCCGCCGAGGTCAACAAGATAAACATTGACACACAAGTGGCATTAGATCACGTGGTTTTCAAAGCGGTTCTTTTGTAGTCACGCCAGGTCACGCTTGAGTAAACAAAGACCTACTTCTAACCTGACACTGATTATATACTTTGTTCTTGGTCTTGAAGTCGCGTTCTCCTCCAATCTTTTTGTTTCGGTGACATTTATTTTGTAATGAAAACACACTCACATTGGCAGTATTTTCCAATGTGGTAGAGCAGAAATAATGAATTTTCCGCGGTCACTTCCTGACGATATTAAAGTATTCAGTGTTTATTTTTATTATCTTTTTTAACAAAATACATAAATTGTCCAAGTGTATATATTAGTTTAAGAGTGCTTGAGTGTTATCAGAATATTGTGCTACGTCTTATGATTTGGTGTCAGAAAAAAAAAGTAATTAGCCTACTTAACATTGTTAATAATACAGCAGTATCAAGGGGGTATAAATTAAGTAAAACAAAAAGCGTCTTTTTTTTTGTATTTCTTTATTTGTTTCTCTTCGATTTCTTTTATCCACTCTACGTACTATAGAAACATTGTAAAGGTATTTTAAAAAGCATATTTAATGGTTTTGGCTGGGTAAGGGATGGAGTACTTTCAGCACAGCGAAATTTAAGTCCATGTATCGTTCTCTTTATTTTTTATCAATGTAATGTAATGATCAAAGGCCAATGTGTGGTGGAAGTTGGGAAAATCTTTAGAAAAACAGAAGTACTATTAGAATACTTATGGTCATGCCGCTCTGAGTTCATCTTTTATCATTAAAGGCCAAGGTGTGGTGGAAGTAATGAAAATGTTTTAAGACATGATAACGATTAGAAGACTTATGATCATGCCGCTGATAACTTAACTTCTTCATCGTTCTCTTTATCTTTTGTTTTGTGTCAATCCTTCTCTCTTAACTATGAGCGTGTTAACTTGGTCGCTTGTTCAATTGTCAACACATGAGCCGTAACAAAATTACAGAAATTATGATCTCAAAATAATATTTGTATTATTGGTTTAATCTAGCATTCTCTGCATACAGATTTAACTTTATAAGAATAGTGGTTGTCAATAAATAGTTAAATGAATAATCTGGGTAACATAAACAAGAGACGGCCTTAGCAGTGCGCAGGTCCCGGGACGAGTGTCCTATGCGGTGCCTGGGCGAGTTTTCAATGCGCTAACGTGCTTATGCACATTTAATGTTGGCGAAAATGTTGATTAGTCTTCACTCTCTCAAATTGTTTTTATTTCTTGCGCTTGACTCTTTGTTCCTTTTAAATTCTATTTGATGCGTCCACAAAATGAAATTAAAAGGACATCTGCTCCTTATGGCTTGTATTCAATGGTGGCATAAAAATATTTTACAAATTTTGATTTTATCAATAACTTTCCCTTTTAATTCTGATGCTTTCAGGTCAATAAGCTCATTTTAAATCGTATGTCCGAATTAATGGTTGTGAGCCTCGGCGTTCTTAATTTGTTGAAGATGGTTGAGTCGAATTCGGACAGCATCCTTAGTTATTCTCAACAAAGCCTAAAATTGACCTTTATTTAGCACATAAAGTTTAACTGTTCTCCCATGAATTTGTTTGTTGTTAAGACAGCGCGCCAATGCAGCGTTTCTTTTGTAATTTGTTCGAGCATCACGATATTAATCGAACATAGACCTTGTGGTCTGTAGAGCAGATGATGTAATGGTCACCTGATTCTGTGGCCTACAGTTAACGAGGGTGTCATGTGGCCAGCACAACGACCCACCGCCTTTACTTTTCCCCAGTGTCAGGTAATCATAGAGCTGTGTGGAGTCAGCGGCACCCAAGGATCATAAGTAAAAAATCCCACTCTTCATCAGGATTCAAACTTGGGATCCCCGTTTCAGAAGCCAAACGCTTTACCGCTCAGCCACCGCGCCTCCGATAACATTATCTACGCCTTTCTTAAACTTTCGAGTTGAGGGGTACAATTTATTCGTAGAAATCACAGCTTGTTAAAAGAATTAATTAAATATCTTTATGATTAAAACTTGTTTTAACCGATCTTTATATATTTATATGTTGAGTATAAGGATCCTACTTTTATAGAGAGATATCATAGTTTGTGAACAAAATTAGTTGAATTGTTACAATAAAAAAGTGTGAGATAGGAGTTTTCGCGGAAAGATATTTAAAAACAAAAAAAAAAACTCGTTTTTTTTTTAAACCTTAAGAATCGGCAGGTCATAAGATGCTGTCTTTACGAAACAGAATGGTATTTCAAAACCAAAAATATCATGTTAAGAACTTACATAGGCCTAATAATTGGTATCATATCTTAAAATATAGTATAAACATCCAAATATAAGAGAACTGATCTGGTTTTCGAAGTTGGCGATGACAATGGAATCTCCAATCGCGATGCCGCCCTCACGCACGGGGCCTGGGGCGGTTGGCTCACTTGCCGACCTTAAGGCCACTACCGACATAACCCCACTTCTCTAATAAAAAAACATTTTTTTTATAAATATAGTTTGGTTCATAGTTTTATCAAGTAAACGAAATTACTATATAGTTAGGTAGATAGCAATGATCAATTTACGTGTATTGTCTTAAAACGCCTCCCATTTCTCTGGCAGAGAAATTTCTCTGACAGAGAAATGTGTGTTTTCATTGGTCAATTCTGCCGTGGTCACGGTCCAGCAGAATCGCTAACCAATCAAACGGCGGCTTTCAATTGTTGAGCGGTCATTGGTTGACTGACCATTGGTCTCCATTAGTAGAGGTGATAAATAGAGACCCACGTCCACTTTGACATATCACTTGTTTCATTCAGTGACTCAAAGTGTTTTCTTTGGATCGTGTTTGTACTTATAATTTTTCTTGGTGCTTTGATTTCTGACACTTTGAAATGTAAGTAGATCTAGTCAATCTAGTGCTTTTAGTATACTAGTATACTTTTAAGTTTAGTATTTGTTTTTCAAATGCTATAAAAAGCTTACAATGATGATTATATACGTGCACAAATGTTGATTGTTGGATAAATCTTGATATAAAGATTATTTAAAAAAAAACAACAAAGCTAACTATTAAAATTTAACGAATTGAATTCTTAGTTTAACGTAAATTTATCCAATTTGTTTTACATTTACGCCATGGTATGTTTTAACTTAGTGAAGTTAGTGATACCACGTTTATTTTTATTGTATATTATTTAATGGAAGAAGTTTTTCTTCTGTTGTGTAGTTAAATAAAAATAAAAAAAAACACAATAATATAAATTCTAATTATAATCTTAAGTAATCTCGAGATGTTAACTGATCCTAGAACTCTAACACTCAGTCCCAAAACACTGTAAAGATGTCATCAGATAGATATAGTCAAGGTACTCATATGTCATTGTGTAGCCTGTATGTAAGCTTCATGGTCTTATATACAGATACTTATAGGATGGATACGAGCTACTAAAACATGCCAACTTTGTCTTATATATAATTTCTTAAAATTCTTGGGACTTAAATTTTTCTTACTGTAAGTTTAAAATTGTTTTGTTTACGGCTACAAAGAGATTACACATTTATTTTTGCCTCTTTCGGAAAGTTTTTTTTATTATAAGGCTGGGTGTATCATAGCTCATAGGAATATTTCATCAAGGGCGTTATTCACCAAAATATTTTTGTGAAGGAATCTTTCCAATGTTGTAAAGTCACTAAAGTGTCCATAAAAAATGCTATGTTTATTTGCTATTTACATTTTTCGTACTTCATTCATCGCCAAATTATATTAAGATAGAAATTACTAGACAAAGGACATGGACAAATTAAGACAAAGGACATGGACAAATTAA
>JADKLZ010000687.1:17080608-17091133 GCA_021533235.1 Biomphalaria straminea
CCCCGGAGGATGGACGAGGCCTCCCTCCAGATCCTTTTTCTCAATCGTGAATGTCTTAATAGACATGTTAGTAAACAAAAAAGTTAAGAAATTAAAAAAAGGTAAACAGAAAATGAATAAAAATAGTGTGCTCCTTGCACAGAAAAACACAGAACAACACTTAATATCCAAATAGAATCACACAATGAAGAGTAACGAAATCTAAAAAGCTCCAACGATGAAAAGCAACACCTCTTTTATGAGTTGATTACTTTACGAGTAAATACTGGTATGTTACTCGTATGTTGGAACAAAAAAAATGTGAATACATGTGCAGTATATTAGATTATTAATTGTCTTAAAGTAGGTTTCATTTATATTGCATACTAATTAGGTTTTTTCTCTTTAAATACTGTTTGCATAAAATATTTTTAAAAATTAGATTTTGAGCTTTTAGAAAAAAAAAAAGTAGCCGTTGCATCAGAACTTTGAATGCTCTATATTATCGTGATGTCAGATTTTCATTTTCTCTTCTACTTTCTGAGCACTAAACGGGACGGACGGACGGACAGACGGACAGACAGACAGACAGACAGACAGACAGACAGACAGACAGACAGACAGACAGACAGACGGACAGACAGGCCACACAAAACTAATAGCGTCTTTTCCCCTTTCGGGGGCCGCTAAAAAAGATTTGTAGTCTAGATGTATATTGTAAGGTATAATAGTCTAAGTAATTCTTTCACATTATTTCAGTTTTTTCTCTTAATAATTTTATATCGTGAGAGGATATTTGATAAAAAAAAACATAATCCGTAATAAAATTATAGAAATTATAATCTCAAAATAATATTTGTATTCTTGACTTCATCCAAATGTTTGCATAACGGAGTGACAGAGTTAAATTTGCGTTTACTTGTTAGTTTTGCAATGGTAACGTTAAACTTGCGTTCATTGGTCCATCACGACCACCGTAAGATTGCAATGGTCACGGTCCAGCAGAATCGTTAAACCAATCAAACGGCGGCTTTCAATAGTTAGCAGTTATTGGTTGATTGACCATTGGTCTCCACTAGTGGAAGTGATAAATAGAGACCCACTTTCACTTTGACATATCACTTGTTTCATTCAGTGACTCAGAAAATGTTTTCTTTGGATCGTGTTTGTACTTATTAATATATACCTTTTTCTTGGTGCTTTGATTTCTGACACACAACATGTAAGTAGATCTAGTCAATCTAATGCTTTTTTTTAAAACTGTTTTACTTTATAAATCCTTTAATAGACCTACAATGGCAACACAAGGGCCTACATTTAAATTTGTACGTAAATCTCGATGTAAAGAGTATTATTAAAAAAAAATATTAGCCACGCTAATATTTAGTTTTAAATTCAGCTACTAAAATTCTTAATTAACGTGTAAAATATATAGGCCTATATGATATAATTAGTAAGTAGAAAAACTAGAGTAATCTCGTCAATATTGCTGAACCTAAATTATGGTTATGTAAATGTAAATAATATTGGGCATACTTTTATTTTTACATCAAAAGTAATACTTTATCATATGTAGCCTGTATGTAGCCTTTATGATCTTATATACATAGCAGGCCCTAACAATAGCGGGGCCATATGCGAAACGGCATGCGCGGTGCCCAGTCTGGTTAAGGATAAGCATACTATCAAAATTAAGGATTTTTATTGAGAGAAAATGTATTTGTCTTTGCAATAAATTTTTATTAAATGAAAGCTGACAATGACGGTTATTTTATTACCGCGCGTAGAATTAGCACCCCGAAATGACAAATTGTATCTAATTTTGAATAGATTTTTTATGAGTTTTCAGGAACTTTTTTAATTTTAGGAGATTTCCAAAACATTTTCGTACATTTTACAATTACATGACATTTCCAGGAGCCCCTGAAAAATCAGGAAGCCGCAGAAACTCTGTTATTATACTAGAATTAGCGCCGGGCCTATAAAAGTGCGGGGCCCACTTCGACCGCATAGGTTGCAGTGGCCTAAATCCGGTCCTGCTTATTTACAGATATTTGTAGATTTCAAAAATTTATTTAAACATGCCACCATTGTCTGATATTTAATTTAAAAAAAGTTATGGGTATTATACTTTTTGAACTGTAAATCTAAAATAGGTTTTCTTTCACTGCTACTAAGAGATTAAAATGTTTTGCCTCATTAGGAAATGTTTTTATAAAAAGGGATGGGTGGATTTTAAAAATGTTCATAGCAATAGTTCATCGACTGCCACAAGATTTTTATGAAGAAACTGTGCAAATGTTATAAAGTGTCCATCTGAAAAATGCCGTATTTGTTAATTTGCTATTTACATTCTTTTTTCGTAATTCATTAATTCTCAAAACTTAGATTTCAATCTTAATTACTAAACAACAGACACTTCCTGTCCTCTAGTTTCCCATCTAGCATCAAACTAAAATGGAATAAATACAATTCGTAAAAACTCTACAAATACGTAGCGAGGTTACAGTTTGGTATGGGAGGTGTTTCTGCATTCACTTCTGTATCTATTATTTACTGGACATTTAAGAAAAAGAGAAAAAAAAAACTGATTTTCTCATTTTAAGCATGCCATTTAAATTAATGATAAAAATCTGTTGAACATTATGACACTAGTTACTTTTTAAATAGGACTTCTTTACAAGATTAATTAAATAAACAACACAACTTATTGTATTCTACAGAATGTCTTGCAGATATTCACGGTGTGAATCAAGGTGTAGCAGGAGTTATTCCTCCTCTAGTGACAGTAGTGAAGAAAGAGACGATGGCCGACACAAACGTTTTGACAAGTTCTCAAATGAGCGGGAAAAGTATGACACATTTATTTCAAGTCGCAAAAGACAATATTCATCCACATCTTCAGACTATAGTTCTAGTGTTGAGCCATTGTCTAAGAGAATAAAGACAGGTATGAATATTTAAAAAAAAAAACAATGCACGGATCTTTTTGTTATTAATAAGCTTATTGATATATATATATATATATATATATTACTCTCTCTCTATATATATATATATCAATACTAATAAGTTGAAATATCCATGAAATGTGAAGCAATGCACACACTACACTGTGCCGTTGGTCAGAATATCGACAAAGCGCCCAAAAAAGTATAGTTATTATATATTAGAGCTCTAATGAACTCTTACGTATTTTTAGACTTGTGTATTTCCTTTTTAATACAGTAAATAAGACCTCAGTCTCAAACTCATTTGTCTAGAGCAAAACTTTGTGTCAGTATATATATGTACTATGTACTCTATATTAGAAACTCACAAACCTGTTTAAAAAGCTCATGAATTAAATGAATGTCTTGTATTATTTTAACATTTTGCAATCATAATAAATTATTTAGATTTTAGAGGAAGACAAAAATGCTTTTTATTTAAAATGAATATTTCATTTATTTATGTATTATTTATCGTTATGTTTTTGTATTCAGATTATCAAAGTCCTCATAGTGTTAACACCTCTGGAGTAAAACTGAGACTCGAGACAGACTCCCCGTGTCAAATTTCTCTCAAAGTGAACAGTGCCAGCTCTAGCCAGAGTAATGTCTCAAAAGTCTTGCCTAGTCCAGACCATAAACCAAAGAAACAGAGAAGAAATCACCGCAAGAGACAATTACGTAAAAAGGGAGAGTACAATGAAGGTAAGAGTTATCACAAAATTGGTTTAGATATTAAATGTATTGAGACAAGTTACCATAAAATGAAGAACAATGGTCTAGATATTAAATGTATTGAGACAAGTTACAATAAAATGAAGAACAATGGTCTAGATATTAAATGTATTGAGACATGTTACAATAAAATGAAGAACAATGGTCTAGATATTAAATCTATTGAGACATGTTATCATCAATTGAAGGACATTGCCGAATGCATTTTTTGTTTGTCGTATAAGTACAGAATGAGACAATTGTATTTAAATTTTTGGGAAGAAGATTTCTCTACCTTGCTAATAAAGTTTAAAATTTGTAGCAATTACTAACAAAAATTTTTCGAAATGAAAGTTTCAATAGTTTCTATGGTTAGAATTATTAGAACTATATAGTTTGCATATTGTGGTAAAACCAAATATTGGTGGCGCGGGGGATGAACGGTAAAGCGCCTGGCTTCTGAACGGTGGTAACGGGTTCAAATATTCGTGAAGACTGGGATTTTTTAATTTTGGCATCTTTGGGCTCCTCCGAGGCCACACAGCTCTAATGGGTACATGAATTAGTTGAGGAAAATTAATGTTGTTTTTCGTTGTGCTGGCTAAACGACACCCTCGTAAACCGTAGGCCATGGAAATAGATAACCTTTACTTTATCTGCCCTATAAACCACAAAGCCTAAAAGGGGAACTTTAAAACCAAATATTATTTTCAATAGCATGGCAATGCAACTTACAGTTTGCTAGAGTTACTTTTTTGTGTTTGTCTTAATATTTCTTAACTAGTTATTATAGTTATTATTATTATATTTTTTACTTTAGATAGACAAGATACTTTGATACATCAGTTGGACTTAGACACTGTCCACTCTCGAGGAAACGAAAGATTTAAAATATGTGACGATCTACCTAAGCATGAGTCCAGATACAGCCTGGAGTATAGTAGAGATAATATGTCTGACCAACTATCCAAACATGAATCTAGATACAGCAGAGAATGTAGCAGAGATAATATGTCTGACCAACTATCTAAACATGAATCTAGCTACAGCAGAGAATATAGCAGAGCTTTGCCTAATCATCAACCCTATCTACCTAAGCATATGTCTAAATACAGCAGTCAGTGTAGTAGAGATAACACGACCGGTCATCTACTCAGGAATGAGTCTGGTTATAGCAGAGACTTTTCTGATCATATCCCCACAAATAAGTCTAGCTACAGCAGAGTGTATAGCAGAGATTGGTCTGATCATCTATTCAAGCATAAGTCTGGTTACAACCAAGTTAGTTTCGTACAGGACAACCAAGAGAAAACTAAAAGTAAAAAATCTGAAGGTAAAAGGCCAGACAACAGCCGAGAGAAGAAAAGAGACACCAAGTATGAAGATGACATGTATTCCAGGTATGACTATAGTCGAGAGAACAATAGAGTAAATGTCTGTGCCAATAGATCAAGCTCAGAAAGTGACCGATCAGAACATGACCAATGTTATCGTAGAAAAGACTACAAGTAGTCAGTTAGTATTTATGCTTTCCATATTGGTTATGTATGTATTCTTTTCATCTTAAATATGTATTTTTGCCACCTTGAAGCTGTATTCTGTTCCATCTTGACTGTGTATGGTGATAGCAATAAAGTTTTTCTACGTAAGTGCATCATCATATTCAAATGTCACATTTAAAAAAAAAGTAAATTAAAAACATGAAACTTTCTTTTTAATTAAATTTCTACTACTTGTTGATCAATGAAATATTTTATTATAAAAGTATCCATATTATGTATTGCAATCAAGTCATCTACATTTTTGATTAGTGAAGCAGTTTGTTTGAGATAGGAAAGATTTGTGTATTCTTATTTGTATGAGACGTACTATACTTTTTCCCGTCTTTTTATGAATAATAAAGTTTAAATAATGCATGTATTACCTTTCAACTGACATATTTTTAAAAAGCTAATTCAGATTTACACTGTAATTTATTGTAATTTGTTGTTAATGAAAAAAAAAAACTTTATAAAAAAAATGACAATCATGAAATGTTCAAATGTTCAATGTTATTATTGCTTGAAATATACTTGTGATAATATTGACTTAATGATAGTCGTGGTAGTGAAAGTTTAAGGTATAAAGAACAAGACAGATCCATACAAATCTAGACATGATGCATTTTTTTGTTTTCGTCCTTTTGATTATTTTGTTTTTACGTTTGTATGAAGAAAGTTTCTTGACAAATAAAAATGATTTTTTAGAATTGTTTTTTAATTTTGTTAGTTTATGTTGTCCAGGAAATGTTTATGCAATAAAACTTCTTTTTAATGTCTTAGAAGTGGAACACATGAAGAATTTAAAATATTAAAACAACTTACTAAATTTAAAAAAAAGTATAATTCAATTGATTTAATTTTTTTCAACAGCTAAATTACATTACTTAACTACTGAATCTTCTGACACATAATCACACAAATGTAATACCATAAAATGCAAGCTTTCATTTTCTTAATTCTAAAACAGCAAAGAAACTCAAATCTGATAATTTAAATGTATTAGCCTAACTACTAACACGTGATAGATTAGTCATGCTAGTCAAATACTTGATTGAAATACTTTCACACATACAACAACATCTTTCTTGTGAAAAGTTGGTAGCGTAAGATAATAAATGTCAGTTAACAGGAAGGTTTTAATAGTATTTTAGATCATAAGTCTTCTAATCTTTCTCATCTCTTAAAAGATTTCCACCACACCTTGGGTTTGATCATTAGCTCTTTCTCTCCGTAATTATTTACAATATTCTGATGAAATCAACGTTGGTATCGTCAGTTCGGAGACAAAGAGTTAAGTCATACGTAGGATAATATTAAGCGGTAAGTAAGCGGTAGTACTATAGCTAGGTACACACTCAGATTTACAATATATTATAAGATTTCTCATCAAGAATGTAAAGTGGAGGGGAAACGCATTTATAATATGTCAAAAAATATCAGAAAGCATTCTACATAATCGTATTTATATATTAGATGAAACGAGGGTCTAAAGTCGAAGCCTTAACAGCACAATCAAACAATGAATAAGAAAAAATATCTAATTGGGTACGAAATGATAGATACATAATACAGAATAATAAGATAAAACAGCTTTAAAGCACACTATAATGAGACATAAAAGATAGTTACTATATTTCTCTTTTTAAAAATAAAATAAATAAATTTGACTGCGATTAATCCATCTCATTACTTTACGTGGCTTTCGGCAAGTTGCGCCCAGATAAGTGACTGGTTTTGGTCTTGTCTTGAGACGGAGCAGAATCTGGAGTGGGTAATCGAGCCAATTTTAGAGCGGCAGACTTTGCCACAATTCATGCATATGTATGGATAAGATTGAGGGCTAGCGGACAGGGCAGCTTTCTTTTTTTCTCCTCTTGATTAAGGCCACTTTATTTCTTTTGTTCTTAGCGAGGGTTGTCCCAGCACGCACAGTCCCTCTCCGGTCCTTGACCATGTTTTCTCACACATTTTCGTTGATGCCTGTAGCTCTCATGTCTCGCTTGCAGACACCTTTATATGTTAGACTTGGGCGGCCCTTGGGTCTGACTCCTTCCATAAGCTCAGCAAATAAGATATCTTTCGGGATTCTACCATCTGGCATGCGGGCGACATGTCCGAGCCAGTGTATCTTCTTTGTGTCAGGAGAGCATACATGCTGTTCATATTGGCCAATCCCAAAACTTCTTGATTGTAGACATGGTCCCTCCAAGAGATCTCCATTATGCGTCTCAGGCAGAACAAGTGGAAACTATTCAATCTGTGCTCTTGGTACACGTTTGTTGACCAGCTTTCACTGCCATATATATATAAACACTTTCATGATCATTAACATTAACAAAAAAAAAAAAACAGATTTCGTTCAATAGTTTTTGGATGAAATCTCGTTGCGTTATAGTAATTATGGAAATCTTGCCGAGTTCTAGAAAAATTAGCATGGGAAAGTGATAAAGCTATTTGGTAAAAGAGAGGGGAGTTAATACCACTCCCCCGAAAAAAAGAAAATTAAATAAAACACTAAAATGACACTTAATAATGGTGTCAATTTAAAGAGAGCTAAGTTTTGGTTTAAATCTAAATTAAAGTTTCACTTTTAGACCTTGCGTCTATAGGGCAGATAATGTTTAGGTCATGTGCCTCTTTGGACTACGGTTAACGAACTTAGTGTTATGTGGCCATCACAACGACGTGTCGCCTTTATTTTGTTGAACTTATGTCAGGTACCTATTAGAGTTGTGTGGACTCAGTGGCGCCCTAAAAATCCCGTAGTTCAAAATCCCAGTCTACACCGAGATTTGATCTCAGGACCCCAGGTTCGACTATTGTCAGCCACCATAAATTTAAAGAGAGCTAAGTATTTGGATTGGAATCTCATCACAGTGGTTCAAGTCTTATTGAAACGTTGCATTTAAATTCTAACTTGAATTGGATTAAGATTACTGCCATATATTAATGTCAAAGTACACGCGCAAAATTATGATCAATCTTATTAAATTTTGAATTTCCTGTTTTAAATCACCATGACGCAGTTGAGAGTATAGAATAGAACCAGTTGCCGCTCCTCTTCTATTATGTATAAAAAAAAGAAACAAGATTACAAAGACATTTTCTGTGGAAAGACAAACCCAAAATCGGCCGCCGAAGTGGTTTACCCAGGCAGGTTTACCCAGGCAGGTAAAAAAAAGGCAGGTATTAATGTTTTTTAGAATAAAACATTAGAATTAAATCTATTTAAGTCCAATGATAGAGGAGATTGTCTATGGTGCGGTACTACAGTTTACGAGATAATATGAAAACCTACTTATTAATTGTTGTTTTAAATTATGTCCAACTTCTACACATACTAAATAGATTTTTTTTCTCTTAAAAAAAGTAAACATTATTTTTTGGGTACATTTAGTAGTTAGTAGGATAGAACTTACATAACATAGTTATATGTGTGTAAAATGAAAATTACCAAAAAATCTAAAACTATTTACATAAATGTGTTTAAAATATGGTATATATGTTTTTCCCTTACCAAACAGCTTCCTATATTTGTTACCATTACGAGTGAATAGTTGAAAAAGAGTTGTATTTTTAAGAAAAAAAAAACTGCTTGCATAAGTGATTTTAAAAATTTGATTTTTCGCTTTTAGAAAAGAAAACAGTATCTGTTGCATCAGAACTTTGAATGTAATAAAATGTAATGATGTCGGATTTTCACTATCTTTTCTAGTTTACGAGCTCTAAACGAGACGGACAGATGGACAGACGGGCAGTTATTTCACACTAAACTAATAGCGTCTTTCCCCCCTTTTGGGGGCCGCTAATGACAGGTCAGTTTTTCCGGTAAAGCAAGAGATAAGTCGATCATGGTAGATTTTGTGTAGTGTAGTGTAGATGTTGTGTAGTGTAGAAGTTGTGTAGTGTAGATGTTGTGTAGTGTAGTGTAGATGTTGTGTAGTGTAGTGTAGATATTTTTTGGTGTAGATGTTGTGTAGTGTTGTGTAGATGTTGTGTAGTGTAGTGTAGTGTAGTGTAGATGTTTTGTAGTGTAGAAGTTGTGTAGTGTAGTGTTGTGTGGTGTAGTGTAGATGTTTTGTGGTGTAGATGTTGTGTAGTGTGGTGTAGATGTTTTGTAGTTTAGATATTTTGTAGTGTAGATGTTGTGTAGTGTTGTGTAGATGCTGTGTAGTGTAGTGTAGTGTAGTGTAGATGTTTTGTGGTGTAGATGTTGTGTAGTGTAGATGTTTTGTAGTGTAGATGTTTTGTAGTGTAGATGTTTTGTAGTGTAGATATTTTGTAGTGTAGATGTTGTGTAGTGTAGTGTAGATGTTGTGTAGTGTAGTTTAGATGTTTTGTAGTGTAGATGTTGTGTAGTGTAGTGCAGTGTAGATGTTGTGTAGTGTAGTGTACATGTTGTGTAGTGTAGTGTAGTGTAGGTGTATTGTAGATGTTGTGTAGTGTAGTGTAGTGTAGGTGTATTGTAGATGTTGTGTAGTGTAGTGTAGATGTTGATTAGTTTTTAAAGGGGGCTGGGGCCGTCTCACCTTGGATTTGACAGTGATCTTAAATGGCTAATAAGGGAATCCCATAAAGTTTCAACTTACATTAATAAAATGGATTGAAATCTAATAGAAACTAATTTATAAACTTTTAATATTATATATATATACTAAAAATATGCTTGTAGTGTTTTTATTTTATAGAAATGAGAAAATATAATGAAATCATTTAAAAGGCTTTCTAAATAAAGGCTAAACAATTAAGTGTTAAGTGATAGGTTCTAGACAAAACAAAAGGGAACCAATATCAAACATTTAGCTTAATTTAGAACATTCCAATAGAGAAACCAAGATACGTTTTAACTTTTTCTGTCTCCTCACTAAGCGCTGACATGGACTGGGCGAGGCACGGGGAACTCTCTATATCATTCTTAAGTCTGGCTGGTAGACTTTCGCTGGTTCGCTGTTTGATCTACGTCATTGATCACCTGTAACCTCTCCCCTAAAATCTATAAATCATTCAACAGTTCAGTTATTGAACTTTTCTCGTTCAACTTGTAAACATTGAATATGGATTGAAAAGAAAGTGTTTTTCAAAATGGAGATAGGCTCTCTGTCAGTTTTAGTTTTGGTAAGTTACCTTCCTACTAGAAACAATTGTACCGTGTTCAACCAAGTTAAGGTTTGGAAGTATTATAGAGGCAGATGCCTACTATGTAATGTATAGTTAATTCTTAACTCTTTGTTTATTATATGAACATCTGATTGATACATAGATAGATAGATAGATAGATAGATGATAGATAGATAGATAGAT
>JADKLZ010000687.1:17100379-17120665 GCA_021533235.1 Biomphalaria straminea
TAATGAAATTGAACCATTTTATAAAGCATAACAGATTTCCCGCGTCCTCTTGATTTACCAGGAGCCCCCTGGAAATCTCCTGAAATGTTATTAAATGCTATGCCGCCGGTCGAAAAAGTCCTGGAAATTTCCGGACATTATTAAAATCTTTTTAAATTAAAAAACAAGATTACAAAGAGAGTTTGTGTGATACACAAACTCAGAGGCGGCCCCCGTCGGAGTCGGATCCCTGTCAGATACGCCTATTCGCAAGATGTTTTGGATGTTCTTTCAAAGTTGAAAATAATTAACTTCTCGCTAAAATGACGGAGGATGGCGAACAGGGTATAAACCTGCCTTATCTTGGTGTTTCCGCACTAGACTGTAGTTCGGATTTATCGTTGGTCCCTGGCTCAATTACTGCATGCTCCCATCCCCTCCTGTGGAAGGTTTGAAATAGGAAGTAAACTATCTTTAACTCTGACGAAACAATCGAAACATGTAAAACAAACAGACACATAACCCGGGAGCGTCGAGATAATCAGTTCAGCATGCTTACTGGTTACAAACTAATAGCCTGATATATACAATATGTCACACGAGCGATTTTAAATAATCTTTCAGCATTGATCTGTAGAGATGTAGATGTACATAAACTAAACTTCTGATTTAGCACTCTTAATATATATCTTATTAATTATTATTATTAATAATTTGGATGTAATTTAGATAAAATTTAGGTAAAATTAAAATAAAAAGCCCAGTTAACCCTAGAATGAATGCAATATTAAATTTAAAAATAGAAGATTAGCTTTAGTTTATTATAACATTTCAATGTAGATCTAGACATAAACATCCGGAACAATCTATTATAGATATTTTAAACTATCGCAATATTTCTGAATGAAAAGTAAAGGTTAAATATTGTTTTCAAAAGCCTTTAGTTTTTTTTTTATCTAACCGTGATGGACAGACCAACAAACAGTTAAAACGCACAAAAATATGCTTCTTTCATTCTAATGTTGGCAATAAAAAAACATTTTTTTTTAAATGTGATTTTTAAAAAAGTTTAAGAAATTAGTTTAGAATCATGTCATGTCCGGGCTTTACGCTAGTACACGAAAGTCGCTGCTAAAAGTTCATTTAAAAAAAAATATATATCAAAGGTAAACGACAGATCTTATTAAATGCCCCAGCGATCAAAATATACATCTTCCGTGCTTCGATCTCTCAACGTTTGCCTTGTAAAGCTGATGTTTAAGGCAACTGCCACACCTCTTTAATGAGTTCATTACTTATATAATAAATACTCATAGGTTTGAACATAATTACATTATGTTACATTATTAATTGTATTAAATTAGGTTTCATTTATATTGCATACTAATTAATTTTTTTTCTCTTTAAATACTGCTTGCATAAAATATTTTTAAAAATTAGATTTTGAGCTTTTAGAAAAAAAAAGTAGCCGTTGCATCAGAACTTTGAATGATCTATATTATCGTGATGTCAGATTTTCATTATCTCTTCTACTTTCTGAGCACTAAACGGGACGGACGGACAGACAGACAGACGGACAGACAGACAGACAGACAGACAGACAGACAGACAGACGGACAGACAGGCCACACAAAACTAATAGCGTCTTTTCCCCTTTCGGGGTCCGCTAAAAATATGCTATGCTATTTTGTGAATGAAAATAGTGCGGATTTGGATAGGCTATTATTTCCCATTCGATTCACACCATGTTGCGTCATGGGATCTTCCCATTTCCTTGTTATAAGTAAAAATGCGTGAATTCATGAATGAAAAATACTATGGATGGAGATTTAAAAAATGGCTAATTGACCTTAATTTACGCGATATTAAGAATATAGCTGCACTCATGTAACAATGCTTTAGAAAAACAAATTTGAATGTTAATTTGATTAAATGGACTATAATTAGTATGTTCATGTGCTAAAGCATAAAACTATACTTGCGAAGAGAAGTTCTATAATCTTCTTAGAGTTGAATTCGAGTTTTCGATCTAGATCTAGATCTAGGAACAGATTTTAGATGTATAAATTATTAAATTAAACCATTTTATAACATATAACAGATTTCCCGCTGCCTCTTGATTTACCAGGAGCCCCTGCGACGATATCTCCTGAAATGTTATTAAATATAGACCTACGAAAAAGTCCTGGAAATCTCCGGAAATTATTGAAATCTTTTGTAATTCAACAGTAGAGATATATATATACATGTGTTTTCACGAAGTTACTTCCTTTTCCCGGTCTATTGATTTCTTTATGTGTCTATGCTATTTTGTGAATGAAATAGTGCGGTGCGGATTGGGTCCATGCACACCGCGGTGCGTGCGCCACGGGATCTTCCCTATTTACTTGTTGCATTGTGTTGCCGGTCTGACCTAATTCTTTTGAGAAATATTTTTTGTATAGCTCTGACACATTATTCATCAGTCGCTATTTTTAAAGTGACTTTATTTTGTTTATTATATTTATTTTCCCATTTCTCCTCAGCCCAAAAATGCATGTGTTAAGTGTCAGGCTGGACAGGTGTGTAAACCAACTAAAATAGTTTGCATCAATGAGCCGTGTCAGTCATATGAATGTGTGCCAAACACTGTGTTTAGTCCCGCGATGGAGTGCAACAAGACCTGTGGGAGTAACTACGTTTGCCTCTTTAAAGTACCTGATTGCCCCACATACATGAGCTGTAGTACCACTCCTGTTGCCCAGTGTGTCCCAAGAAACAATCTTTTGGGCTTATGTCCAAGAATCGTGTCTCAAGAATGGACCAAGTCTTGTTTGGTAGACAAGTACAGGCCACAATGCTTCAATGACATGGCGTGTAACAGAAGCCGACAAAGGTGTTGTCCTGCCCAGTGTGGACGTAGCGAGTGTACTGATGTCCCTTTGGCTGACAACACACCTGACACACCAGACAGAACACGTTAACTCGCTTGACAACACAAGACAGCAGAGAACACATTCAAAGTGATAAAACACATAACAATAGTATGCATACTTTTGAATATTTTAAGAACACTTCTGACACACCATCCAGAACATTTGATGATAAACAGAGCATTGGATACGTTAAAACAAACTTAAACTGTACACTTTAACAGTTGAAAACATCATATCTAAACATATTAACATATGAAAACATCATAACTGAACATTTTTAACAGATGAAAACATCATAACTGAACACATTAACAGATGAAAACATCATAACTGAACATTTTTACACATAAAAACATCATAACTGAACATTTTTAACATGAAAACATCATAACTGAACATTTTTAACAGATGATTAACTGTACAATTTAAAAGATTAAAACATCCTAAAAAGAATGTCTACTGAGAGAAAGCTGAAGGAGAATGTAGCAAGGGATATGTTGTCATGTGTCAAGCAGTGTAATTTCAAAAAATTATCATATTTTTTCACGCATCAAATTTATGCCGTCAAGATTCAAATTTCCTTGGTCTTCCTTCTATGTTTTTATGATTATTCAACTGACTCCAATTTTTGTAAAATTATTTTACTTGTTTTTAGTTCAAGAAATACTCATGACATGATGTTGAATATGCTAACACCCCTGACTAGATAGCAAATATAAAGTTTATGTCTCTTGTTAGTTGATTATAAAATGTCTTTACTCTGACCAATAGCTGGCTAGTAAACAATCACGTGACTTATCCAGATTGAATGGATAAAAAAATTTTTTGTTAAAATAAAAAGCAAGTTCCTTATTTTACTTAGAGATATTTGAATTCATTTGAAAATAAACTCATTCTTATGAATTAAATATAAAAAAAAGAAAGATATTTACATTCGTGTTTACTTGTTAATATACTTGGTCTATTAGAAGCTAATACAATTTACAGGAGAGTCTGTTTTTATCTATTTTGCATGTTTTGAATGCTCCCTATGAATTGAAGATTATGATATTCTTGCGCAAACCTATCACGTTCACGGGTGGGGGGTTGAACCCAGGAGCATTGAGGCGACATTCCAAAGTGCATACAACATGTGTAGACAGTTGACCTGTATTAAAAGTGTGTTTATAACTTTATATGGTAATCATCTTCACCATCAAACTCCATTGGTGTCAGGGTTTGAGATGCTCAAAACATCTCTTGCAAAAACCCTGAACAGAAACCCTGCTGTTTTGAGTATTAAAGTAATGTTACCATACAGGTCGAGAATGTGATCAGCAAGTCGTTTGTGTCTAAAGAAGAACTACTCAGTCAGGGAGTGAGAACAAAATGTTTAACTACATTTATATCTGGTCACCGAAGATATAGAATTAAAAACCACTACATCACTTGCCAGGAGTATCACATATTTTAGCTGCTCAAAAGGCAATATATGTTTAAGTGTTAAGCCAGTATGAATCCATAGCTTCAATAAAGACATCCTCCTTGAAGACTTTGTGAATATGACGTTTGATGGAGCGAATTAATTTAACGTTACTTTTATAACACCAATGAATGGGCTCATTCTCTAGATTTACATCATTACTAACAGTCCGATGAATCTTCTCGTTGAGATGAATATCAAAGTGCTAGCATAAGGTAGAGAGAAAAGAATAATCTCGTACACAGTTCTTTCTTTGCCCACTTTGGGTTAGCCATGTCCACTAAAAGTGTCTGCCTTTCAAACATTTGAAACTAAAGTACAACAACAAAACAATAACAAGTAATCCAAACCTCCTGTAAAAACTCACAAATCATCTGTATTCATAGCATTAATCTGTGATCCGGACACTCTAAACTCTAAACTTATAAGCTTTGTCTTTTCTTAGCTTGCTTCCACTCTAGAAGAGTCGCTCCTTGGTGAGTAGTTCAAATGTCATATCTAGAAATAACTAGAAATAGTGTTAGAAATGTTTTGAAAACTATGAACTCAAGAGGATGAAGTCCGAAGTCGAGAATTTTTTTAGTGACACAGATAGAAAATTGAGGTCCTCATAGCCGCTTACTAAAAGTTGCTATAAAATCTAATAAATCTATTAGCTGTATGAGAGTTTGCAGCTTACACCCAGACGACAAGAAAAAAAAAAGAATCGAGTGGTTATAATCATGAAATGTTCCACTATTATATTTAGGTGTACCTGAAAACAAAGGAATTAAATAAAGGCATGCTTTGATCCTGCTTTTTTATGTTCATCTTTTGATTTTCAGGAAAAAAAAATAGATCTAAACTGTATTTTATAGTAGGAAGCAAATACAAACTAATAAGAAAACACTCTTGCATGTCAATCTGATCTAAAAACACATTAATCCTCCTGGCTTTCAAATTACATCAATACATGCTGGGGTTGTGTCACGTGTTTCTTGCCTGCAGGCACTCTAAAATTGCCCTTTTTATTGAAGATCAGATAACGTGTCACTATTATTTGTTGATTGGTTTTCATGTAATTAAATTTGTTTTTCCTTCTTATCATTTTTCATTTGTAGACACATAATGATGTATACACTTTTTTTTCTACAAAATCATATCTATATTTGACTGTCTTCCAAAGGATTTGCTTTTAAAAAAATGTATGTCTTAAATGTTGAGGTCTAGAACGTCTTGCATTTTCCTACATTTGTGGTAGAACCCAGTCTAGATGGGAACCACTGGTCTCCCAATTCTAAACAAAGTTTACATCGCGTGAAGGAAGACCATCATTCATTCGCTGCAACATTATTTTGTCAGGTGTCAATTCCGTGGCATTTTACGTCTCTAGAGACGATCTTTTCCCCTTGCAAGCTCTTGTGTGACTAAAGAGGCCGATCCTTGATACACAGCTGCGATCGCAGGTTGGGCATATGTAGTCACCAGGCGCCGTTGCACTTTCACCCTTCTTTCTGCTTCTGTTGTGTATGGCATCTGCAATCAAAGACCCCTTCTTTATGCTCTCTCTCCAAGTGGATCTATCTTGTGCCACCTCTTCCCAGTTGCTGGTGTCGATCTTAAAGAGCTTTATGTCCCGTTTGCATACATCTGTATAACGTAAGAGTGGACGACCAGCGGCTCTTCTGCCTTCTATTAGATCGCCATACAGAATATCCTGTGGGAGTCGACCTACTGGCATTCTACGAACGTGGCCAAGCCAGCCAAGGCGTCTGCTGCTGATAACAGAGCGGATGTCCTGGCAACCTGCTCTTTGTAACACTTCCTCGTTGGTTATCTTATCTTGCCACCTTATTTTAAAGATCAATGAAGACCATCAAAATATAGAATTTTTTGTTCAATTCTAACATGTAAAACTTGACGCATAATTTTTTCATTGGAATTTACTATTTTTAAAACTACAAGTTGAAGACAACTGAATCAGAATTGATTTGATTATCGCAGCAGAAATATTTTGTGTTAAGGCGCACAACGTTTCCTTACGCCTGGTCTGTGTTCTTTTCAAGCTCTGGACTGTCGTCTGCAAGGTGAACAGTCAGTGTGAAGGGGGTCAAGGGGTCATGAAATAATCGATTTGGGACAAAAAATTCTTTTTTTTTTGTTAGTTAATTTTAATTGAATTTTAATTTTAACATCCGTTGTTGAGTTTTCTACATGTTACTTATACAAATGAATTAAAATAATTTACATTTGAGGGGTCACGGCGTAGCAAGGAATGGTAAAAAGTGTCGCCGAGTAAAATAAGCTGAGAACCACTAATTTAAGGAAACCTAAAGAAAGAAAGAAAGTGGGAAGAGGGCGATTGAGAAATAAAATAAAAAAAATAAGCAATGTCAAGGTCTTTAATTGTAAGTGATTTATTGCCAATCAAATAAGTTTTCCCTATACATGACTAGAAATACGACTCTGCAGTGCCAACCTATGTTTTAAATACAGTGAAAACACTAAGCTTATCAATACATACAAATACACCGAAGAATACATTTATGAAAATCTAGCTCAGGCAACCCATTCCATGCTCTAAAATAGCACTGGAGAAGAAGGAGCTTTTGCACAAATTTGTTTTAGCATATGGGACAAATACTGTACTTGTCTTTCTGAGTATTTTTATATTATTATTATTACTAGTCGACAGGCGGCATAGCATACGCCGCTATTTTTCGGGGCAGGACTTAGGCACTGGAACATATGCGACCGCAGTGGGTCCCGCACTTTCTTTGGACCCGTGCTAATTTTTAGGTGTATAAATTATTAAATTGAACCATTTTATAAATGATATAACAGATTTCCCGCGGCCTCTTGATTTACCAGAAGCCCCTGGATATCTCCTGAAATATTATTAAATATAGGACTACGAAAAAATCCTGGAAATCTCCGGAAATTATTTTGTAAAGTAAAAGTAAAGTAATTTGTGATATTAATTAAAGTACTTCTAAAGTCAAACCTGAGAGTAGTATCTATCCGTGTATTGTCGTTCTAGTTTCAAGAGTCTTACGACACAATATAATCTCTTCCGGCTTCTACTTTTTTAACCTCCCTTCCATTCACTACACAAATTCATAAGAGATTTTTATGAAACAAAAATTTGTGCATTGCAATTACCTGAATGGTAGTGGGACAGTGACATGTACAGTTCTGAAGAGCTCTCTTCGCGTTATTGTCTTGGACTAGAAACCTCTGAAAATAAACTTTCAAACTAAAAGAGTTAGTCTTAATTTTCTCACAATTTAAAACAAAAATGAAATGAAACATTTGTTGACGGCCGTCATGACAGACACAATGCACAAACACAATAAGACATTATATGGAAGTGAAATAATGTTTAAATAACTTTACCTGAATGGTGGTGGGACAGTGACATGTACAGTTCTGGAGAGCTCTCTTCACGTTCTTGTCTTGGACTAGAAACCTCTGAAAATAAACTTTCAAACTAAAAGAGTTAGTCTTATTTTTCTCACAATTTAAAACAAAAATGAAATGAAACATTTGTTGACGGCCGTCATGACAGACACAATGCACAAACACAATAAGACATTATATGAAAGTAAAATAATATTTAAATAACTTTACCTGAATGGTAGTGGGACAGTGACATGTACAGTTCTGGAGAGCTCTCTTCACGTTCTTGTCTTGGACTAGAAATCTCTGAAAATAAACTTTCAAACTAAAAGAGTTAGTCTTATTTTTCTCACAATTTAAAACAAAATGAAATGAAACATTTGTTGACGGCCGTCTTACGACACAATATAATCTCTTCCGGCTTCTACTTTTTTAACCTCCCTTCCATTCACTACACAAATTCATAAGAGAGTTTGATGAAACAAAAATTTGTGCATTGCAATTGTGTTTATTTTTTTTTAATGTCTATAAATTGTGTTTAATCTCTAAGACTGAAGATCAAGCAATTTTTTAATTTTTCATAATTTGGAATTCCGAATTCAATAGCAGATATATAATACATGTATTTTCAAGTTACATGAAGTGACTTCCTTTTTCCAGTCGATATTTATTTATGTCTATGCTATTTTGTGAATGAAAATAGTGCGGATTGGCATGCACCAACTTCTATTCACAACGCGTGCGTGCGCCATGGGATCTTTCCAATTACTTGTTGCTCGTTTGACCTCTTACTTTGAGGAATATATATACAGATTATTTTTTGTATTTAAAGATTATGGTTCAGTGTTATATGTATAATTATTACTTTACTTGTGAGTCTTCTATTTTGAAGGTTTTGTAAATTTAGTGATTTTACTAAAGGTGTTACTCTAGTCAAGTGTGAAGAGGAAAGGACTAGATGTGGGGAGATGGATGATTGCCAATACAAAAATATTTTTGTTTTAATAATCAGATTGAAACTGTCATTAAACTTCCGCCTTCGGTGACGTCATGTTTACATTATTCAATAGTTTACTCAAATAAATAACACACACAATCGCACACACACACACTTGTCTACTACATTCAAGCTAGGTGACTTGATTCCGGATACAATACTATATCCAATTTTGTACACATCAACTAGCAAGAAGATAGCATCCTTTGTCTTGCCTGGGGATATTTTTCTGAGTTAATTATCCACATTATAGACATTCGAACATGTTCAAAATATATCTCCATAGATCATTTCCGGGAGATGATTTAACATAAACTAGGTCAAACGAATTGTTTTCGGAAAATCCATAATTTAAATATAGTACACGACTGGTGAGACATCTATAAAGGAACGGTAGAAAGAAAATGTTAAATTTAGTCGTCAAACAACAAGGGAAGTAATCATGCAGCCAGCACTAGTCATTTTCTTTATTGTGGTCAGTCTATGTACACATTTAATAAATAATATTTATTTATATATGTAGTTGTTTTCCACGTTTAAAAAGTGAATGTTAAATCTAATTGTAAATTAATGTTTAAACATGACATTGTTAGACTTAACATTTACTAAACGTTCTATATATTGTTTTGTGTTTTTTCAGAGCATCAGCCAGAGTGTCAGTGTAAGTACCTTTTAGTGTACAGATGTACAGATTTACGCCATATTTTAGCGTACATGAGATCCTATGAATGCTAGAGACGGATTTTATGACAGTGGAATATAAAAAAATGCCTGTGACAAAAGCGTATCTGGGGGATTTCCGGGCTCACGCCACCCAACGAAATAAAAAACCCGAAAAAAAGGAATTGGGGATTTTGTGACTGTTTTAGTTTTCTTTTATTGGTGGGGAGATCTAAATGTTAAACCATTAGTTGTACCAGAATTGGGGGTTAAGCGAAGTAGGAAAAAGGGTAGGCCTCAAAATAAACCACCAAAAAAACAAAAGTACTTAAAGTAAGCAACAAACCAATTGGAGACATAAAACTGGATTCTCAGACCATAGACCAAATAGAACATTTTATATACCTTGGGAGTGTAGAAGGTGGAACTGATGAAGACATTAACACAGCTAACACCAACCTGGAAATCTCCTCACATCTCAAACAAGACTAAACTAAGAATCTTTAACTCAAATGTCAAGGCTGTCCTACTGTATGGTTCTGAAAAATGGAGAACAACTGAAGTGACATCAAGAAAAGTAAAACCTTCATCAACAGATGCATGAGAAATATCCTAAAAATAAAGTGGTACGACAAAGTAGAAAATACCAAACTGTGGGAGATGAGTGGGCAAAAATATATAGAGATACAGACTTGGAGAGGAAGTGGAGATGAATTGGTCACACCCTTAGAAAAGATACCAGCAACAGAGCTAGGCAGGCCTCAGAGTGAAACCCCCAGGGAACAAGGCGTAGAGGAAGACCAAAACGAACATGGCGACACAGTATACTGGAGGAAACCGAGAACCGGAAAGAGCTGGGAAGACATAAAAAAACTTGCAAGAGACCGTGGAGAGTGGCGTGTTTTTGTCAACGCCCCATGTTCCACAAGGAACACAAAGGAACGATGATAATGATGATGATGATGTACCAGAGTTGCAGAGGGCATTGAAGTTAAAAATCCTCTCTTCAATAAAAAGAACTATAGTAAACTACAGTCACAATATTCCAGAGCGAAGCATATGGGAGTTTAGAGTGTAAATCCCTTCCAGAGGGTTTTAAGGTTGAAAATTCACTCCAAAATAAAAAAAAAATAAAGAAAACGTCCGTCATCAAATTCTATAAGTATAGCCAAGGAGTTTTTGAGTTTAAAATTCTCTTTCACAGGGTTTTGAGGTTAAAGCCCCATCCCCCTCTTCAATATAAAACTAAAGCAAACTACACTAATTCTATGAGCTTAGCCAATGTTTGTTTTCAGTTAAAAACCTTTGAGTTTATAGCCCTCTCAGGAGGGTATGACGTTCAAACTCCCATTTAAATAAAAATCTAATACAACTACAGTCACCGAATTCCATGAGTGTAGCTTTGGTGGGAGGGGTTGACTTTAAGACCTCTTTTCGCGAATAAAATCCTAAAGGAAAATTACAGACACTAAATTTCATATTCGTAGCCAAGAGGGGGCTTGTTGTTAAAATCACCTCTCCAATGAATTGTAGCTAATCTACAGCAACTAAATTCCCGGAGCGTAGCCAGAGAGGTTTTACATTAAAACCTCTGCAACAAACAGAAACTAAAAAAAACTTCTCCAAAAAATAAAAAATAAATTCAAGAAATTTCATGAGGGTTTTCAGGTTAACCATCTTCACTCAAATAAAAACAAAGTATAACAAATTCTACGAATTAATAAAGTGCAGTGAATAGCCGATTTGACATTTATAGAAGAGTAGCAGGTTGACACATCTCAGAATATGATTTTTTTTATTCAAATACCGGAGATAATGCCTAGCTGATAAGGGAAGAGTGTCGATAGTTGTCCCGCAATATCCAGAATGAGTGTGTGTGTGTAAGTTCTCGTGTTTGTGTTGGGAAAGGGAAAAAGTTCTCCACATCCCTCCCCCCTCCCGAAAAAAATTTGGCTACGCCCATGGCTACAGAAGACTAGACAAAAATGCACAGATAAGAAAAATGTGTTGCCAAAATTAACAAAAGATATTGTTATGAAAGTAAAGGGTCTTTCCAAAAAAAGAGAAATAGATATATACAAAGAAGAAAAATCAATATTGTCAAGGAAGAAAAATAGACAATGGTAGAGAAGAAAATACATATTTTCAATGTAGAAAGATCCACACTGTCAATAGAGACAAATGGATATTGTAGAGAACAAAAGTTGACAAAGATGTTTGAAGGAAAACAACAACAACCGATCTTCTTATCTACAAATGAGATACTTCAATCAATTAAATGAAAATTTGGAAAAATGTCTTTAAGGATTACATAATGTATATTCAGTCTTTGTGAATAAAATATACCATCGGCATATCTTAGCAATGGACAACCGATATTATGGAGGTGATACAATATTGTTGTCCTTGGGTTTCATTAGTCAGCAGTCAACGAGATGGTGTAAAAATAAATTGTTCTGCTGGCAACATGGACTCTCAACTCTCAAGAACTTCACTTTTTTTCTTAGATTGTATTGTGCTTCAAGACCATTCAATCCCATGCGAGTACAAAGTGTTACTCGGCTTCTCAGACGCTCTGCAAATAACTTGATAACATTTACATCAACCTTTAAACATTTACCCGAGATAATGTTGGCTTTGTTGGACATGTATCCGATGTTCATGTACTTCCTAGTCTAAACCTCCCGCAGAAAGACCGGGGATGGCAGCGGGCTACAGTCTCGCGCGCATATAGCATGACCAAGCAGCCATCAAACGGTTGTGGAGACCTTTATATTAAGCGTCCCACATGTTACCCCATTCGTCTCTTTAAGCTTGTCGTATTTCCTGTCTTATTACAAAACTTATATCAACTCACTCTGTCTGTCTGTGTGTCTGTCTGGCCAAAAGTTTGTACACGTTATTTCTCCAACACCCTATTTCGGATCAAGCTGAAATTAGGTGAATACTTATTACCATATTCCCTATGTCAGATACAATGGCGTACCGAGGGGTGGCGGGGGGCATCCGCCCCGGGCGCCTGAGAGTAGGGGGCGCCAAAATGGGTATTACACGCTTTATATAAACTAGGGAAGAGCACCCATGAATAGGCTATCAGTCTCGTAAATGTTTGTACGGTAAAATATGTCCTATTCCCTATGCATTTTAAAGTAAGCGATAATAGGCAGCGATTACGAAATCCTCAAGCATCGTTTGTTAATTGTAACAACAATAGCTTGAATTTAGCTGGATTAAATGCTGCAAAACAGGATCCAGTTGCTGTTACATTTTTTGGTACAGTTGAGAAAATTTACGTTTTTTTCAGTGCTTCAACTGTTCGATGGAAGAAAATGAAAGAATTGCTTGGGATTACATTGAAGGGAGAATGTCCAACACGCTGGAGTGCAAGGCAAGATGCGGTGAATGCAATCCACGAACAGTTTGATGGATTTTTACAGCTGTTAGAAAACCTGTATGAAGATGGTACTCAAACTAGTGAGACTCAGAATGATGCATACAGTTTGCTTTAAAATGTGATGAATTTCAATTTCATCACTCTACTTGATTTCTGGCATGCAATTTTGTCAAAAGTTGACCGGATTCAAAAACGACTGCAAGATCCATCAATGAATTTCCATGACGCAGCACTGGATTTAGAAAGACTGCAGCAACGGCTAAGTAGCATTCGAGAAAATGTTTGCATCACTGCAGTCAATGCAGCTAAAGTTCTGTGTGAAAAATTGGGAATTAGGATAGAAGACAGAATTAAACGTCGAAAACAGATGCCTGGTGAAAATGCTCGTGATGCAGGACTCGGTTGAAGAAATAACTTGCATTATGAAATCAGTTTTTTGATAGACTAATCCAGGAGATGACAACACGATTTGGATATATAGATTACGCATACTAATAAGGGGGGGCGCCAACAGACTATGCCGCCACGGGCGCCTGGCATCCTCGGTACGCCACTGGTCAGATACTCAATTTTATTTAAGCTTTAAATAAGATATTATAAAATAGTTAAACACGTACCAATTTGCAATACATAAGAATTGTAAATGTTGAGAACATCCCAATAAAAAGAGACTAAAGCTATCACTAGACTTTTTGACGTACATGTATCTCATCTCACTTCTTTAATCATCTTTACTTAATTAGTAACTACGATGAATACTTTTTAAAAATTCTGTTTATGAAAAAATGTAACCCTTGATTCGGATTATTCTCTTTTCGGAAATCTGGGAAAATCTGCTCCAACTAGTTTCTAGTGTTTCCTACAATGTTAACTATATCCATTGCAGTTTTATCATGCCTTAGGCCGCTTTGTGCATTTAGAAGGCATTTACACATTGACTTTTCTTCTCTGTGTCAGCTGGACAACTGTGGTGGATGTCCTTATGGTCAAGTGTGTGTGGACACTGGGATTCGCTGTATCACAGAGCCATGTCCGACTTTCAGATGTGTAGCTAACGACTCTTGTGGTGGTTGTCCACCATGGAAAAAATGTGAGATTCTTTTTCCGCCATGTCCGATATGTATAGATAGACCGCCCTGCATTAGACCAGAGTGTTCGCCAGTACCAACATGTGTGGACATACCAGTAAGTGTATCTTTGATTGAGATCCATGAGATTGTCATCTAGAATCGTTCTAATTGTATTTATAGATAAAAAGTACACCCGTTTTAGTTGAGATATAGTTTTATAAAATTTATATTTTCTACACATACAATGGTACATGCATGGGTGCCTGGAGTATTTTTTCCAGGTTGGTACAATTTGCCACCTCAAAGTCGTAGCTTTTCTAGTTAAGAAGAATATGAAAGAAAAGAATTAGTGAACTTGTTCACACATTGTTCACACTTAAAGACAACTGGCAAGGATTTCTCCTCCAAGACAAAAAACAAACATGCAACATTTATCTTATTCTAGGCCTTTAGTAAATATAATAATAACTAGAATAATGTGCAAATGAAAATAAATCGTCACTATCAACTGGCTGTAGAATATATCCCACTCTTTATAGTACAATAAATTCTAGTCTTCGATAAAACATACTTTAGTCCGTCATTAACACAAGAGTAGCCTTATAGAGTTTATTTCAATATTAGCTTATCCTTACTTGTCATGTTGTTAATTAGAACATGTTAGTGGATTTGAAGGTGGAAAAAAATGGGAAAGTTTTGTTACTCAGAATATTTACTTTAGATTTAATTGACTTGATGGTGCAAAAATTGGCATGAATTTTTTCTAATCAGAATCCATGGTGGTGCATTTTGGACCCCCAGCAGGTGCCAATGTGCACATGCTGCCAAAATCATAATGTAAAGGCAGCTTGAAATTCTAAATAGTTGCATTTTGCCAATGTAACAAATACTCCTAGTAGTTGTAGTCCAAGAAGAGAGTTGAGCGAATATCATTTTAAAACACCATTTTGACTTGTGCAGATGCAAATCAAGAGAACAATCAATTTACTTTTTAAATAACTGAAAACAAAAAGTAAATGTGCAAATGATGAAAAGCTAATCTGTTTCACTGGGATGGCTCTTCAAAGTGTCACGTGGCCATCTAAAGACCAACCGCCTCTACTTCTTCAACGTATTTGAAGTATCATTCAAAATGCGTCCTAAAAATCCGGTACCTATAAAAAAATCCCATGCTTTAATATGACTTATTGATGAGACCCACTCACCCACCTTGCGCCTTTAATTCCTGAACCACGTCTAAATAATATCCAGGTCTTGATCTTGTTGAATATTTGTTTCGCTGATTGAGATCCACAGCATATGTCTCTTTCTTACTTTCATTGTAACAGTAAATAGAACAGTCAAGGCATATTCAAAGATGTATAATCAATCTTTGCAATGCTTTCGGGTTTAAATCTTAAAATAGATTGGAATTACTGTAACTTCTATAAGTCTCCGTCGAATTTTTTTTTTTACTTTAGCCAACAGATGAATGTGGAGGCTGTCCAGTTGGTCAAGAATGTCAGCCAACGGGAATCGTCTGCAAGAAAGCCCCGTGTCCCACTCACAAGTGCGTCCAAGTAGCTCCTATTAGACCCTGCACCCTATTCTGCGTTAAAGGATTTAGGTGTGTGGTCAGACCAAAAGAATGTCCAGCTGGTGCTCTGGACTGCGACAAGACGCCCGTGCCACAGTGTGTTCCATTCAAGCTAGGCGCATGCCCAAAAATAAATTATAGTGGGACAAAACCTGGTGTATGTTTATTTGCTGGAACTTGCAGTACAGACGAGGACTGCAGCCCGTTTGAAAGATGTTGCCAAACAGGATGCTACGAGAAGAAATGTGTGGACGTTCCAGTGTTAGATTAATTCACACACTTTTGAACACGCCTTTAAGAACACTCGATATTTCTTAGTCAATTGTTTGCTGAAACTATGGAAGACAAATTGTCAGAAGATTGCTTAGTCTTGTGTTTAATTTTTTTTTACTAAAACAACATAAGAAAATAACTTTTCTGTGCTTGTTTCAAATTATTATTATTACTAAGAAATCTAAGATTAAATTTTGTCCGCAATAAATGATATGAGAGAATATTATTACTGATTTCTTTTTACTAGGTCTTTTTCAACAAAGTGTGAAATAGAAAAAAATGTGTTTGAGATGTCAATCATCCAATAGAAAGTATGCTGTTCTAATTTTCAGGTAACGTACACGATGATAAGAACAACGCTAAGCGATGTAGCGCTTTATTTTTATCAAGAAGTAACATTGAAGGTAAGAATATTTGAAATCTCCTTAACAAACATCGCAAAATCTATGACGCCATCCGCCAGTGGACCTTTTTTTTGACTGCAGTCAAACTTAACCCACGCTCAAAAAAAAACATAAAATTTCTTTGCTCCGTCATTATTGCAATTAATATATAACCAACAAATACTGAACAAAGTGCATGCACTATTAGTTAACAAATGAGTTTCCATATTGATAGCCTTCTCCTACTACTGAGATAGGGGCTGGTGTTAAGTCATCGAACATGGTCTTAACATAAGTATAAAGTTATACCAGTTGAAAGTGATGCTATCTGAATATCTGAATATTGATTAGCCCACACACGGGTAGCCAAATGTTCACAAAATATTTTGTTATAAAAGTGTGCGAATTTTTTTTCCTTTTAGGTTGATCTTTAGTGATGCCTAAACATCTATAAAGTATTCAGTTTATTTTTGTAGCTTCTATAGTGTAATTGCATTCTCTAATTTTGCATCATTTATAAACTTGAATTTAGAGCAACAATGTTGAAATGTGTATTTAGTCTCCTGCTTCTAGTGAGAGTTAGATCAGAAGCTTTCCTAGAAGGTAAAGTTGTGTTCTTTTTTATTAGCATTTTAATTTTACTGTTCACTACCAAGTCTATCAATGTCAGATTTATATGCGTGAACATTATAGGAACTGTCACAGTTGTAAAAGTTGAGTCATTATGAGATTACTAAAAAAATATTGAGTTAAAATCTCTACCCTTTCCGTAGGCAAACTATTGCAATGGTTTCCATAGAAACACTTCTGCGACGTTCGACTTATATGGACTCCACCAATCGCAAGTATGGATCATCCCATGGAAATTAGGTGAATGCCTGGGCATTAGCTTAAAGACTTTTTTTACTTCTAGGTCCAAACCTCTCAGAAATACTGCGGAGAGGAGCTCATGATTCGAACTTGATATCATGGCTGTCATAGCCTTGAGAGCACGCCAAACGACCAGATAGCTTGTCACCTAGTGTCTAGCAACTCTAGTATTTGTGTAAGACTTCTATCACCAAAGTTGAGATACATTGTAATGTGCACAGATTTGCATTCCCCATCTCTCATTTTGAATGTTACAGATGGTCTTCGCTATCAATATTTGTTTCAACAATAAACTGTGATCTGTGCTCTGATTAATTAACTGGCATTTTGTCTTTCTAAGTTCCCCTCTCAACCAGTTTCAGAAGCTAATTATTATACTTTCTAAAGTATTTTGTCTTTCTAAGTTCCCCTCTCAACCAGTTTCAGAAGCTAATTATTACATTTTCTAAAGTATTTTGTCTTTCTGCCATAAAAGCATACAACGAAACTGCAGGAAAACAAAAAAGTCTCTAATTAACAAGAACGACTACTAGATCAGCATATGGATACGAAAAGGACATAATTAATTATCTTTCCTTTTTTAGCGGCCCCCGTAAGGGGAAAAAGCCGCTATTAGGTTTGTGCAAAATGTCCGTCTGTCCGTCTGTCCGTCTGTCACACTCAGGGCGCCGAAACTAGAAGAGATACGAAAAATATTTTTTCACCATTAAATGCGGCTTGAAAAGTTTAGGTGCAACGGCTACTTTTAGTTTTCTAAAAGCAAACCGTTTAATTTATAAAAATTATTATGCAAGCGATTTTTTAATAATAAAACACCAATTGTGAAGCAATTACGTAAATCTAAGGGAGGAAATGTTACTATATTAAATGCTCTTGGCATGTAGATATCACGCACATTTTTTTAAATGAATTAATGTCTGTCTGTCCGTCTGTCCGTCTGTCAGACTCAGAGCGCCAAAACTAGAAGAGATACGAAAAATATTTTTTCACCATTAAATGCGGCTTGAAAAGTTTAGGTGCAATGGCTACTTTTAGTTTTCTAAACGCAAACCGTTTAATTTATAAAATTAATTATGCAAGCGATTTTTTAATAACAAAACACCAATTCTAAAACAATTACGTTAATGTAAGGGAGGAAATGTTACTATAAGAAATGCTCTAGACACGTAGATGTCACGCACATTTTTTAAAATGAACTTTTAGCAGGGGCTTTCGTGTACTAGCGTAAAGACCGGAAATGACATGATTCTAAACTAATTTCTTAAATTTGTAAAAAAATAAGATTTTTAAAAATAAAATTGTATAATGCCCCCATTAAAATGAAACTAACATATTTTTGTGCGTTTTGTCTGTTGGTTAGTCTGTTCGTCACGGTTAGAAAAAAACACTAAAGACTTTTGAAAATATGATTTAACCTTTACTGTTCTTTCAGAAATATTGCGATAGTTTAAGGATAGGAGCATACAGGAATTGAGCCAGGGACTTAGAAGGAACATCCGAAACATCTTGCGTATAGGCGGATCTGACAGGGATCCGACTCCGACGGGGGCCGCCTCTGAGTTTGTGTCACACAAACTCTCTTTGTAATCTTGTTTTAACGAACTTCTGGTGTATCTAAGCTAAATGTGGACAACTGTACATTGTTAAATCTTAATATTATTATCAGTCACAAAGGACAACAAAAGAATAAAAAATAAAACACACAAAACAAACTTTGTAAGAAAAAAAGCTTATATTAGTGTTATTGTATCAATTAGTTTGGATCAGTCATGTAATAGATTTGTAATAGATGTAGACTAGTAATAAAGTTGTGCGATTAGAAATACAGTTACAAATTGTTTTTGTTAATTGTAACTTTCATTCTTTTAGCTTTCTCGATGTGCTATGATACTATCACATGTCTGGACCAGTTGAGAAAGGGGGAGGGGAAGGTGTATCTGTGTCAGTCTGTGTTTAGGTTAACGTAATGACTTTTTAAATGCATTTTATCGATTGGAAATAAAAAGTACGACTTTAATTAGAGCTCGAAGGTTCAGAGCTTCTCAAGCTTACGAATTGAACACTGTGGACAGCGAGGTAATTATAAAAAAAAAGGTTTTATCGTAATGTATTGTTAGTTTCAATTCTTTAAGCCTACTTCTAGACACATAGTATAAAGGGGAATTATTTAATTTATGCCACCACATCTGAAAATTACACATTTAAAAAAAAAGTAATAACCGATAATTATTTAACTAACTGTTTTGTTTTTTAATTCATTCTTGTTTTTTTACCCGCTACAACTAATAATTGTTGTGCATAAGTTTAAACTTGAACCGAGATTGGGTTTGGGAGAAATATTGTGTATAGACTTTGGACCAAACAGACAGAGTGAGTTGTTATAATGTTTGTAAAAATTAAAATATAAAGAGGATCTTATTTTTCCGCATTAAAAATATTACCTGTTACCTGTTACCTATTCCATAGTCTGGTGGACCGTTGGGGCACCAAGCAAGACTTGTAGACCGTCCTTATTCATTCCTCTCTATCCTTTGCCCTTATAAAAACTTATTTCAGTGGTAGGCCCGTCCATTCTTTTATGTTGTCTTCCCATCGCTTTCTCTGTCTGCCTCTTCTTCTTTTTCCTGGTACTGTTGCCTGGAGGAAGGTCTTTGTGAGCCCCGAAGATCTTGTTATATGGCCATAGATTTTAAGCTTGAGTTTTTTCACAGTAGTTAGCAGGTCATCATGGGGTTCGATCGCTGCAGTAACCCTGTCTCTAATTTCCTGGTTTGTTACGCGGTCTTTAAAAATATAAGGTAAAGAAATAAAAAATGACTTTCATTTTCATCACTAACTCATTAGACTTTCAGAGTATCGGTGTTGGACTCCAGTCAGGGGTTAATCTGTTGTATGATTGTTTCCACAGCTGATCCATGCGAAGGTTTTTGTTTCCACGGTGGAACATGTGAAGCACCTGCTGCTATTCCATACTGCAAATGTCTTCCAGGTTTTACTGGCAAAAGATGTCAAATATTAACAGTTGTACAAGGAACATGTCCAGTTAGTGACATTAGGGCAGATGTGTTTATGTAATTAGGGAATACAAAAAAAACTTCGATTTTATTTGCAAAAAGGTAAAACTATTTGTTAAGTTCCTCTCCTTATAATGTAATGTAATCTAATATTATCTACCTACCTACGTATCTATCTATCTATCTATCTATCTATCTATCTATCTATCTATCTATCTATCTATCTGTCAGTCTGTCTATCTATCTATCTATCTATCTATCTATCTATCTATCTATCTATCTATCTATCTATCTATCTGTCTGTCTGTCTGTCTG
>JADKLZ010000687.1:17143391-17164102 GCA_021533235.1 Biomphalaria straminea
ACACTATAGTATAAGGCCTACAAAAGTACAAAGTAACAAAGACAATTACATTATTATAATTATACCAATACTAGTTACTAGTATAGTTATAGTTATATTCTAATTACTAAACACACATTCACAAGAATCAGTTTTTTTTATAGGCCTACTCGTTAGATTTTAGATCTAGATCTAGATCTACAGTTAATGTCATGAAACTTGCTGGTGGAAAAGATACAGATAAGAGCTGAGATACTGAGAACAGTTATGTCAACTAAAATGTAATTGAATATGCATTTGCACATTTGAATTTGAAGTCATAAAAGCATCATTAGCTAAGAAGGGGGTCTACCGAAAAACAGGATAACACAGCAAGGTGTCTACGAGTACGAGCACGAGTCGAGACAAAATTTGAAAATAAGTTTCGGAACCACTCACAGTCACTGGCACTGATAGATCTATAGATCTAGATTCTAGATCTTGATCTAGTAGATGTATTATGTATATAGTAGAGATATAATATTTGCTTCATCTTACCTGTTAGTCCTTGAGCTCATAGATCTAATAGATCTAGAATATATGTTCAATCGTGGAATTTTAGCTCGTCTCTTTTGCCATGAAAGCTAGTATGTTAATTGTAATTCATTGTAGTGCTCATCTGTACGAAGTTTAGAAAACAACTTTTATTATTAATATGCATCAGGTGGGAGTGATTCGGTGTTGTTGTTTTTAGATATATAGATCTATATATATATTTATTATTTTTTACTAAAAATCAAATAGCTCTAGAATATCTAGATCTAGGTTTATGTTTATGAGTAAACGAATGTTGAGAATGTTCCTTTCAGGATGAGGATAATCATTTTTTATATTTTTTTTAAACGGAAAACGATGCTATGAATCACAGATAATCTACACCTAGTTCATTCAAACCTTCCGCAGGTCGGTGTGGGATGGCAATGGGCAGGTTATGAACCCGAGAATAAACATCTATATATCGAAATATTGTCGCAAATGACATTGATGGCCTGGCTGGTGTTGATGTGTGTTTTATATAGGCTATAGGTTGCACCACTCGGTGTTTGGAAGCTGTTCCCAAATGCAAAAATATTTACTAGCATAATGTAAGTCTTGATGAAAAGTCTAGTCTCCTTACAAACATAATCACACCATATGGGCGCTACAGATGGTCAAGTCTCCCTTTTGGACTAAGTGTAAGTGGAGAAATATTCCAGAAGAAGTTAACAGAAACATTGTTAGGATTAGAAGGATGCATTAATGTGGCTGATGAAATCGTCATAATGGGATGTGGTCAGTCCAAAGAAGAATCAGGAGAAGATCACTCTGACAAACTGAAGAGATTAAGAGAGAGAGAGATGCAAAGAGAAATGCAGTAGAGAAACAAGACCAGATAAGTTTGATGTGACACTTCATTAGTAGTATGCAAGGCTAAAGCCTGAAATAAAGAAGATCAAAGCTATTCTGGAAATGAAGAAGCCAGGAAGCAAGGAAATCATGTGGAATGGTACAGTATTAGTCAAAATTTTTGAACCAATCTAGCCGAAGTGTCTCACCATTAAGAGAACTAACAAAGAAAGACTGTAATTTTAGATACACTGAAAAAATCTGAAGGGGGATTCAACAAGATAAAATCAATAATTACCAATACTCCAGTCTCCAGTCCTTATATTCTACAACCCAGACAAGAAACTTGAAATACAAGTGGACAGTAGTCAACATGGACTTGGAGCTGTACTAGTGCAAGAAGAACAACCAATAGAATTTGCCTCTAGAGCAGTGATTCCCTAAGTGGTCCCAAAGTCTACGAGGACTTCCAAGGGTTCCAGGAAATTGAGAAAATAAAATGGGGGTCTATGACCTGTAAATGGGGGTCTACGATAGTGGATCTCATTTAAGCATGTCGAGACTTTACATTTAATTTCTCATTAATGATTTGTACCTTAATTTTAACCCTAGTAGTCGAATGAATGTTTCTTTATTTTAACATCTTATTTTAAATAGCTTAATTGTGTCAACAAGAAAATAATATTGTAAACGCCGAATCTAAAAAGAACTGTAGCAAGTAAAGTGTTGTTTATTAGACATTTGGCTTCATTCCGTCCTTGTATCAAAAAGCAATCGTCTAAACTGAGATTCGAAATACTTTGAAACACTTAAGTTCAGAATAGAGGCACAGTAGTAAAAATGTTTGATTAAACATCACAAAACAAGAAAGGTTTGTGAGCGTGTTATACAATTATTAGGCCTACTTATTATTATTAAATCCAACTCTAGACAACTGCATACTTAAGGCGAATAATTATCCATTAAAGATTGTTTTTATACATTCCTATATCTGATATCATGATAAAAATTCTTCAAAGCAACAATAGCCTACAGTTAATAGGTATAATGGTAAAATGAATTAGGACAATGAAAGGTTCTTATGTAATTAATTGTAAACGACATACTTCTAAAATAAAAACTGGACTAGTTAACCTTGCCCGATAATATTTGTTATTTTTTATCATATTATATTTAATTATTGTTGTGAATCAAGAAATCCTTAAACTTTAAACAACTGCTTTTTGCCTGAAACTTTGATCAATTTCTCCTTCACACTGAAGGTGTCTAAAGGTTTGTTTGACATTGTTTTTTTCCTGAGTTCTTGGGTGCTAAAGATCCAATTTAAAAAAAAAATTAAGCAGGAATCGGATGTAGTCTATTTAACAACTCATAAATTTCATGAGGTTAACTTGCTGCTACAAGGTGATAATCTAAATTTGAACACTGTGAAGTCATAATCCTATTTTTTCTTGTGAGGATTAAATTAACGAATGAGATAAATTTTCTCAATTTTGAAATATATAGCCTAATAATCAAACAACATCAACATCTAATCGAGAAGTTATAATATTAAACCTAACTAAATTGAAGCGTAATATTGAAATTTAAATATCAAAATTTCCGTCCATTTGTGTTTTTTATTTATTTATTTATTTAGTCAATTCATGTAATACATCTTAAATTTTATTTTGCTTCATTTTCATTTGAATTTCATCAATGAATATATATGGCCCAGTAACCACAGAGAAAAACACATTTGAAGTTGATGAATCTTACAAAAAATGCAGGGGGTCTACCAAACACTGGAAAACATCGCAAGGGGTCTACGAGACAAAATAGTTTGGGAACCACTGCTCTATACTGTGGCGTAGCATCCAGAAGGGGTTCAATAAACCCGGGCCCATGACCATTTAGTGGCTCACACCCGATGGTGAAACAACCATGGGTCCAGTCCAGCTTGTGTGATATGCCGTAAAGATTATTAAAGTTTCTTTGTGTTTGATCGAGTGTTACTTGTTTATTTATATACAGCTGAACCAGGGACACCTAGACGTAGCGCGACCTAAGGAAGTTTCAAGCGAGTTATCTTAAGTACAAATAGATAAATAATAATAGGAAAGCTGTAACGTATTTGGAGGCTCGTTTTTCTAGTTATTTGACTAGTTTTAGAAGTCTAAGGAGGCATTAGGCAGAACTGTGGTTCGCCATTGCGGAAAGGTCAAGGACCAAGAAGGCCGTAAAGTCGTGTAGTATGTGCGCTCACTTGCAATGGCGGGAAAAACAGCGGCGACGAAACCAGGTCAAACACGGTGATAAAGCAATTTGTATTGTTTACATTTGAGACTACACATAAACAAGAATAACAGACAGGGTATCACAGTTAATAGCTGCTGGAAAAGAAATGGGATTGGCTGGAACCGCTTTATAAGAAGGAGAGAGAAGTGAGAGCTAAAGAGGCAGAAGCAAGAACAAAAGAGACAGAAGCAAGAAATAAAGAGGCAGAAGCAAAGGCTAAAGAGAAAGATGATGATGTTGAATACATAACTTGAGAGTCAGAGAGTTGGCGCTTAGGGAAGGAGAAATCAAAGAGCATATAAAACCCGTATGGAAGCCAAAGTTACCACATTTTACTGAGAATGTAGATCAGATGGATGCATATTTCATTATTTGGCGAGATTTGAAATACATTCTGTCAAGTCCTGGTGTGACTTGATGTTGTGTTGATATTAGGGCCTCCTCTAGCCTTGTCAGATTGTTCTCCGTGCTTTGCCTTATTAGATTTGTTATGGCGTAGTGTTACTACTCCTACTGAACAATTTGACCAATTGTTACAATATTTATAAAATAAGTTGTTGGCTACAGAAAAGGGAGGATGTTGATGTGTGTTTTATATATAGGTTGCACAACTCAGTATTTGGGAGTAACGTCCCTTGTAACTGTTGTCAACGAAGATGGCGAAAGATTAAACAGATGATTTGGTGTTCACTAAAGTTTATGGCTTATAGATCTATCTAGAGTAATGTAACTATTCGTTCATGTTAATCAACAGCAGGGACAGAAGAAGAACTATTATAGTTGGCCTGATGATGCGCATCGACAAGACTTTCGCAGCATATGGTATGCAAATAAATGCAGAAAAAAAAATATGACCAATGTCCCAATGACTGAATGAGTGACATAATTTATTTATTAATTATTAATGACAATGTCCATGTATGTGTATTTCATAGTATTTGTGACTCAAACTCAATGTCATCAATCATTCATGATTCAATGTGACAAGATTAGGGGCCGATTAGCTGACTAGTGTTAGCAGCTTCAAATACTTCGGAGCCATTGTCTCAGATGAGGGAACAAAACCTGAACTACTACTACTTACTACTGGCCCGAATAGCACAGTCTACTGCAGCCCTTTCAAAACTTAAAATAATATGGAAAGACAAGGGCTTAGCCCTCGGCACCAAAATAAGACTGTTGCACTCCCTGGTCATGGCAACATTATTATATGCTTGTGAGTCTTTGATGCATTTTTAGTTATGTTAATAATTCATACTAATTATTCATATTTTTATATTATTTTTCCCCTCCCCCTCTAGTATGTTGGCCGATTCTGTCGTTCCCCTTTTAGCAGATTTGTGGGGGGGGGGGGGCGAATACATCTACTGCCCTTCCAACCTAAACCTTTTGAGTGGAGGTACTTTTAACAATTTAAAGCAATATTTAACTCTACCAGACCATGAGACCATCTTTAAAGGAATTTCTTTAAATACCCATAGCTTTAAATTTTATAACCATAAGAATTTTTGTCAGAATCTAAAAAAAAATTTGCCTAAACTATTTTATAAGCTATTGCAAATGGCTACCTGCATGTGATTGTGATCTTATATAATACAGTCATTTCTTCAGAAAAGAAGATTACGGCCTATGCATTATGCATCTTATCTTATTTATACTTGATTACTGTTTAATATTTAATATAATGTTATGTTTAAGAATACATCTAAATTAAAGATTTAAAAAATTCAAAAGATTTTAATTTTTTTTGTCTTTTAATATATCTAAGATAATATTTAAGTAAGGCAGTTAAAAATATTTACAGGCAAATTAAGGACAATTTAAAGCAATATTTAAATCTACCAGGCCATGAGACCACCTTTAAAGGAATTTCTTTAAATACCTATAGCTTTAAATTTTGCAAAGAGGGGATTTTGAATCACAAGAATTTTTATCAGAATTTTAAAAAAATGTGCCTAAACTATTTTTATAAGCTTTTGCTAATGGCTACCTGCATGTGATTGTATGTGAAAAACAAATGAAGAAATCACAATGAAAATATGATTAATAAACCAAGATCTTCAACAAGAAAGTGAAATAACAAAAATTTGTCTCACATCAAAATCGAACTTTTGATAGGATAGAAAAGGTCCATTCCTGGATCTATCACAGGCAATGTGATGCTGATGCAAGCTTTTTTTTCTTTAAATGCTCAGGAAGTAATTAAAATAGACAATTAAGTTCAGGAACTCTGGGCTGGTGGGATTACGACATTGGTTTACAAATAGAAATTTCTATTCAGAGCTTTTAATTTTCAGTGTGACAAGAATTAGGGATAATAAAGCATACAAGAGGCACATTTCTTATTCTATACACTAGAACAAATTTGTACTAGTGCTCCTCCTTCCTTAATGTAATTAGAAAAAGGTATAGGCTGCCTGAATCAGCAAGGGAAAACAAATGACTTTTCGTAAAACTTATTATATATATATATATATATATATATATATATATATATATATATATATAGATTAATGACTTATAGACAATTTGAGATTAATAATTGCATTTAAATAGGCCTACATTTAAATGCATGCACTGTTTTTCATAATGCTTTATATCTTTTGATATTGTGTTTAAATAGTTTTATTGTTCCTGTTTAGTACACATTAGCACAGAGAACAAAAGAAGCCAAAAGAGCTGAATGATTTTTATGTTTGATGAAATATTTTTAATTTTTATATGACAACTTTTTTTGTTGGTTTTCTATTAAGTTCTATTGTCAGGCAGATTCTGTAGGCCTAGTGTAGGAGAAGGGGGAGAAGGTATTTTATGCGTAAGACTTTACCAAACTGGGAAGTAGATTTAGTAAAAAGATGGTGGAACTGATGTTGATATAAAAAAAATCTATTTCATAAAGCTAGGTTTGCCTTTTCCACTCTTTAAGCAATCTGGTGCTCCAAGACACAGTCTTAACAAAATTAGATCTGAATCTATAACAAAAATGTTAAGTCATTATTTTTGTATGTTTCAGAGACATGAAGTCACAAAAAACAAATATGTAAAAACTCCAGACCTTTGTTAACAGGTGGTTCTGACGGACTTTTGGAATTAACTGGGCTGGAAAAAGATAACTATAGTGGGAGAGATCCAGGCAGAAACACATAGCCCAAGATATCAAAAAGTAAATGTGGAGCTGGATAGAACACACTGTGAAAATCAATTATTTATGTTGAAAGGCAGGAACTTTATTGGAATCCACAAGGAAAGAGGAAAGTGGGCAGACCCAAGCAAACCTGGAAGAGGTCAGTCATCAGTGAAGCTGAGGATGCTGGAATGACATGGGAGCAGATGAATAAAGCTGCTCAGAATCAAATTTGGTGGAGAGGTGTGGTTGTGGCGCTATATGCTCCTCTGGAAGTTCACAGGAATTAAGTAAGTGAGTGAGTGTTGAGTTAGTCATAAGAAATAAGATGGAAAGAAACCTAACCAAAAGTCAAATAAAGATGAAAATTGCAAATTGAAACTGAAGGACATCTTAATAAATTAGATAGGGACATAAAACTTGTATTGAATGATGACATGTATGAGTGCTAACAATAAGATTGAAGTGAAAAAAAGAATGATATCTAATTAAATTAACACTGATAATTGAACATTGCTGAATCATTTTCAGGTCTCATTGTTTATTCAATTAAATATCAGATTTTTTTATGATAATGATAGCATTAAATTAAATGAACAAATAGAATTACAATCATACATGATTGAAACAAAATGAATGATGGGTTGTTTTTTTATTTGAAGTTGCAATACAAATAAATGAATACAATTTTAAGATAGTGACAATGATGACATTTTACCACATTTAATTAGATAATGATGATAGCTAACTAAAATATAAATAGAATACATAAATATAGATGCTACATAATGTATTGAATAAAATGAATCTTTCTAAATAAAATGATTGATGAATAATGCTAGAAAATGATAATAATCAAATCAAACTAAATCAAAAAAATTAATGAATGAATAATATAAAGATGACTATGAAGTGAAACTTCAAAAGATAAAATTAATAAATAATATTTCAAACTGATGATAATGATGATAAAATCTAACTAAAGTAATGAAACAAATAATGCTACACATAAATAATAATGGAGACTGAACAATGAAAAAGTGAATGAATAATAATATAAAATGAATAAATTTTCAAAATGATAATTGCATCAATCTAAAAAATTAATGAATGAATAGTAATATAAATGAAAAAGATGAAGGCATCTAACTAAATTAAAAATATTTTAAAGTAATGATGATAAGTAATTTAAATAAATACAATGTTTTAATGATACAAAATAATAATAATGAAATCCAACTAAATAAAGAAAATGAATGATTAAATGATAAAACTGGATATTTGAAGATGATAATGAAGATAAATGTAACTAAATTATCAAAATGAAAATTATATGATAATGATGATGATGATATGTAGTTTCAATGAATTAATGATACATAATGATTATAATGTAATCCAACTAAATGAATAAAATGAATGGTTAATGATACAAAATGACATTAAACTAGATAATTGAAGATGATAATGAGGATGAATGATTAATGATCCAAAATGATATTGAACTAGATATTTGAAGATGAAAATGATACTTAACTAAATTATCTTAATGAGGTTGAAATTAATTAAATTAATGATTAATTATACAAAAAGATATTGAACTTTATATTTGAAGATGATAATGAAGATGAAATGAATTATCAATGATACAAAATGATATTGAACTTGATATTTGAAGATGAGAATGAAATGAATGATCAATAATACAAAATGATATTGAACTAGATAATTGAAGATGATAATGAGGATGAAATAAAATGAATGATTAATATTAATAATACAAAATTATATTGAACTTGATATTTGAAGATGATAATGAGGATGAAATGAATGATACAAAATTATATTGAACTAGATAATTAAAGATGATTATGAGGATGAAATGAATTCAATTAATGATATATAATGATATTAAACTAGATAATTGAAGATGAGAATGAAATGAATGATTTATGATACAAAATGATATTCAACAATATATTTGAAGATAATAATGAGGATGAAATAAATGATTAATAATACAAAATGATATTGAACTAGATAATTGAAGATGATAATGAGGATGAAATGAATGATTAATGATACATTATATTGAACTAGATAGATATTTAAAGATGATAAAGAGGATGAAATAAATTCAATGAATGATTTATGATACAAAATAATATTGATGGATGGCTGCCTGGTCGTGCTGTTTGTGTGCTGGACTGTCGTTTGGATTTATCGATGGTCCCGGGTTCAAACCCTGCCCACTTCCATCCCCCATCCCCCTGCAGGTAGTTTGGACTAGGAAGTAAACTATCTTCAAATCTGAAGGAACATGAAGTATGTGGTTGAAAAAAAATAATAAGGATGAAATGAATTCTAGGAATGATTTATTATACAAAATGATATTGAACTAGATGATTGAATACAAAATGATAATAATTAAATCCAACTAAATGAATGAAAGGAATGATTAATGATACAAAATGACATGCCAAAATGAGTTTTCTAATCTGTTTCTTTTGCTAAAAATTTAGGAGGGCTTCTTGTGGCCAACACAATTTCTAACTGCTTTTGCTTTCATATTGTATGTCAGGTACCCTTTAGGGGTTGGTTGACTCAAAAGTTTGCAAATTTTAATTATATGAAAAAAAATGTTAGTGAAAAAATATTGACCAGATTAATTGAGGCTAAGCTTGTTCTAATACAGTCAGATGCTTGGTACCATAAGAACTCATTTTAATTTGAAACAACTAAGCTCTTCAGTCTGGAATGTATCAGCCATCTTCCCAGTCAAGTTTTATAAATCAAATGTATTCTACTCACTTAAACAGTTAACTCTCTCCATTTTGTAATAATATTTGATATCATTTGTTTTTTTTCCTCAGGCCACAATGATAGCAAGAGACAAAAATGTGAATCCTGGCTACTCTACATGTTTGGTTGTTTTGAATTTGTATACAAAGTGTCAGGTAGTTTGAAAGATATTAAATTGGTAAAATGATCTATCTGTTGTTTGGTCCTTACTTCTGTTGCATCTGTAATTATTTAAAAAAGACACTTTACACTAATATTTTGGTACAAACATTTAACATATCACTCTTTACTAAGCAAGAAATATCTTTTCAATTAGGATTGTTTCAAATAAAATGATCTTTGAAATATTAATAAATCTTGTCAACTATATTTAAACCGCATACATTCTATTTGCTACATAATAATGTATTACAACATTGCATATGTATAAATTCATTGTTTAAAAACAAAATTGTTAAAGTGGGTTTTACTGGCCTAGCTAGAGGATGAAATGATGAATTGGGTTCCCCACCCTGGAAGACTAATTTATTAATTAAAGAACAACAGCAAACCAAGTTGCATAATAACCGAACTGTAAATAAGTGGTCAGGGATCCTTGAATATAACAATATTTGATACTAAATACAAATACTTAATATTTAAAATATATAAAAATGATGTGATAATACGTTAATAAGATATTTATTGTACAAATGAACAACTGACCACACAGCCTGGTACACGGAGATGCAAATCTCAAACTACTCAATGGTCAATCACTGCTCCAAGGGCAAGCTCAAAACTACACACTCTAGGGCAGAGAACAGTGCAATATAATCATCTTAAGTAAACATAAAATTACAAAACAACTTTTGTGGTCATCTTTAAGATAAAAACCCTGTCCCAAATGTCGAATAAACAGCTTATGAATTAAACCTAAAGACAAAATAACAGCAAGCGTTATAATAAATAAGACCACGTTAAAGAAACAAAGCTTTTATTCCAGACTTCCTGTCCTTTAGAATATGTGATATACGCAAATCTAGTAGCCCCGAAGTTAAAAATCAACTGGGGAAAGTAACAGGGAGAAACAGAGTTGTTTGAAATCAGCAGAAAGGAAAACTGAAATGCACACAATTGTTGAGGAAATGGAGTTCTCTATTAGATTTTGATAAATCTAAAGTCAGATGGTCAAACACCAATTAGTTAATTAGTCACTGGCAATTAATTATTCTGTTAAGAATTAAAATAGGGAAATAAATTCAACAATGTTGAGAAATGTGTTTGTATATGTGAAGTTATTCCCCCCTATGTATACGTTCTATGATGAGGTTGAAAATTGGCATTATTAATTTAAAGTCAATGACTATACATGAATCAATACGAAAAATTGGACAATTAGTCAATGAATTCATTATAATTTATTAATTAGTTGTATACAAAGGGAGCTGAAACCTGCAGTATTGAGATTTTTGTAATTCTTTCGCTTAGGTAAGCTTTAATTTCTTCAAAACAAAGTTAGTCTGGTACAATTTGTACACGTTATGTCTTCTACACAGTCTCGGATCAAGTTGAAACTTTACACAATTTGTTGTGTACCTAATAATACAGGAATCAATTTATAAAAACAACAATTGTTTCGTTAATCATTGGTAACTATTTTTTTTAACTCTGCCAAAGGACGATTCCAAGGAAGCAGGGCTACCCCATCAAACTCCACAAGAAAGGCGATCTTAGTTCCTGCTCCAATTATCGAGGGATAACGCTGCTGTTCATTTCAGAAAGGAGAGACCATGCACAGATCAAGGAGAGACCATGCACAGATCAAGGGGAGACCATGCACAGATCAAGGAGACACCATGCACAGATCAAGGAGAGACCATGCACAGGTCAAGGAGAGACGCAGCAGATAACAATAAAGATTATCATTATTATTCTGTGAATTCAGTTAAAATGGGTCTTACTATAAAGAGAGGGAGGAGCAAGGTGTTCAAGATAAAGTCGCCAAACAACTCACACATTACAGTCCAAAGCGACGCGCTGGAAAGCTTCACCTATCTAAATGATGAGAAAGACTCCTGATGAGATAAACAATGACCTGACTATTCAGGCTATTTCTTGTGGACCTGACAACTTTTGTTTTCTGTCATGCCGATGTCCTTTCAAAAAAGTTCATCCAATTGTGTATTTTTACCAAGCTTATATCATCTAACTCTGTCTGGTCAAAAGTTTTTATAGCACCTTACTAAACAAGAATCAATTAAAATAACCAATTAGGCTAACTATTAGTAAATTATTTGTTTGATATCAAACAAGGGAAAGATATTGCACTTGCTGTGTCAATGACTGTCTGTTTTTTAATTCGATGGTTGGCGAATTCCAAAACATCTAAATTTAGCAAAGGAATTTCTTTCCATTGGTGATGGTAGAGAGCTTTAGCTACAATGCAGTTGATAGTCTCAGTCACTAATACTATTACATTGCACATTGATTCAGAATATGTCTGGGCATTAAAGTAATCTCACGATTAATTTGTTTCTTTTAGAATAACCGCAAACCAATTTCTTGAACCTGTCTGTTTTTCTCTGTTGATTTTATGGTGCGCAAATGTGAACTCGTTCAAGATACTAAAGAATGGTTTCCACCATGACGTTAATGGTAGTTGTTTGCTTATTGCTGATTGTGAACCTAGATCTTAATCAACATGGTGGCAGCGGTGTATTAATGAGCAGAAGTAATCATTAATCTGTAGATAAATATTTATTGTTTGCAATAATTAATAGACAACAGTTACATGGCTACCCCTCACAAAGGCGACTAGAAATTTCCTTCCTGTACCAGAGCCACTCGAGGTAGAAGGTAAATTGACAAAAGTTTCACTGGAGCCGGCTAAACTATGAGTTAGCCACTAATTTGGCGGAAGAATTAGAGGAGGTCAGAGTGGCCACCTTTCTAACAATTACAGGGACATATAACTTCTTTATTGAGAACATTAATAAAATGCAGGCACAGTTTTGGCAAATGAAGTTTCCAATATCAATTAATAATAGCTCAATACTCAAAACAATCCAAAATAGTTTAGTTTAGTTTAGTTTTAGTTTTAGGCACATCGGCACAGTATAGGCCATGTCGTGCCCGCAATCCAAAATAAAAACAATCTTGAAATCAACAACCTGAATTCTCCCCCCCCCCTTTCCTTTTTTTTCTCCTCTAAAATAAACAGGAGATCCAGGCTGACCAGAACTCATTCCTGACATATACCTTATGATGGGCATCCAATCATCTGTCCTCAAAAACAGTTATAGAGCTTACAAAGTGGGTGAGTCTGATGACGATAATAGAAAAAGCTAATGAAAAAAAAAAGTATTTGCATAGATCCACAGGCCCTGAAAAAAGTTTTACTAATGGAATTCTATAATCTTGCTACTTTAGATGAAATATTTGGCAGATTTGAACGAGGCCAAAATATTCAAGAAATTAGATGAGCAAGAAGCTTTCTGGCATCTCAGACTAGACACAGCGTCATCTAATTGACAGCAATGATAACCCCTTTTGGTAAATACACGTGGGCCTTTGTTGAAAGGAGAACTAATGATCATACCGATATCACTTTGCAAGGAAACAAGAAAAACTCCATGCAGCTGGGAATAGACTCAATGAAACGAGCAAAAGAAACAGTTTCCTGGCCTGGATTATCAGCTCGAATAAAGGAAATCGCCATTTCTTGTTTGCTTCAATAAGCGCTTTTATCAGATTCATTTTCTTAAACCATCTGGCCTGGTGGCTGAGTGGTTAAGGGCTTGACTTTCAAACCTGCGGTGCTGGATTTTAATCACGGCGAGGGCTGGGATTTTGAACTTAGGTATTTTTAAGGCGCCCCCAAGTCCATCCAACTCTAATAAACTCTAATGGGTACCTGACTTTATTTAGGGAAAGTAAAGAGGGTTGGTCGTTGTGTTGGTCACATGACACCCTGCTCATTAACCCTAGGCAACAGAAAAAGATGATCTTAACATCATCTGTCCTATAGCTAGCAAATTCTGAAACGAAACATTAAAAAAAAAAAATTAACACACGCAACATAAAACGAAAAAAGAAAAAAAAAAAACAGGAAAATAACCGTAAGACTTTTTCAAAAATATAACGAGGTTATATTTGTTACAAACTCTTGTTATGACTATTCTTAGTCGATGACAACACATGAATCAATAAAAAAATTAATTAGTCAATCCATTGGTAGTAAATAATTAATTTTGTATTATATAGCATAGCAAAAGGAGTTAAAACCTGCCCTTTGAAATAAATGGCAGTAATAAGCGGTTAATTCCTTTAGATAATCCATGTATCAACATATCGAATGGCTATGTAACAATGTAACACAAACAGGAAAACGTAAACACGGCTTATGGTAGAACTAGTTCTTGTCATTTGTATCAACGATTTCTGACAGGCCCGGTGTCGTCCAGTAGAGTCTTTGCAGCCTAATTATGTCTGTAGGCAGCAGACCATCAAGCCCAGATAAAGCCCACTTTAACACAATCTTTAAGCAACATAACCAAAGCCACAAAAATTGAGACCATCCTCAGTATCACACGCCCATGAATGACTATGTTCCCCCCAGCCAGTACTGTAGGCGAGGATATTGAATGGGGCGCCACTGCTAACTGGACATGTGCACGTCGTCGTAAAGGAGAACTGAAAGTTGTACGCGCTATTGCTCACCTATGTCTTTGTCTACGTTAACGCCACAAAGCTGCTAAGCTCGATGTCACAGGGGACATACTTTAACAGGCTGCTGTCTACGCTGACCCCCACAAAGCTGCCCTGGTCGAGAAGCACGGTGGGGCTGTTGGACTGGTAAAAAAAACAGACCAGCTGATGTAGACCTGGCCTCTATGTTCTCAATGATTAGGTGTGTGACTGTGTTGATTTAAACTTCTCACCACAAACTGCCCTCCTCCATGCAATTACATTCGCACTACTTACATCTGCAGTGAACCACGCTCGGGACCCCGAACTGGAACGCCGTATGAGAAACACACATTTTCTTTTAATGTATGTTTAAAGGAATAGGATTTATTGGGATTAAGGTTAGGGTTTAGAAAAAAAGTCGCAACCCGAACTCAAAAATCGTTAATCCGCCAGTGTATTTATATTTGACTCTTTATCATTAGTGTCAAACATAAAATTATAGGACACTTTTTGTAATGTAGGCCTATAGACCTACACTGAGTATACAGTCTCACAATGTCTAACAGTGAATAAACTGTAATTAATAAAATATCAGCTTTATTTATTTTCAAATTTACTTGTAGTCTACGAGTAATGCGTGATCGATGAAGGCACAATTCAACACTTGACTCTTATAGACAGATAAGGTAGGGACCTGCGAATATTCGATATTCGATTCGAATTTCGAATATTAAAAGAATATTCGAATTCGATTCGAAATTATTTTAAATTTTCGAATGTTCGAATATTTTCAAAAAAAGTAATGCTTTTTTTTGTGGATAATTCAAGCTCGGTTTTGGTGTGCAACTTTCAATCAATGCTGCTTTAGATGCTCAAAAAATCATTCAGAACCTAATCAGTCATGTTCACAGGATTGCTGGCTTTTTTTCATTCATCAACTGTTGGTCAAGCTATGTTGTCCAAATATCAAACTGATCAAGGAATGAAGGAATCAAAGCCTCCTTTAGATGTTATTACTAGATTCAATAGTACATATTATTTGCTGGAATGGATTGACCAAAACTCTGTTCCTGTCTCTCTTGCACTTGTAGAATGTGGTGTTAAAAAGAAATGTGCAAGAAATCCACCAAAACCATTAACACAAACTTTATAAGATACTCTGAAAGCTTCTCTTCCAATTCTAAGACCAACAGCAGAAGCAACAACAGTTTTGAGTGCTGATTCCAATGTCAGCATAAGTTTGATCTATCCTTGCATTTTTACATTGAAGGAAGAGTTAGTGTCCAAATCACCAACAGGTCTCCAACAATTTTGAGATGAGCTATTGAAACAACTTGGAGCAAGATTTGATTTGACAATGGATCATCTCCTGGCAGCCACATTCATTGATCCAAGATTTAAACACTACTTATTTTCAGAAGCTGAAACTAAAAAAGCTGTCTTATTTGTAGAGACAATATTGGCTAACTCTGACGGAAGCAAAATTGGCAAAAATTCTGATGAATTGCCACGTGAAAGTCTTGTTCAAGACAGGAATAGGGGAAGCCTTATGGATTCAATGTTCAAGAAAGTGCATGATGCTCAAGGAGATACCAGAATCAACAAAATTTCCACCATTTCTGAGCAAATTAAGGATGAAGTCAGTTTGTATTCGAAGCAAGCAGTTGTAAATCGAAACATTTTAAAAGTATTAATATTTTTCCACTTTTGGCCAGAGCAGCTAGGAATTTGCTTGTAATTCAGGCAACAAATTGTTCATAAGAAAGAGTTAATTCAGTAGGAGGACAAATTATTACAGACCATCGTCACAATCTCTCGGAAAATAATGCTGAAACTTTGATTTGGGCCAAAATAAATAAAGATCTACTTTTTTAAAACGCGAGGGCGCGGTGGTTGAGCGGTAAAGCGTTTGGCTTCCGTACTGGAGGTCCCGGGTTCGAATCCTGGTGAAGACAGAGATTTTTATTTCGGGATTTTCGGGCGCCCTTGAGTCTACCCAGCTCTAACGGGTACCTGACATTAGTTGGGGAAAAGTAAAGGCGGTTGGTCGTTGTGCTGGCCACATGACACCCTCGTTAACCGTAGGCCACAGAATCAGATGACCTTTACATCATCTGCCCTATAGGCCACAAGGTCTGAAAGGGGGAACTTTTTTTTAAAACGCCTGCTTTGCAATTTAATTATTGCTAACATTTTAATGTGTTTCAGTATAAATATACATAATATAATAAAAATTTTGAAGTACAAGTTTCATATTACACTTGTTGGTTGTCAAGTTTTTTCAAGAATATTCGATTCGAAATTCGAATATTTTCTGATATTCGATTCGATATTCGATTCGAAAAAAATTTCCTGATTCGCAGGTCCCTAAGATAAGGCTTTTTATAGTTCAGCTCACAATACATTTCATTCACTTTATTTCCCATTAGCTTAATCAAGGGAACTAACTTCAACAAATGCAAATCATTGTTAAGTGAAACAAGAGTTACGACACTTGGAAGAACTTAATATTTTTCATGACAAATAACACAAACTCGTAGTCGGTCTGTCGGCTCAGTCGTACCCACAAATTACTTCACGTCACAAAAGTCAACGTCTATAGATATATCTATGGATTTTAAAGCAGAGGTAAAAATCAAAAGGGAATAATGATCAGGTCAATGGAATATAACTACGTCGACGGAATAATAATTACGTCAATAATATAATAAATACGACAATGGAATAATAATTACGCCAATGGAATAATAATTATGCCAAAAAGATTAGAAGGATTTTTTTTGGAGGGGGGGGGAGAGCCCAAAGTACATTATTGACAAGATGGAGTAAAAAATAACTGCATTGAGTAATAACGAAATAGAATAATATGTACGAAACCATGACAACTATGAAAACCACTGACAATCTGAGAGAAAAAATCTATCAAACCCTGCATTTTCACAATGTGAGAGAAATCCTGGCAGCCCAGACCACTGACAATGTGAAAGAATTCCTTTAGCAAATGTTTTGCAGTGAAAAAATGTCTAATAACCTCTACACCCACTGCAGTGAACCAATTGTTTTTGTTTTTTTTCTAGATTGTAAACATGTAAAAATAAATAAATACATACATACATTTACCAACTCCTAGCTCTCATCTGTGTCTGATATTGACCCTCGCGTGATCTAAAAAGTGGATTGAAATATTTTCATTAATAGATCATCAAAAAAAAAAATCAATAACTTTCTGTCAGCGTCAAAAAAACAAAAAACTGGTAATTGGGGGGGGGGGTGATAGCTGGTGATGTTGAGATCTAAATGGAGATTACGTTCATTCAAGCATTTCACTTAAATATTCTATGATGTTGTCAATGGACAACAATGACTATTAGGCTAGTTATGTATAAATAACATTAAAAAAACACTTACTTTGTATGGTTCTGGAGTTTTAAGGCAACGGCCAGGTCGTATAGCGGCTACATTCTGCCAATGGTTAGAGTAACAACTTCCTGCCAGTGGTATCAAGACTACATTCCTTCAGCTGTATAGAAACTACATATTGCCAGTGGTATTTGATTACATTCTGCGGGATCCAATATTTGACACAAATAAATTATAAAGACTAAAAGATGATCCAATTATTTTCTATCTAGAGGTCGTGAAATAAAGACAAAATGAATGTGAGTTTTAGCAATGAACATTGAAACAGAATGATTACTTGTGCTTTTACTATTGTCCATCAAATAATTTCTATTGAATATAAAAGTTGAAACATCAGCAAGACAATGAAATAGGTGTGTTCTTTTTATCAATTTATTTTGCTTTTTTTATGGGAGATACAGCTTTAAAAAATTTTTTGACATTGCAGCATGACAATATAGATAGCTGGATGAATGGCTGGACAATGGATGTATGGATGGATGGATTGAATGACTAATTATATATTTGGATGGATGAATAGATAGATTGATTAATTATATATTTGGATGGATGGATGGAAGGATGGATGGATGGATAGATAGATAGATTGATTTATGATAGATTTTCACTAAAATTAATTGTATTACAATGACAATTATTATATTTTTAATATATTGAATATATTGTAGGCTAGAACTTATTAATTTATTTTTAGAATTAATTTATTCTCCTTTTTATATCGCTTTATGGTTATTGCATAAATAACAGAAACTGCAAATTAAGTTCTTGATCTATTTTTTTTTATCTTAATATGAAAAGTTGGGGCTACTTCTTGTGGATCAATGTAGGTATAAATGAACTATGGGTATGAATTAAGCAAGAATACTATTCGTCTACTAAAGCATATACAATAGAATATATACAATAGAATATAAATAGAATATAAATTAGACATTGGGCGTTTTGATTTATAACTAAAGTAATACAATAAAAGCTAACATTTTACATTGCGTGCAAATATGAATCTATCGTTTTCTATCTCAGATATCCATTATAGATATAACAAGATTACAAAGAGAGTTTGTGTGATACACAAACTCAGAGGCGGCCCCCGTAGGAGTCGGATCCCTATCAGATCCGCTTTGATCTCTCAACGGGGGCAGCCTCTGAGTTTGTGTATCACACAAACTCTCTTTGTCGCTGCTAAAAGGTCATTTTAAAAAAATTATATCAAAGACAAACGACAGAAATATACATCTTCCGTGCTTTGATCTCTCAACGGGGGCCGCCTCTGAGTTTGTGTATCACACAAACTCTCTTTGTCGCTGCTAAAAGTTCATTTAAAAAAAATTATATCAAAGATAAACGACAGAAATATACATCTTCCGTGCTTTGATCTTTCAACGGGGGCCGCCTCTGAGTTTGTGTATCACACAAACTCTCTTTGTCGCTGTTAAAAGTTCATTTAAAAAAAAGTATATCAAAGATAAACGACAGAAATATACATCTTTCGTGCTTTGATCTCTTAACGGGGGCCGCCTCTGAGTTTGTGTATCACACAAACTCTCTTTGTCGCTGCTAAATGTTCTAGGATTTGAAAAAATTGAATGTGAAATATGTTGCTATATATTTGATTTTTAATTGTCTTAAATTAGGTTTCATTTATATTGCATACTAATTAGGTTTTTTTCTCTTTAAATACTGCTTGCATAAAATATTTTTAAAAATTAGATTTTGAGCTTTTAGAAAAAAAAAAGTAGCCGTTGCATCAGAACTTTGAATGATCTATATTATCGTGATGTCAGATTTTCATTATCTCTTCTACTTTCTGAGCACTAAACGGGACGGACGGACAGACAGACAGACGGACAGACAGACAGACAGACAGACAGACAGACAGACAGACGGACAGACAGGCCACACAAAACTAATAGCGTCTTTTCCCCTTTCGGGGGCCGCTAATAAAAATGTTATTTTTATACTACTTACAATTAGGTCAAAAATCCATTTAACCTCACTATTCAAAAGGTTAATAGAGGAAAAAAACATATGATGCATTGTGTGTGTAGATTTATTTTAAATGTCTCGTTACTCTTTTATTTTAAAAAAAATAGATCTAATAGTTTCACAACCAGCGCGAGCTGTAGGCAAAAGCATTTTAGAGTCTAGGCCTAGATTGTTTGGACGCCATCTTGCATTCAGTTTTAGACCAAACCGTATAATCACGTTCTTTTTTTATTTTATTTATTTTCTTATTAGATTTAATTCAATTTTCATAGAAATGTAAAATATTTTAATTTTTAATTTGCTTTACAGTTACTAAACTTTCTTGTCCTAATCAGTCACCAGTTATTATCATTCAATTTATCATTCAAAGTCCATCTCTTCTTATGTTGTTGTTCTGCCAATTCTTATATAGATGTGTGGCTTAGCGGTATAGTGGTTTGCCTCTTAATCTCATTTCAAACTTGTGGTCACGGGTACGAATCCCGATTCGGGCAGGGTGCTATTTCAATATATTAAATTAGTCTGAAAATTACGTACTTATCAATAGGTTTGGGGGTTAGCTTAGGTTAAATATTTAAATGTATAATGTATGTAGATAAATAAATAGATAAATATATAAAGTATGCAGATAATGTAGATAAATAAATAGATAAGTATATAAAATATGTAGATAAATAAATAGATAAATATATAAAGTATGTAGATAATGTAGATAGATAAATATATAAAGTATGCAGATAATGTAGATAAATAAATAAATATATAAAGTATGCAGTTAATGTAGATAAATAAATAGATAAATATATAAAGTATGTAGATAATGTAGATAAATAAATATTCTAAATGAACAAAGATGGTCGAAAGATGGAGTGGGTGTGTGAAAAGTGCGCGATGTGTGAAAGGTGCATGGTGGAATGTGTGGGTAAGGTGTGAAAAGGTGCCCGGCGGAGTGTCCTGTGTGAAAGGATGCAGTGTGTGAAGTGGAGTGGGTGTGTGAAAGGGGCAGGGAGTGGGTGTGTGAAAGGGTGCCGGGCGGACTGGGTGTGTGAAAGGGTGCCGGGCGGACTGGGTGTGTGAAAGGGGCAGG
>JADKLZ010000687.1:17183922-17197054 GCA_021533235.1 Biomphalaria straminea
CAATGAAATAGGGAGTGTTGTGTGTATTTTTATTGGAAAATGAGAACTGTCTCTTTTCTTTTTTTTTTCTTGAATTTAAAAAAGGTGAATATTATTTGTACAAAGCTTATATCAACTCCCTGACTGTAGTTTGTACACTTTATTTTTCCCACATTTATTCTCGGATCAAGTTGAAACTTTGGACAATTATTCATTGGCGAAGACAATATATGAATCAAAGAATGAATTAAACTATTAATCAATTAATCACTGATAATTATTTTGTATGATACCGAGAAGGGTGGTTAATCCTTCAGTATTCACAGATATGGCTAAATATGTTGGGTATGGTCCCCTGAGACAATTGTACACTTTATTTCTTCTACACCTATTCTAGGATCAAGTTGAAAAAAAAATTAAAATAAAAATTAAAAAATTATTTACCTAACAAAACATGAATCGATTTAGAAACAATAATTGGTCAATTTATTATTGGTAATTAATTATTTTGTTTTATATCGAAAAAGGAAAATAGTTTCTACACTATTTATGGGCATAGTAAGTGTGGAATACTTCCCCTCAGCTAAGTTTCAATGTTGTTGTTGTTGTTGTTTTTTTTTTTGGTTTATTTTATTCACATGTTATTGTCTTTCAGTCAAGCTGACATTTTAAAAGCGCTTACAAAGATGTAAGAGTCTTGTTGAGATTGCATGTAATAAGTTGGAAGCACTAATTTTGAAAACAAAAGTCTTTGGTCCCCGGGTTATGACAATTTGGTTACCAAATGTTATATTTAAATGCCTATTAAATATCACCCAGACTTAAGATTATTCAGCCTTGGACAATTTCAAACATAAACACAAATATATAGGACATATTGTTCAATGTGGCACTGAAATTAATATATATAAATTAGCAAAAACAAAAGCCCTTTGATGTCATTACAATCTTATTGCCTACGCTGTAGAGGGCAGAGTTTATGCAGTCTATCCGTCTCGGAAATAGGGATCTCAGATATACAATTTTTCTTTTTTTTTTATTCAACAGAATTGGAATGGGTATTGTTTCCGCTCTACAGTCTGTCGGAGCTGTTGGGTTTGGAGTAGCAGCCAATGTGCTGATTGGTGCAGGTGGTGCCGCCATGGGTGGTGGAGTGGCTGCAGCTGCTGGAGCCGCAGTCGTAAAGTCCAAGAAAGATAAAGACGCTAAAAGTGCTGATGCAGCAACAAGCACAGAACCGGAAACAGATGAAATACCTAGCAGGCAAAAGTATGAGAATGTTATGTGGAGACGTGGAAGGAACAAGAGTAGCCCAGAGAATATTAAGTTGGGTATTGGTGATGTCACAACGTCAGAAGATGATGACAGCGGCGATGAAATAATATTTGACGGAGATCTCAGTTTACACTAAGTGAATGCACTTGACACATTCATCTAGATAACTAGATAACTACTTATTTATTTTTTCTGAAATATGAAAAAAAAAACAGAGCAAATGGTCTGATTAGATTTATATCTATAAATATGTATGTAAAAGTCTGTCACGCTAATACGGTAATATGAAATGAGAATTATTTGTGCATTCTCTGCTACCAAATGTCTTTCTTTAACATTAAGAACCAAGCTGTTTCCTGTAAAACTACTCAAATCCCAAATTCCTAAAACAATATATACTTGGTTAACTTACAGATAATTACAACAACTACTAGTACTGACGTAATTGTATCCTATTTGTCATTGAAAAATTTGAACCGGCAGTTTATTTTTATTACACCAATGCTTTTAAATTTAGGCGTTTGTCCAATGAATGAAACTCTAACATACATCTCTGCTTCATCCTTAGAGGAGCGAACCAATGGACGACGTTTCCTTGATGTTCCCAACCAATTGATGAGATTTTGTTATATTTAGTTTCACGACGAGCAAACATTTCAAGGAAGTCACACATTTGTATTAGGATTTAGAATCAAAATAAACTACTTTTGAAGCCTGCACTTATTATGATATTTAATTGACAAGATTTCCTTCTTGTTACGTGACTTTCGACTATTTATAGCCTCTGTAAGCTGGAAAGTAGCCTTGAATAAAATAGACAAAACTTTGAATATTTTGTAAACATACTTTGTGTGTGAAGATAAAAAAAATAACTATCATGAAATGTGTGCTTGCATGTACTGTGACATTGTTAATTGTATTTGGAATTAACTCAAATGCAAAACCTCTATTCTGTGTAATGGACAACGGCATTTTCTTGGTAATCTTTTATTTTTTCTCGTTTTAATCTTATGTATGTAACATTTCTTGCTAATAAACAAAATGCGCTTTCAGCAAACAAAAATGTATTTTAAAATATTGTATCATTGACATTGACTTAATCTTAAGTCTTTTGTGTTTTTTAGTAATGAATATTCCTTCACTGTTATAAACAAATATGAATTTTCAATTCATGTTTCCACATTTTAGAACAGAAATAGTTTTTAAATGATATTCCGAGGTACTTTTTTATTATTTTAAAGACCTGCAAACATTAATGATAAGTTATGGATTGCCTAAACCAGCCAGAACAGGAAATGTCTTGTCATAGGTCATTGATTAACATGTATGACTAGATTGACCTAGAGACATGAGTAGAACTTAATCATCTTTTTTGAAGTAACATCTGTGTTTTATAAGATAAGATATCCTTATATTCATAGGGAGATTACTGGATGCAATAGAAAAATACACAGATAAAATAACAGATAATACTACTTCATTATAATATTTAAACCTGTGTTATCTTAGCTTAGTAACTTTACAGCAAAACACAAATGCTTTGAAAGAAAAAAAATGTTTAAGTCAACACTTGAAACATTCAGAAAGAAACGCTTTAAAAAATAGCATTCCTTAGTAGGACGTACACTTCAGTGCCAGCATCATGGAAATAAATATTTCCTTTGTTCCATGGTACTGACAAGCCAACACAAAAAGCACAGAAGTGTGAGTACATAGTCTATAGAGTTTACAACTGAAATTGTATGTTGTCATTACTAGGTGAGGTAGCAAGTGTTGAATAGAATATCGCAGGGCGGAACATCGAGTAGAACAGAGTTGCTATATAGAGAAAGAAGGAGACTAGAAACGTTTCGGTACTTAGTCGATGTTGTCACACTAAAACCTCTTGAAATAAACCTCGTCTACTGTAGTCATTTAATAGTGTCCAACAATTTGAAGGGAAATGTCCGACTCGAAATGAGACCATTCGTTAGAGGAGGCCTGAACACTGACCTGCCTAGTCACAACCTGTGGGCAGTTTAGACCTGTGACGTCACAGCCTGTGGGCAGTTTAGACCTGTGACGTCACAACCTGTGGGCAGTTTAGACCTGTGACGTCACAACCTGTGGGCAGTTTAGACCTGTGTCCTAGCAACAAACTATCGGTCTAAACCAGGGTCTAAGCTAGGTATTTGGGGGCGCGGGGGGTTGACCTCTTTTGGGGGCCCCTTGCACATTCGACATCATCACATGAGATAATGTACTTAACAAATATGTAAGCCTACATTCAAATTGGTACAGTATATCAGTAAAATTAACAAGAAATAATCATTAAGAATCTTTTAATGAACAATTTCGTGGTTTATTGACGAAACAATGTACAAGTGACAAATCTCAACTCATATCGCTTCACGTCATGTTTTTGTGCAGCAAATTTATCTATGACATCATCTACATCGATACTGTCTAGTATTTGTGATTTCACTGACTTTAAAGCCATGCTTAAGCCTTTCTTGCGTTATTGTGTTCCTGAGATTTGAGCACACATAATTACCATATGAAGCCAGCTTCCTCAATATGTCAATTGCTGATTGTGGCACTGGTTTGTTGATGAAAAGTGCTCGTGCATCTATGACATCATTGAACAAGCGATTAGCCTGTATTGCATCAAACAGGAAAAAGTAACACAGTTTTTCACCAGCGTGTCATCATCCATAGACTCCAAGAGATGTCTTTCTTAAAGAAGAAACACAAAGGTGTCCACATAGTATTCCAGCCTTTGGAATCTGTCCTTCATCTTCATTTGAAGTCTGTGCTGCACTTCTGTTTTAATTGCAATTCTATTGAAAGTCCTACATCAGAGCTCAACTCCTAATCAAGTTTTTTTTCTTTCTTCTGGTTATTTTGATAACAGAAAATTCATTGTAATCGCTACATTATTTTGCTTTTTCGATGAATTGGGTGATCAGTTTCGTCCGTTTCTCGTCATTTTGCAGAAAGCATGAAACAGTTTTAATTTCTTCAGCAGCTTTCCTATGTTCAGTTCAGGTTTTTTTTTTCTTCTGAACTATATGAATTGGACACAGACGTTTGACCAGAATTGCAGATAAACAAAAAATGCTTAATTTTCCACAGCACGAAGAAGGTTCAGTGCACTGCTTCGAGTGTCCATTCTATAAGTTCTCTTCAGCACTACTTCTCTCATAAAGAGACATTTACAATTCCCCAATTGCTGTATGAATCATCTGAATAGTAATACTTTTCTTCGACACATTCATGGTCTCCTTTGTATTCAGTGCTCTTGGCTGGTTTCTTCTTAATAAATGATAAGGATGATGAAATAAATTACCATATAAACCAAGTTACTTGTAAAAATGTTTATAAAATGTGTGTCATGTTTCGGAAGTTCCTTCAGAGTTTAAGATAATTTACTTCCTAGTCCAACGTTACCGTAGGAGGACGGGGGATGGGAGATGGCAGGGTTTGAACCCGGGACCATTGATAAATCCAAACAACAGTTCAGCGCGCAAACCGCACGACTAAACAGCCATCCTGAGAGTAACACGGCACTAGTGGGCGCTATGGAAATTACTCAATGAATTTGAGAGTAACTCCGCACTGAAAGAGTTAATACTCTGTGTGGAATACATATAACAGGGTCACTAACTTATATAAGAACCTAAGAAGCAAGATTACATGACAGTGACGTAATATTTATTTTTTTAAAACAAATTTCGGACACTCATCGGATGCCCCCTCAGGAGGAGGCCCGGGGGATCTTCAAATACTCTCCCTCCTCCCCCACCCTATCTACACCACTGGTCTAAACTGGCCAATGGTTTGACGTTGCATGTCAGTGCTCATTTTACTTGTAAACTTCTAATTTTTAAAAAAAATTAATTACTAAAATTTGAATAGATTTTGTAAAACACTTTCTATAAAACTTCATGTGTGGCAGTTAAAATTAAAAGTAAAAAAAGTAAAGTTCCCCTTTCAGACCTTGTGGTCTATAGTGCAGATGATATAAAGATCATCTGATGAATCAGCAGTTAAAATTAAAGTGCATTAAAGTTCATGTTACATCTTCAGACTTATTATAAATGTTCTCGTTTCTCTTTCCAACCCCACCCCCCAATAAAAAAAAGAATATCTACTTTTTATGAAAATCTCGCTCGGAAATGATTTATTTGAGATCGAATGAAATGGCGGCTCTATGATGTTTTGTTGTTACTTTATTTTCCAGCTTGGCACCAAATATAGTCCGAACAACTGTACCTCTTGTACCTGCAACCTTAATGGACAGATAACGTGTGACGTAACTGAATGCCCATGGACATTTTGTCTCAACCCTGTCAAAGTAGACGGGCAGTGCTGCCCAAGCTGCAGAAGTGGCTATAGTACTGAGTTCTGGACATCCTTAATGGCTTCAATGTACTGGTAGCGCATGTTGTTCTGGAAATCAAAGTGTCTATGTACAAATGTAAAGTCTTAACTTGTAAAAATAAGACTTTGGTATTTCGTTGTGTCAAGTTTATGGAAGAATGAATGTAATATTACTTGTATGTAGATATGTAATAAAAAACAAGATTACAAAAAGAGTTTGTGCTATCACACAAAACACAGAGGATACATTGGATCCGCCTATTTACAACGAATACTTACGACATGATTTTGTTTTGATTGTCCAAAGTAATAAAATTTCAAGGATTCATTTAGTGTTGCTTTTAACTTAATAACAAACGAATAATCTATTAATGATAAAGAAATGTTTAGACTTTTCGTCAAGACTGTTACCGTATCAGGAAACGGATGTAACTAGAGACAATGAAACGGAAGTTCTTTGAGATGTATAACTGCTGATGGAAGTGTATCTACAGGTAACAAATAGGTTCACTAGTTTAGCATCCGGAAAGTGTTCGCATTTATGTTTACGGAACAGATTTGACATATGGTACATACTGGTTATAAACTTACCTTCCTTTTCATTTATTGAGTTTATGTTTGTGTTTTTCTTAGTTGTAGTGTTTATATTATTATTTAAAAAAATATAATACAAAATAATTAGGAGCAAATAAACTAGTGATTATGACCTTTGACGCGATATATGTTACCTCTCATCGGGAGCAAATGTCGAAAGACTTTAACTATGTAAAAGTTGTTTTTACCAGCAAAATGTTTTAATTAAATTTTAATCAAGGAATCAATTTGGGAGATTTATTAAAATATTAGCTAAAGATGTATTCTTAATTTTAGACCAAAATAGTTTCCGATCGAAATGGCAACGTCTTCAATTCCGAAGATCAAGGGAGACTATAGTGTTTGACATGGTTATACAGAACCAGTTACGACCTGTATATTTTCCAGCAACTGATGCAGTCATAGCCATGTTCGCCAAGGGCGACGTCCCTGAGAGCTTCAAAAAGAGTTTCGTACATAAATATATATGTCTGTGAATCGATTAATCGCGGATAAGAATCTGTTTACGGTTTCCAGTCTAGATATAATATATAAGTCTATGGATTGAGGATTTTAAAGTTAGAAGTGAGCAGACCAAAAATAATGTTTCTCAAACTCCCCCCCCCCAAACAACATAATTCAAAGAAAAAAAAACAATATCGCGTAACCTTTTTCATCACCTTAGGAAAAGCGCCTCACAGAATTCAAACAATATACACAATTGGAAAAGTGGCATTATTCTAAACTGATAAAAAAAAATTGTATTATTTTCATTGAAAACGCAATTATTCTTGTACAAGCTTAATGGCAAACTGTCATAAACACAGGCTATTATATCCAACACGGTGAATACATAAGACTTTACGTGAGTGGAAGTCTCCTTTAGAATTCAAAATAAACAAAACAGTAATATTTCTAAAACAGATCAAGTCATGAAATAAGTATTAGTTCTATGTCAAAATGTTTGATAGTTAAAATAATTTTTAAAAAATATTGAAAATTTCCAGAAAAAAACTTTTTAAAAAATCTTTTGGCGCCCCTCTGAGTGTGGCACCCATCCGAGAGTGAGTCCAGGGGCATCATGTCCCCTTACCCCCTCCTCACTAAGACTATGGCTTTGTCCTTACGGACACTTACTTTATTCTTTTCTCGCCCCATGAGTGCCAACTACTCAGCAGAAATAGTTCCACATTTCCTCATCACTGTGACCTACATACGCTGGTAGGTTGGTTTCTTTCAATGCCAGCAATAAAGTATTTGGTCTTAGTGAGAAGTCAACCGCAATAGTCTAATAAATAGCATCACAGGGCTTACCTTGGCTTCAACCAGCCAGTTTTTTTTTTTGTTTGATAATGTATTTTTAGCGGCCCCCGTAAGGGGAAAAAGCCGCTATTAGGTTTGTGCAAAGTGTCCGTCTGACCGTCTGTCCGTCTGTCCGTCTGTCCGTCTGTCCGTCTGTCCGTCTGTCCGTCTGTCCGTCTGTCCGTCTGTCACACTCAGGGCGCCGAAACTAGAAGAGATACGAAAAATATTTTTTCACCATTAAATGCGGCTTGAAAAGTTTAGGTGCAACGGCTACTTTTAGTTTTCTAAAAGCAAACCGTTTAATTTATAAAAATTATTTTGCAAGTGATTTTTTAATAATAAAACACCAATTGTGAAGCAATTACGTAAATCTAAGGGAGGAAATGTTACTATATGAAATGCTCTGGGCATGTAGATATCACGCACATTTTTTAAAATGACTTTCTGTCTGTCTGTCCGTCTGTCCGTCTGTCAGACTCAGAGCGCCAAAACTAGAAGAGATACGAAAAATATTATTTCACCATTAAATGCGGCTTGAAAAGTTTAGGTGCAACAGCTACTTTTAGTTTTCTAAAAGCAAACCGTTTAATTTATAAAATTAATTATGCAAGCGATTTTTTAATAACAAAACACCAATTCTAAAATAATTACGTAAATGTAAGGGAGGAAATGTTACTATAAGAAATACGTAAGGCATATAGAGTTCACGCACATTTTTTAAAATGATTTTTTAGCAGCGGCTTTCGTGTACTAGCGTAAAGCCCGGAAATGACATGATTCTAAACTAATTTCTTAAATTTTTAAAAAAATCAGATTTTTAAAAATAAAATTGTTTAATACACCCATTATGATGTAACTAACATATTTTTGTGCGTTTTGTCTGTTGGTTGGTCTGTCCGTCACGGTTAGAAAAAAACACTAAAGGCTTTTGAAAATATGATTTAACCTTTACTGTTCTTTCAGAAATATTGCGATAGTTTAAGGATGGGAGCATACTGGAATTGAGCCAGGGACTTAGAAGGAACATCCAAAACATCTTGCGAATAGGCGGATTTGACAGGGATCCGACTCCGACGGGGGCCGCCTCTGAGTTTGTGTATTACACAAACTCTCTTTGTAATCTTGTTTTTTCTTTTTCTGGTCTTCGATTATAAAAATGAATACTTTCGGTATTATGATTGTTCTCATATAGTTAGTACATGATTTGTAAACATTTTCATTTTAATTTTTCAAGCATAATGCAGGATGTTATTAAATTAAGTAAACGCTCTGGCTGAGAAGTGGACTAAACAAAAAAATTAACAAGGGAAGTAGTCTAACATTTTATTTCCATTTCATTGTACTGGATGCTTTCCCTTTTTATTTAAATGTATTTTTGAAAGGGAGTTAAATAAATATCTGGCATATTTATATGGAACAAATTCAACGACCTTGTAAGCAGAGGCGTCACTATGGTGGGTGTCACCCGGTGCGGTGAAATCAGGGTGTCACCCCCCCTAGCGTTCCACTTATTCTTCAAATAAAAAACTATCGTTGTTCAGTTGTTTTTTTGCGCAATAATACAGTTCGTTGATTGCTGCTACACAAAGTTTAAATGAGTATCGATTATGTTTTTTTCTCTTACATATTATCAAAAATCATTACATACATTAACATCTACGATTTTTTAAATAGAAAGAAATTAAAAACCAACTGAGCATGCTTTCCTAGTAAACATTAAACAGCTCTTAATGGAAACTTTTGAACATTATAATCACATATAGTGGTAGTTTCATGAGGACAACTAATGAAAAATGCAACTTAACTGAAAAGTATATTGATTGGTAAAAAAAATTTTAAAGATTTTTTTTAACATATAAAAGTTTACAATAACTTTAGAAAATAAATATTTAAATTTCCTTTTCAGGATTTCAAATTAGAAAACTTATAAAAAAAACTTTAAACTCAATATATCTTGCGACTTCGTTTTCAATGGACAGAATTGCTTGATTTGATTTCAAAAAATAGTTGTTAATTAATGTTTGAATGAGAGAACGTTGTTAGTTGATGTTTTAATAAGAGACCGATATTAGTTAATGTTTGAATGAGAGAACGTTGTTAGTTGATGTTTTAATGAGAGAACGTTATTAGTTGATTTTTAATGAGAGAACGTTGTTAGTTGATGTTTTAATGAGAGAACGTTGTTAGTTGATGTTTAATGAGAGAAAGTTGTTAGTTGATGTTATAATGAGAGAACGTTGTTAGTTGATGTTTAATGAGAGAAAGGTGTTAGTTGATGTTTTAATGAGAGAAAGTTGTTAGTTGATGTTTAATGAGAGAAAGTTGTTAGTTGATGTTTTAATAAGAGAACGTTATTAGTTGATGTTTTAATGAGAGAACGTTGTTAATTGATGTTTTAATCAGAGAACGTTGTTAGTTAAATTTAGTTTTGCAAAGCTTCTTTTCACATGTAAACATGCATTTAACAAGAAACAGTTAAAGGTTTAATTCAAAGGCTCGTAGAGATTCGTTGTCGTCTTTCAAAACTTTGCTGCATTCTAGTATTCTAGTTTTAGTATTTCTGTTCACATATCTTGCCGTCAGGCCCAATATAAAAGAGATTGATGCACTCAGTATTAACTTCTTGCTCTCTATTTGAATAGTAAATCTTAAGAATACTTTCCTGATATTTTCATATTGTTAAAACGTATTTTTCTTTTGCATGAACATGCTAGTTTGATTTGAGAAAAGTTATCTTAATAACATTTTGAACTAACTTTTCACATATTTCGTAGAGTAAATGTTTAAGTGCTCGAGCTTAGCCACCACTTTGAAAATAATCAACACTTTAATTTGAAGGTACTTTTGTGTTTATTTTACTTTTTTTGAGTACATCTGCCAATAAAAAAGTCAGGCAATGAAAGTTATGCATGTATTCACAGACAGCTGGTAATCATATTTGTGCTGCGCCTCTAGTGTTTGTATTTTCAGAGAGACGGCAAAGATTTTCGCCGTCACACTTTCATAAAATCGTTCTTTAATGGGTCTAACAGTAACACCATGAGCACACCAGCGAGTTGTTCATATGACACGCTATCATTAATTATATTATCCTATCTATTAGTATTAGCGGCAAAGAAAGAAAACCCTTTTTTCTAGAGAACCAAGAAAGTATAATTAGAAAGTTTCTTTTCTGTTCATTTATTACTGCCTGCACTTGTTTATGAATCCTCGACATTGTAGCTGCATTACCATGTCCCTGAGCTCATCATATCGATACGTTGAGCCCATCTCTTTTCAGTCGTTTTAAATTATCAGAACTGATGCACCAGATTTGGCCCACATTAAGAGGAATATCCTACATTTCTGTCATTTCAACATTACCATTGCTACTGTTAATATATCTTACAACTTCATAGATCTATATTAGATGTGATGTAATGCAAGATACCAGAGTAACTTGCAGCTTTTGTCTCTCATCTCTGATAAGTATATCCCTTAAATGGTTTGCTAAAACATTTATATATATTTTTGGGACACGCTTGGAAAGTAACTTTTTTTTATCATCACTGACTTGCAATCGTATAAGTTATTATTTCAGCACTGGCTCATATTTGGATAACATTTCCACAATCCCAAGAAAAAAAATTCATTATTCAATGATAAGTCTTCTTCAGTTCGCCACCATATACCAACTTTTTCTTTGCTAGAAACAATGCGATAGTAAGCGATCTATAATACAAGATGTTACTCTGTTTTCCCATCTAAACGTCAATCATAGCAATGACGTCCTTGTCAATTTTTGGAAGCTAAAGTCCTGCTCCCAAAATGTTCCTAATTTGAAAGCCTGATAAATGTCCTTCATTCTTCTCTCGAGTTTCTCGTTGTGGACATGCCCACTATTTATCAGAGAATAAAATCTTGCTATTGATGTTTTCCCATTTAGAATAATTTTTATTCAACAATTTCTAAGCTTTATGATTTTGCTTCTGTCACGTTTTAAAGTTGGTATTTTTAATTTTTTTTAAAGTGCCTTTTTACACTTGGGTGTCACCCCCTATCGGGTGTCACCCGGTGCGGACCGCACCCCCCGCACCTGCCTAGTGACGCCTCTGCTTGTAAGTACACCACTTAAGCAACTATAAAAAGCTTAAGTATATGTATCACCTTAGACCGAATACAGAGCCAGAGAAATAAAGTTACAGAAAATGTTCTTTCTCTTTCCTCCTAACAATATATATGTAATTGGCAAACTGCACCTCAAAATGTTTGGTAATAATAATATAACTACAAATGAGAACTTCACAATGACCGATAATATCCAAATACGAGCTGAAACATTATCTTTTCAAACGAAAGCCACTACACATACAGAAGTTATATTTGTGTGTATCGATCTAGGTAATAAAACACTACCTGATGGCGACTTTGATAAACAAATTTGGATTCAAGCTTGCTAAGTTTTATGTCTTTTTAAGAAAACGATTTTGACAATACAAAATTATCTCTTAAAAACTAGAACATCTTGAGTTAATTTATTAGATTATCCTATAACAAAGTTAAATTCAAATGTTAACATTTATAAGTTCTGCACTATTACGTTGGACGAAAGTATCAATGCGAATGTTATGGGCAATTAGTATTTTGTATAACAATTTTTTTTACTCAAAAATTATCATGCATGGAGACAACACAAAGCCAGATATTTTTCTTGACATCGTGGAAGGTCAAAAAACTTTGAATGTATATACATCAAGCAGTTTAAATTATAACAGGGGTAACACCTCGTTTTTTAAAAGGGATTTTCAGTCTAAACTACATCAAACACGATGTGTGGCTGAGAGGCTTAGATCGCTTGACTACCAAGGAAACTGGCTACTTTTCAAAGGGGTTTGAGTTCGACACCCAACACGAACAAACTTGTGTTTAGAGAGAGAGGGAGAGGGAGAGAGAGAGAGAGACATGTTAATGATGGACATGTTATTGATGGACATGTTAATGATAGCTATGTTAATGATGGACATTGGACATGCTAATGATTGACATGTTAATAATGGACATGTTAATGATAGACATGTTAATGATAGACATGTTAATGATGCACATGTTAATGATGGACAATGTCAAGACAAATATCAAGACGTATTTAATTTCAAGCAATTCATGCCTTGCCTTAACCTACTTCAAGCTGATTGGTTATCTCGAATGTGTCTGCATCCTTTACTGCCGTGTCAATTTCCGATGCGTACCGTGACATTGACCTAGTGTACTCCACGTCATGCATCTCCAGTTGTCTCCTAGTGTCCAGTTGGTCCACTTCATCGTTGACGTAACCACTTGAAGAGGATACAAATAGAAACACGGATTTCAAGTTACCACCGTACTTGGCGCAGACAAGATCTATTCAAGACGGACAAGGTAAAGCATGTCAAGTCTGTTTTGAAAAGTGACAAAATATGTAGGTCAAGGCTGGGTCCTTTATATCGTTGGAAATATTTTACCTTGCTTTCATCTTCGGAGTTGAGAGCTTTTTGTCTGAGATATAACTTCAGAAAATAAGGAAATGTTTAAGTTGAAAGACTAAACCTAATCATTAGCGGTTCTCCAACTGTGAGGAGATATTTCCAACGATATAAAGGACCCAGCCTTGACCTACATA
>JADKLZ010000687.1:17203456-17232748 GCA_021533235.1 Biomphalaria straminea
TTGATGGGGATGGCGAGATAACAGTGTCCGAAATTGATGGGGATGGCGAGATAACAGTATCAGAAATCGATGAGGATGGCGAGATGACAGTGTCTGAATTTGATGGAGATGAAAATGTCATCCCGATTTCCAAAATTGATGGTGATGGCAAGATGACGGTGTCCAAATTTGATGATGAAATGTCCAAAACTCCAGTTTCTGCAATAAATGACCGTATTTCGGAACATGATGATACTAATGGTGGCATGATCTCAGAACTAGATGGAGGTGGGAACACTGCAGAGTTCAAAATGAATGAAGACATATATGTATGTGACAAAAATGTAGGTAAAAGCGTGTCATAATTTGAGATCCATGGTAAAATTACGGTGTCTTTTATTGAATGACTTGACCTTAAGTCCGATTCAGAAAACGCTATGGAACTCGAAGCTACAATATCCTCCATTAGTGTCGATGAAAATAAGTCTCTGTTTATAATGGTTGGCAGTAACAATGTTTCAAATGTTAACGGTGATATTATTGCTGGCGAGATAAATAATGAGGGCAGAGCTCTGCTGTCTAAGGTAATCAAAGGTAACGATGGTATTGTTGTTACAGAAAAAACTGAAGAAGCAGACACTATTGAGCCAGATACAACGTGCGATGACACAGACTCTGATTGGTGCGTGATAGTTGATGGCATGGATGTCATCACTTTGTTATGATGGGTGAATGATGTCAACCTAGTTTTTAAGGTTGTGCTGGTCTCAAAGTTTTGAAGACTTGAATCATTATTTCCCTTGACGCCCTGAACAGATGGCTGAGCATTTAAACCGACGTTACCACCTGAAATAACCAAAGTAAACAATGTAGATCAAGTTATCATACAACTTAGTTCTTGCTCTCTTGTTAATTTCTTTAATGCATTTAGGGTTAGGGTCTATTTCTATATGACTCTGAAGAATTATTTCAAGCTTTATGTGATTTTTTAAATACTTGAAATTCTAAAGAAATATTAATCAAATAATCAACTTTCGATACTAGTAAAATATGATGAACGTATTTAAAAAAAATGACAATTCTTTGTTTATACAGCTGACCAACCTTTGTAAGAGCGATTGTTTACTAGTAATAACTAATAAATGATGGATTTAAAAAAAAGAAAACATTTTTGACCCTGACTCTTCCTCCCTTCCCCCCATAAAAACTTTGCTGAGGCGAATGTAGAAATCTCTAATCTAATTCTACTCTAATGAATGATTGATTTAAACAGAAATGGAACTTCGCCCAGTTGCTCATCTTCCCCCCCCCCCGAAAAAAAAAAACCAACAGAAAACAACTGATCATGTGACTGTATACATCTCCTCAGAGTAAATACAATTCTTCTGAAAGGCCAATAGATCCAGACTGAGAAGATGGTGCGCTAAATGTGCCTGAACCTAAAGTCATTCCTATTTAATAAAACAAAAAATAAACGGTAAAATTAAAGTTTAATAAGTGTTGCTAGTAATTCTCTTCCCAGAGATATACCTAAAATGTCTAGACAAATTGTTTGATTCATTTTCTCCCCGGCACGCTGCCCTGCCTCATCGTGACGCCAAGATAGAAACAGTCGTAGGAGAGGGGACGGCTAGGGCAGGGGTCGGCAACCCGCGGCTCGCGAGCCGCATGCGGCTCCTTGGGTGTGAGGCTGCGGCTCTTTAGTTCTACACGCAAATATTATTAATTTTATTGAAACAATTTTAAAGTAGTTCTGAATAGTTTAAAGAGGGTAAGGCACAAATTCGATCTCTCAGCTACTTGTACTCTCGTTTCACCACACCCCTCCCCAATACACGCGTATTATATGTTACCAGTCTGTCAGAAGATCTCGAATGAACGCCATGGTCGAATGTTTCTATGTTGATTTCAATTCGCTTTCGACGCAAGACTGCGTGCTTTGGCTGTGACGTATTTTTTTTTGTTTCAAGTAAATGAGTTAGAAGCGATTATCTTCTCAATTTTATATGCAATCTACAAGTAATGCTTATCGGGCAAGCTTCGTGGTACCACTAGAAATTGCACTAAAAGGTAGAGTATGTAAAAGACTGCTTCCTACGTGCATCTGAAAAACCGTTTCGCGATTTCAAAAACAAACCAAACAATCTTGAAAAAAAAATCAAAGAACCGGCTCATTTAGTCAATTATATGTCTTCTTATGGTCCAAAAAAATGACTAAAATGATTGCTACCTCGGCACAAACTGGAGGAAATGATATAGTGTTTATCGTACAATAATACATTGAAAACAGAAATAAGATCAATTTAAATAAAATCATTTCAATAGCAACTGATGGAGCAAGAAATATGACTGAAAAAAAAAACGATTCTTCATAGCAAAATAAACCATGAAATTTAAATTTCACTCATACACCCAAAAAGCACTATTCAAACCAAAAATAGTTGAGGTAATGAATTTGGCAATCAAGATTGTTAACAGCATCTTGTTCAAAGCAATCTACCATCGTCAATTTAAAGAATTCTTAAACAAAATGGAGACTCAGGAATAATAAAGTGCGATAGCTTGCCAAAAGTGTTGAGACGTTTTGCTTTGTGCTTATATGAAATAAATACATTCCTAAATGATAAAGGCATTATGTATTAGAAAACGACTAATATTTAAAAACATTTTATTTTATGGTTGATGTAAAAGAGAAATTAAATGAGCTGAAACTAAAACTGCAAGGAAAGAGAAACCCATCCTATGTTTTGATAGAAGAATTGGTTTGTTTTGAAGAAAAATTAACTTTTTTCGCAGAAGATATTGAGAGTTAAGTCACTTCATTTTCAATGTCTAAAGCATTATCGCAATAGAATCAGAGCTACTGTTGACACGAATTACTTGAGCACAGTTGAAAAAAATCAAAGATAATTGTTTTGACAGATTTGAGCAGTTCAAAACCAACAAAACCATTTTACAATTTCTAGTAAATTCTTTCAACACAAAGTTACGAAATCCACATTGATCCATTTTGGAATTGATACGGGATTTCTAGCTTTATGGAATGGAAAATTTACAGAGTTAAAAAATCAAGTTAGAAAAGTTAGAGCTCCAGAAATGTATGAACGTAACGCAACAAAGTGGAAAGTTTTCAAAGAAATGCCGCGAGTTATTCGGTGCATGGAATAATCTTCCAGATTGCTACATTGATGACCTTTGGATTGCTGACTATCTTCGGATCGACATATTCGTGAGAGAAAGCGTTTTTTTTTTCATGAATATAAAAAAGCAAAGTAAAAAGCGAACTAACAATTGAAAGTTTATAGTTGTGTTTGAAAGTAAAAACAACAAGTTATAAGACAAATGTATCTAACTTTCTAAAACCATGCGAAGCCAACGTTCCAATAGAATTTGTTTGTTTAATTGTTTGTTATATAAGTTCAACTTAGTGTTTAAGAAAATGTTTAACTCCTTTAGTTGTTTCCTAAAAAATAATTATCTTATAACGCCATATATATAATAAATATTTATTATTTAATTTGTTGTGACAAACACTACCTATATTCCAATAAACTGATTTTTCTTAGTAAAAAAAAAATTGTTGAAGTTCTATTTATTGTTGCAAGAAGAAAAGTGCGGCTCTTTAAAACTTTAAAATTGTGTAAATTTTAAATTTTGGCTCTTTCGACTCAAAAGGTTGCCGAACCCTGGGCTAGGGTAGCAAAACAAAGCTCCCGTGGGAATGCCCAGGAGAGTGCGGGAGTAGCGGGTATTTAAAGAGCTTTCAAAGCCATCTATCGACGTCAAGGGGCCGAATGGCGTGTCCCGCACGGTTAGCCTGAGATCAAAGGAAATGCGGCCCTGGTGTCTCTAGTCCGCGAGTCCGAAGTGTCCGTGCCACCGGAAGTGAACGCAAAACTAAACTTCAAATTGAACTGCGAGTCTCAACTCCGTCAGACAGTACGGTGTAAGCGGTGTAAGCGAGGTGTGCGCAGTTCATTTAGGCCGTTAGAAGGGAGCTCTTGTTAGCTTTTGTTGGTCTTAGGGTTCCAAGTGCGCTGCACAACTCTACACGACAATTTCTAATCATCCATTTTCTAGAGTCATGTCCACCCAACCAGTTTCCACCCTTTTGTTTTTTTTAACCAGATGAAGAGTTAGAAACCTAAAGAGTGAAACTATAAAAAACATTATATTATTAACAAGGTTACAAATTCTGTGTGGAATCACAAAAATCGGCCCCCATAGTGATCCTCCCAGGCAGGTTTCAATACTTTCAGAAAAAACATCCGAATGAAATTATATCAAAGACAAATGACAGATAAGAATGCAGATAGAAGGTTGACAGATCTTATGTAGTGCCCTAGCAGATCAAAGGATAGGTGTAAGTGAAAGTTAAGTTAGATGTGCATCTGGACCGACTGATGTAATATAATTGATTCGATAATTTGATATCTTTACAGGTGGTGTGTATGGTACAAAAGGAGAAGAAAAAATGCTGCTTAAAACATTATTAATTGTCTTTAATTAGGTTCAACGTATAATTCATACTAAATATACTTTGTTCTCTTTAAAAATTAGTAAAAATTGTTTGTGTGTAAATATAGTACTTTGTATAACATAAGTTACATAACTTAACAATTAAAATATAAAAAAAAAATTTTTTTTGGTAAAAACACCTACAACCGTTTACATAATGTGTTAGATAATGCCTATATATATGGTAAATGATTGTCTCTCCCTAAAAGCAACAAGAGTTTTAATAAAGAAAACCACAGAATTTACGCTATTAATAATAGGCTTGTCTTCGAGTCCGAAGATTAGTGAGGAATACAGTGTTTCCCGTGGCTGTGCAGTCCCAGCTGTGACCTACATATTTTGCCACATCCAGGGCAAGCAAAACCATTGTCTGCAGGTGGTCGGTTTATATTTTCTTTTCGTCCTCTGCGTTTGTCCTCGGCGGCAGATTTTCTTTTGGTCTCAAATGTGTATCCCGCGGCCTTTGTGAGTGACCTCCAGCTGTCTCGTTCCGACGCCGCATGCAGCCAGGTGCTCTCCTCTATGTCAGCCAAGGAAAGTTGACGCCTAAGCTTAAATTTTAGCTTATCATCATAGCAATCCTTAGGCATTAGACCTATTTAATTTGCCTCTTTTTGGGCTCTTTCCTTAGATAGCAAATACTCTTTTCCTTTTATGAAAATAAACGTGAAATAAAATGAAATTTATAACATTATTATTAATTGTCTTAAATTAGGTTTGATTTATAATGCATACTAATTAGGTTTTTCTCTATAAAGAAACTGCTTGCATAAATGATTTTTAAAAATTAGATTTTGAGCTTTTAGAAAAAAAAAGTAGCTGTTGCATCAGAACTTTGAATGATCTATATTATCGTGATGTCAGATTTTCATTTTCTCTTCTACTTTCTGAGCACCAAACGGGACGGACGCACAGACAGACAGACAGACGGACAGACAGGCCACACAAAACTAATAGCGTCTTTTTCCCCTTTCGGGGGCCGCTAAAAAAACAACATTTTGATGGAGCTGAAATGGATAAATAAAATCGTTCAAACTTAAACTCTTTGCGTTCCTGTCACGAGTGCACACACACTTAATCAAAGCAACGATTTTAGAAGGAATTAATATTATATTATTATTATTATTATTATAGCTTTTATATAGCGCTACTTTCATGCTTATAGCATGCTCAGAAGAGCAATCTCATTTGTGGACCAGTGGAAGGGGTATCTAGGAGTTGGTTTTCCGTGGTGCCTTTAGGCGTTCAATAAACACAACTCTGCCCGAGTCGGGTGTCGAACCTCGAGTCCCTTCTAGAAGAACGCAATAAAGAAAAATACACCCCCTCCCTCCCTAGAGATACTTACCAGAACACAGGACAAGTTTCAATTGATCCAGATAATTATTGAAGTCTGAAAACGAATCAATTTTTAGGAAGAAGCCAGCGCCGGATGAGACATTCCTCAGCTCTGCTTCATCAATTTCTTTTGTAACGCCGATAGTCAAAATCTACAAGACAAGCAGGAACAACAAATCATTGAAAGACTTACAACTAAACATCTACAATCTGTGGGCAAGAACGCTGAATTCGGAATGAATTAACATCGCATGAACTGGACTCTAGTGTTGTTATTTATCACAATGAGAAGTTTGACTCTGAGGGTCCATCACCACCCGTATGGTCCCCGTTAGGGAACGGATCGGTGGGGGTTTCGGACTGGTCAGCGAGCCTTTCTTACATCCTTTCCACGTGTAATGTACCCTCTTTCGAGTTCGAGGATACGTGTGGAAGTCTATCCACTTCCCTACCGGCGGTAGCTGGAATTCCTCCGAGAATCTAGATTTCTAGCCAAATATAAATTTTTCGTTTTTTACATTAAAAGAATCCAACTACATATTTCCTCGTGTGGCCTACGAGCTAGTCATTCTTTTCTCAGTGATATACATCAACTTTTTCTAGGAAAATCGATAGAGTCGTTTTCCAGATCAGCTTTCATGCAGGTCCAGGTTCCATAAAGTTCTCACTTGAAAAGAGGTTTTTTTTAAATATATTACATTTCTCGCCAGTGCCAGTTATGCACCATTTAATGTCCTAACCACTATTTCTTGTGCCACATATGTGTTTTTCTCGACAACTAATGTAGTTGCAGCGTTTAACGCTCACAACTTTCAGTTTCCTGTTTCACGACATCATTAGTTAGCTGGGATTACAACATCTAGGTACCTAGATTTAGATGGTCTAGCAGGAAGAAGAATTAGTTTTGGTGATGCCCATAGACAAGACTTCTGCAGCTTAGGGTATGCAAATCAATGCCGAAAAAGCACAAATAATGACCAATACCAAACCTGGATTTAAAAGGGACAACAGCATTGGTGGCGAAAAGCTGAAAAGTATCAGTAACTTTAATTCCCTTGTAGCTATTGTCTCAGATGAAAGAACCAAACCCGAAGTACTAGCCAGAATTGCAGCCTACAGTGGCACATGCAAAACTCAAAATAATCTGGACAGACAAAGGCATAGCCCTCGATACAAAAATCAAACTGAATCACTCCCTGGTCACGGCCACAATCGTATATGCAAGCGAATCTTGGACACTTGACTGCAGATCTCGAGAATAGGATCCTAGCAATGGAACTAAGATGCTACAGAAAGATACTAGGAGTCATTTACAAAGACCGCATCGCGAATGAAGAGATTAGAAACAGTTTTAATTCAACAATTGGCCCCAACAACGACATGCTAACCATTGCCAAAAAAAAACTAAACTCAAACTCAATGACCTCATCACAAAGGTCTCGCAAATACCTTCCATCAGGAAACAGTGCCAAGAAGTAGAAGAAGTGGACTACACGTGAAAACAACATTAAAGAATGGACAGGCCTGTCAGTGAAAGAAATATTCTCTCTCAGGCAAAGGACAGAAAGAAATGGAGAAAGATGGTTGACAGATCTTGTGTGGTGCCACAACGGTCCCACAGAATAAGGGATAGATGGAGGTGAAGTTACCTGGGATCACAACATACATTTACCTAGCATCATAATATCAAGTACTTCACAACATTGCCGCAGTTACTTGAGATCATATCTGTGACCTGGGATCACATCTGTTACCTGGGATCACATCTGTTACCTGAGGTCACATCTGTTACCTGAGATCACATCTGTTACCTGGGATCACATCTGTTACCTGAGATCACATCTGTTACCTGAGATCACATCTGTTACCTGGGATCACATCTGTTACCTGGGATCACATCTGTGACCTGGAATCACATCTGTGACCTGGAATCACATTTGTGACCTGGGATCACATCTGTTACCTGGGATCACATCTGTTACCTGGGATCACATCTGTTACCTGAGATCACATCTGTTACCTGAGATCACATCTGTTACCTGAGATCACATCTGTTACCTGGGATCACATCTGTTACCTGGGATCACATCTGTTACCTGGGATCACATCTGTGACCTGGGATTACAACGTCCAGTTACCTAGGATCACAACATCTAGTTATCTAGGATCACAGCCTGCAGCTACCTGGGATCTTACACCCAAATAGTTACCTTGATATCAACATCTAGTCAGGTATCTCTCCAAGGGAATTCTTGAAACTAACCTTTAGATACTGTTGAGATTTCAGCTTCATTGCTTCTTCTTTTGTGCCACGCCTCGTAGACTTCCCGTCTGTGATCAGGACTACCAGATCCTGCACCTCTGGTCGATCACCTTTCTTTTCCACCAATACAGCGGTCCTGGTTTTGCTTAGTGCCTCATGAGTGTGCGTATCGCCATACCTGCATAAACACAAAAATAAAAATTATGTATTGCCATTATTTTCACAAAAATATTCCATTTAAAAAAATTATTTACAGCGGCATTGCAATGTATACTAAATTTTATTTTTACAATTTTGTTACAATAGCCTTATTTACGTCAGAACTTCATGGTGGGAGGGTGGGAGGGAGGAATGTGGACCCTGGACGCTGATCTCGAAAAGCGACTCTAACGATTTTCCTAGAAATTGAACAGTTGATGTATATTGCTCAGAAAAAAATTACGAGATCGTTGGCCACACGGGGAAAACTCGAGTTTGACTGTTATAATTTTTGAAGTAAAAAAGTAAAATTAATTTGGCTAGAGAACTAGAATGAGGACTAGATTTAACATCGGTTTTGAAAGGACTATCGAGTTCTTGAAAGGACTATTGCGTTCTTGAAAGGACTATCGAGTTCGGGAATTTCCGAATGTAAGGCATTATTCCTTCATGAGTTTAATAAATTAATGTTCAGGAAAATTGTGCACATCAACTTCTAAGTCTAGATCGATTGCCTGTAATTGGGATATTCTAATTTGTAATAGATCTATACATTCTCTTAACCAGGATTCGTTCTCGGGAAAAGGGGAGGAATGGTGCAGGGAGTTTTTTAAAAAATGACCCATTGTTTTTTTATCAACATTCATTAGTCATAAAGAGTAAAACAATCGCCTAATAAGTTATATAAAGTAGGTATATATAAACTTATATATATAAGTTATATAAAAATATGTTTTTAAAAAATTCTTTTAAATTTTCATTGGATCGTTTCATTTAGCTAGATAATTGAGTTGGCTAACTAAAGTAGTCATAGAGACATCTCTTGTTCGGAATATTCTTAAAGTTTAAAAAAAAAATCTCTTGTACTACTAAAATCTGTTCAATGAAAATAAACCTATACAAGCATCATATGCTCTGTGTAGTATGTCTACACGCAGAGAAGCAAAATGAATATTTCTGTAAGAGAGAATTAAAAGCTAATTTGTGTGTTCAGTTCAGTTCCAGTGAGAGCCTTACCTGTATTTAATTTTTAATACATCTTTTTCTTTTTCCTCTTTTCTCATTCTTTCATCTAAATAAGAAACAACTTCTACGTCAGTAGAGTATCTCATTAAGGCCACTCTAATGTTGTCTGGCCCTATTTGTAACGGCCTTAAGAGATTCTGGATGAAAACTATGCTTAGTTTGAAGTTTGGCCCCGTCACGCTTGTGGAGGTGTCCACAATGATGACCAAGTCTAGTTTCTCTGTGCAATCTACGAATAAACATAACGTATTAAACAGAATGTACTCTTCCATATTCTTTAGAATAAAATAAAATTGAGCAACATTTAAACAAGAAAAACACCTAATTAATAAACGTTATGCCAAACAATAAAGAGTAAAAAAAAGTAAAGTTCGCCTTTCAGACCTTGAGGTCTATAGGGCAGATGATGTAAAGGTCATCTGATTCTGTGGCCTACGTTTAATGAGGGTGTCATGTGGCCAGCACAACGACCAACCGCCTTTACTTTTACCCAACTAATGTCAGGTGTCCATTAGAGCTGGGTGAACTCAGAGGCGCACAAGGATCCCGAAATAAAAATCTCAGCCTTCACCAGGATTCGAACCCAGGACCCCCGGTGCAGAAGCCAAGCGCTTTACAGCTCAGCCACCGCGCCTCCTGCCAAACAATTGGCTTAATGAATTCAAACAAGAAACAGAAAAGAAGTGGATTAGTGATATGTCAGTACATCACGGCCCTTGCATTTCTAATAGGCTATAGAATTAGATTATACAAAAAAATCCTCCCCACCACTATTCCCCCCTCCCAGTGGAAAAACATTCCGGTATGCCAACACTAAGCATAGTGTTCTAGAGTCTAGACTAGAATACTGATACTGGATCTAGTTGGAGATATTGTTGTTATAATATGTTTTGATTAATTGCATAGGTATCATATGCAGAGATATAGTATCTATAATATGTTTTGATTAATTGTATAAGTATCATATGCATATGTATACTTCGACACAGTGGCGTCACCCGGTGCGGTAAGATCAGGGTAAGATCACACCCCAGCGTTTCACTTTTTCTCCCCAATAAAAATTCGTTGTTTAGTTCTTTATTTTTGTTTGCAATACTACAGTTCGTTGATTGCTGCTACACAACGTTAACAATGAGTGTTGATTTTATTTTTTTTATCTGTGATATATTATCGTTAATTATTATATACCAGTGGCGTAGCTACCAATGTGCGGGTGGTGCGGGCCGCACAGGGCACCAAGTGGAGAGGGGCCCCAAAATCCCCACAGTGTGTATTAATTTCCTATTTCCCTGAGCTTTTCAGTAAAAAACGACTAATTGTATGGACACGAACAAACATAAATTACTGTATTTTAAACATGAACTAACGATTTATAAACTAGTCATGTCGTTATTTTGTTTCATCTCCTTAACTATTTCTTCAATACGATGTAAGCTATAGAACAGTTTAAATCTAATTACAGTGTAAACAATACAGAAAGCAGGATAATAAACTCTGGACTGAACGACATTGGAGATTGGCCTGATATCATCACAAATAATATTCGCATACACCTTTTCACTCAAGGATCTGAAACAGTTCAGCGTATGAAAAGTCACTTCAGAGAGGTGTACAGACATCAAGAATCAGCAAAAAGAAAGGCTAGAAAGCTTTCAAAGGCTTGGTTTTTCAGGCAAATGTCAAACGGCGAGAAGGTTTTTAGTAAAAGGATGTGTTATTCGCCCCCCACCCCAAAAAAAAAATCCTTATTTGCTTTCCCTGCATACTCTTCTCAACAAGATCAAGTACCAAATCTTCGTTTAAATCCAAAGATGGATTCAATGAGTTGTGGGTTAGGTTAACCCGAAAAAAAGAAAAACATGTGACCAGCAGAACTCACATTCAGTCATCGCTTGCTTGGAGTAGGGAACAATATTGACAACAAGGCTCAAGATTTGATTATACAAGAGACGAAAACTGGAGAGACTACCTGAGAGAATCTTGGACATCATTCGTTTTCTCTCAAAGCAAAATCTGGCACTTCGTGGGCATCGCGAGCGAACTGAAGAAGTGTTGGAAGGGCAAAATCAAGGCAATATCTTGGAGTTAGTAAAATTACTATCAAAGTACGTTCCACTCTTGAGGGAGAATGTGCTTCGAACTAAGCTTTGTTCCAGACCGAATACATACATGTCTCTACAAATACAAAATGAATTTATTACAATATTGGGGGATCACGTTAAAAAAACAGCAATTAAAACAAGTTAAATATTTGTCTATTATTTTTGACAGTACACCTGACATCTCAAAAGCTGGATCAAACTTCCCTAATTCTACGGGGTGCAGGTTTTTGAGTCTTTTATTGACTACATCGACACAAAGGAAAAGCATGCTGCTGGAATCGCTGAGATGATTCTAGAGATACTGCGTTCGGAAGGCTTAGAATAATGGACTGCAGGGGTCAAGGCTATGATAACGATGCGGTCATGAAAGGTCAAAACTACGGTGTCCAAAAACGTATTCTAGAAGTCAATCCCAAAGCACTATTCATTGCCTGCTCAATCCACTCTCTTAAGAGTTACGAAGGGAATTTATTCTACCTTGGACAGGATTGTTCAAGAAATAATCGCTCGATCGAGCAACTTCATGATGTAGCAGATAGATACGAATTTTTGTTGCTTTCCCAACTATTAAATCCTCATGTCAAAATAAATCTCTATAGTACTCCTAGCGACATTGATAAAAACGAGTTTTTGCTGGAGCGAAAGAGGCTTCATTGGTTTGTCACAGTTTCATCAGAAGCCTCCGAACTTCCAAAACAAGGAACTGTTGAGCTCTTGAATTTTATAAAAAATATATCAGCTAGATGATTCAGTACCGAATATCGTCATCATGATTCGCATATTTTTGGCTATTGTGGTAAGCGTCTACACGCGAGAGAAATTTTTCCAAACTTAAACTGATCAAGAATTACTTGCGATCAACGATGACAAATGTACAACTCACTAATTTGGCCATTTTGTCCATTGAACAAGAGCTGGTGGAAAAAATTGATTTCAATAAAATTATTGATACCTTTGCCAGCAAGAAAGCGTGTAAAATTCACTTGCAGTATGTTTATGTAAAGTGATTTTTGAATTAACAATTTTTGATTAATGAATACATATTATTTTGAACAAAAAGGTAAGGTTTTGCGATGTTACAATTAAGTTATTTTTTTTCGGGGGGGGGGGCATCAAGATGAGGTACCGCACCAGGCATTATATACTCTAGCTACGCCACTGTTATATACATTAACATCTTCGATGTTTAAATTAGAAGCAAATTAAACATCAAATGAAAATGCTTTCCTTTGTAAACATTAAATAGCTCTTAATGGAAACTTTTAAACATTAAAGCAGAGATGCTTACATGCCATTTCCCAAACCTGGAAATGCGTATTATGAGGGGCAAATGCGTATTTTCCTATATATCAAGAAATATACCCAGGAAAGACTAAAATTAAATCATTCAAGCACATAACATACATGAAAGGCATCTATCCTAAAGTTAACACAGCATAAAGTTATATAAGACATTTTGTACATTTGTCAAATTATTTACACTAAAAGTCTTTGTCTTAGACTTTTCTAGAATGTTAGAATGATAACGTTCTTGTCACTTTGCAATGATTTTATGATCATAATGCCTCTAGTGTATTCCACATTCCATAGTAGAGGCACAGGTTTCATTAAAAAAAAAAGTATGGGAATTTTTTTTACAAGTGAAATGAGACTTACATCAGATGTAATGGTTTGCTTAGCTGGTTCAATGACATCTAATTCTGTATTATTATTTGTTATAGGCTATTTAGTTTTGCTGAATAGCTGTTGAGATAAAGCTATGCGTTCTGGTTTCTAATGCTTGAATTTTTTTATAATATAAACTAGAATTAGATTTAGATCTATATTAAGATCTAACTCTGGAATAATCTAGATCTATTTACATCTAGATCTTAATTCTAAAACTAGATTTACGTGAATTCTATTATAGATGCCTGAAATCGTAAAATATCTCTAGTTCTAGATCAAGTCTAAACGAATTAGCACTAATCAATCAATTCCCAATCAGTTTGAAGACTTCATATGAAAATATACTTTTCCTCTCTTTCAAAATACCAAATGTTTTCAAAAAATTATTAGGTGCTTAAAAAAAGAAATATTGTTTCTGTGACTGTTTTAAAGCCTGATCTCGATTATTTACATTAAATACAAAAAAAAATTCATCAAGATTTTCTAGTTTGTATAAGACATTCCTGAGCTTCTAAAACAATTTCAATTTAATGCTAAACACACTTGTGCCAGGAAACTAAATTATTTATATAAGTAATCTTGAACCACTTAGACATTATCTGGCATTATATTCTCTTTCTACTTAGAAATATAATAAACACAATAATGAATTAATAAAGAGAACTTTACAATAGAAGTTAATTCACGCAGACATGACCAGTTACCACAACAACCCAGCATAATCAGCACTCTTTGTGCCAGTGTAGAACAACTGAAAAATAAACAGCATGCTTGTTGGGTCTCGAGTTTGAACCCCAGTGAAAACTGGGTTTGGAATTTTATTTTGGGATTTTAAAGCGCCCATAGTAAACATTTAAATCTTACGCGCGCTAAAAAAAAAGTAATACAATCTCGTGGTAGATCCAATGATAGCCAATTCCGCATTGACGCACTGATTTATATAATTACTTTTTTTTTTAGGCTTCAGAGGGGGAAATGCGTATTTTCTGATACCAAACCGTACTCGCGTATTTTCATGTCCATTTGCGTACTAAATACGCAAGTTGCGTACTTGTAGGCAACTCTGCATTAAAGACAAATATAGTGGTAGTTTCCTGTGGAAGACTAATAAAAACAAGATTACAAAGAAAGTTTGTGTGATACACAAACTCAGAGGCGGCCCCCGTCGGAGTCGGATCCCTGTCAGATCCGCCTATTCGCAAGATGTTTCGGATGTTCCTTCTAAGTCCCTGGCTCAATTCCTGTATGCTCCCATCCTTAAACTATCGCAATATTTCTGAAAGAACAGTTAAGGTTAAATCATATTTTCAAAAGCCTTTAGTGGTTTTTTCTAACCGTGACGGACAGACCAACCAACAGACAAAACGCACAAAAATATGCTTGTTTTATTCTAATGGGGGCACTAAACAATTTTTTTTTTAAATCTGATTTTTTTTTTTAAATTAAGAAATTAGTTTAGAATTATGTCATTTCCGGGCTTAACGCTAGTAAACGAAAGCCGCTGCTAAAAGTTCATTTTAAAAAATGTGCATGATATCTATATACTGAAAGCATTTCTTATAGTAACATTTCCTCCCTTACATTTACGTAATTGTTTTAGAATTGGTGTTTTGTTATTAAAAAATCGCTTGCATAATTAATTTTATGAATTAAACGGTTTGCTTTTAGAAAACTAAAAGTAGCCGTTGCGCCTAAACTTTTCAAGCCGCATTTAATGGTGAAATAATATTTTTCGTATCTCTTCTAGTTTTGGCGCTCTGAGTCTGACAGACGGACAGACAGACAGAAAGTCATTTTAAAAAATGTGCGTAATATCTACATGCCAAGAGCATTTTTTCTAGTAACATTTCCTCCCTTACATTTACCTAATTGCTTCACAATTGGTGTTTTACTATTAAAAAATCACTTGCATAATAATTTTTATAAATTAAACGGTTTGCTTTTAGAAAACTAAAAGTAGCCGTTGCACCTAAACTTTTCAAGCCGCATTTAATGGTGAAAAAAAATTTTTCGTATCTCTTCTAGTTTTGGCGCCCTGAGTGTGACAGACGGACAGACGGACAGACGGACATTTTGCACAAACCTAATAGCGGCTTTTTCCCCTTACGGGGGCCGCTAAAAATGCAACTTTTCGAAAAGTGTATTGACCGCTACAAAAACTTGAAAATAAAATATTTGTATTTTAACATTTAAAAGTTTACAAAATCTTTTGAAAACAAAATTTTAAATTTCCTTTTCAGGATTGCATATTTGAAAACTTATAAATAACTTTAAACTCAATATATTTTACGACTTCGTTTTCAAAGGGCAGAATTGCTTTATTTGAGATTCGTTTTTCAAAAGTTATTAATATTTGTTAATTAACATTAGTTGCAAAGGGAAAAGATCGTCTCACGAGACGTAAAATGCCACAGACAGATTAGTTTTGAAAAGCTTCTTTTCACATGTTGTCACGTAGACATGCATTTGGCAAGAAACATTTAAAAGTTTAATTCATAGGCTGGTAGAGATTTGTGGATTGCCTTCAAAACTTTGATGCTTTCTAGTATTCTAGTTTTGTTATTTCTGTTCATATATCTTGTCGTCTGGCCCAGTATAAGAGATTGATGCATTCAGCATTAACTCTTGTTCTCTATTTGAAAAGTGAATCCGTCATCTCAAGACTACTTTCCTGATATTTTCAAATTGCTAAAACTTATTTTTCTGTTGCAAATAACTTGCTAGTTGGTTTGACAAAAGATATCTCAATAACATTTTGAGCTAGCTTGTCACACATTTCATAGAATAAACTTTGAAGTTCAAGTGCTCTAGCTTAGCCACCACTTTGACAATAATTAACACTTGAAATTTGAAGGTACTTGTGACGGGTAGTCGCGTGTGACGTGAGTTTAGCTTGTTTGATGTCTAGGGGATGATTATTTTTGAGATTATCACGCACTGACCCATCAGCAGGTAAATCGGGAGCAGACACGCAAAAAGACAAGCAATTAAAGAGAGATACAAACGTTAAAAATTAAAGGATATTTATTTACATAAATATTTACATATAAGAATAAAAAGGGGCGAGGGTTTGCATCTAACTCTAATCAATAATATATTTGATCATCACTCTTGCACTTAATGAGAGAATAAGTCATTTTGTCCTTGGTACTTAGATGGTAGTTGTCCTGCTTGGGTCGCAGCTGTTTATATCCTGGCTGGGGTGGGCTCTCTAGCGGGTAGAAGTACGCCGATGATATAGTCCTTGTGGAGTTTCAGTCCAAAGTTCTATAGTGGGCACAAATGTACTGCTGGCAGAGCTGATCTGCCGTGGGCAGAGTCGTAGGCAGGATAAGTCCAGTGAGTTGGCGAAGCTATGACTTCTCGCACAGAGCAGGGTCTATAGAGACGTCGTACCTATAGACTAACAAGTGGGCTGTCAGATAGGCAGGCTTGAGGCGATAGCGCCAAGTGGGTTGACGAGTAGTGACCTTAAGCGCTAAAGAGCACTTATCGATACGTGATACTCGTAGTAGATCCAAATGTGCAGGCGATACTGATTAGCACCAAATAGGCGAGTTGGCAGAGTAGGCCAAACGCTAGTAGGCAATGCTGGATAGCACGAAGTAGGCGATCAAATACGAATAGGCAGTAGTACTGGCTAGCACCAAATAGGCAGATGGCACTCAATGCAAATAGGCAGATGATCCGATAAATATCTTGTAGTATTGGCTAGCACCAAGTAGGCAGACACCTGAGGGAGGCTGCGGATAAATAAAGACAAGTTAGGACATGTCTTTCATGCATCTTATCGATGTCAGATTGGTCAAATTGCTTTAGTGCACAATGGGGAAAATGATGACAAATCGGATTGGAAAAATAGAGGGTTGATAGTAGTAATATAAAATGTACATAAAAAGGGGAAATAGCAATATAAAATGAACATAAAAGAGGAAATAATAATCCCAATTAAATACAAGTAGAAAGAGCAAATGGGGGGGTAAGAGAGGGGAGATTTGGACGATGGTGGTCAATGACCGTGACGCTATTGTTTACATGAACAATGGAGCGATCTATACTGGAGAAAGCGGGGGAGATAAATCTTATATCTATACTCTTAAGCGAGCAATTCTTGTATATATATATATTTCTTCTATTTCGAAAACGGCTCTAACGATTTTCTTTAAAATTTCAACGTATCTGCATATTATTGAGAAAAAAATTTTCAGCTCATTGGGCACATCGGGAAAACTCGAGTTCGACCGTTATTTCGATATGAAAATGTCTCAATCTTAGAATAATTTATGAATGAAATGGAAAATTTATGAATGAAAGTTTTCCGTGACGTAAACGGGAAAAACTCTGCTTACGTCACTAGGCTTACCCTAGAACACTAAAATATTTCTTTGCAAACATTTAGAGATAGGAATGAAGGTATGTGTAAAACTAAAAGCAGACCATTAATTTTGGTTAGAATAATTTATGAATGAAAGTTTTCCATGACGTAAACGGAAAAAACGCTGCTTACGTCACTAGGCTTACCCTAGAACACTAAAATATTTCTTTCCAAACAAGAACGCGTTTAGAGATACGAATGAAGGGATGTGTAAAACTAAAAGCAGACCACGGGCTGTAGCACCACTGGGATGGATGGATGGCAAAAGCCGGCATGAACTTCTTATTGTCCGACAGTCAGGCTGGGCAGGACATTTAATTAACCGAGCAAGGCTCGGCCACCTGATATTCTCTTCTAAGCGCAGTATTAGTGCGCTTAGTAAAATTACCAAGGTGGCCAGCCGAGATAACGAAGATAAAATAAGAGGTACATGCATATATAATGTTGCGTCAATGATGAATTGAGCAATGTGGCAATAATATTGCCGACATAGGTGAATGTAATATATAAATATGTATACATATGCAAGAGTTAAATTTCCTAATTACGACAGTGAGAAATAATAATAATAATAATAGGCTTGTCTTCGAGTCCGAAGATTAGTGAGGAATACAGTGTTTCCCGTGGCTGTACATCCCAGCTGTGATCTACATATTTTGCCACATCCAGGGCAAGCAAAACCATTGTCCGCAGGTGGTCGGTTTAGATTTTCTTTTCGTCGTCTGCGTTTGTCCTCGGCGGCAGATTTTCTTTTGGTCTCAAATGTGTATCCCGCGGCCTTTGTGAGTGACAGTGAGAAATACACAATGCACAAATCTATAAATACAATCCTGAAAGTAAAAGGTCAAACAACAAGTAAAGTTCAAACAACATATACACGGGAAGATGATGCATCCCAATCCGCACTAAATAAATATAGACTGGAAAAAGGAAGAAACTTCATGTAACTTGAAAACATGTATATATATCTACTATTGAATTCGGATTTCCAAATTATGAAAAATTAAAAAATTGCATGATCTTCAGTCTTAGAGATTAAACACAATTTATAGACATAAAATAAATAAAGTACACACAACTGCAATGCACAAATTTTTGTTTCATAAAACTCTCTTATGAGTTTGTGTAGTGAATGGAAGGGAGGTTAAAAAAGTGGAAGCCGGAAGAGATTATATTGTGTCAAAAGACTCTTGAAACTAGAACGACAATACACAGATAGAGTCTACTCTCAGGTTTAACTTTAGAAGTACTTTAATTAATATCACAAATTACTTTACTTTTACTTTACAAAAGATTTCAATAATTTCCGGAGATTTCCAGGACTTTTTCGTAGGCCTATATTTAATAACATTTCAGGAGATATCCAGGGGCTCCTGGTAAATCAAGCGGAAATCTGTTATATCATGTTATAAAATGGTTCAATTTAATAATTAATACACCTAAAAATTAGCACGGGTCCAAAGAAAGTGCGTGCCCCACTGCGGTCGCATATGTTGCAGTGCCTAAGGCCTGCCCTGCAAAATAGTGGAGTATGGTATGCCGCCGGTCGACTAGTTAAATATAAATGAACCAACCAAAATACACAGGATAATATCCAGAATGAAATATACACAAGCTAATAAAATGGAACTGTGATTTACGATCGGCTTAACTCACCACCAAGTATTCCTCTAAGAGTAAGAATAAATGAAATAGTCCAGACTCTTTAGCAAGCGGGAGAGCGTAATGAGCGAGTGGGAATAGTTTGAAATAGTCTACCTTATAAAGGTCGGAAGTAAGACCGGAAACAGGAAATGTGATAAGCTAGGGATTATCTCTCACGTGGATATACTCGAGACGAGGGACACACATTGGAGGGTCACGAGACGTGTGGCCTCGAATAATCTCTTTGATCAATGGGAGGCACGGGTATGTACAGAATAAGAAATAATCCTACCCAGACGGTGTCGACTATCAGTCGGACATCCGGCGCATCAAATTAAGAGACTGTGCGTTTATTACTGCCCCGGTCAAGGGGAGATAAGCGAAACGTGGAGACAGTCATGGACCATGTGGTAGACTTTAGTCTAGCGGAAGATGAAAAGGGTGGGGTTTGGGAAGAAATAGGGCAAAGACAGGGGAAATAATTAAAATAAAGAATAATAAATTATCATTAATGCTGTGATAATTCCGAGTGAATCTGTCAGCAAGCTTTTGACTTGTCACAGTACTCTTGTGTTTAATTAACCTTTTTTTAGTCCATCTGCCAACAAGAAAACCAAGCATTGGAAAGTATACATGTATTCGCAGAATACTGGCAATCATCTTTGCGCTCCTCCACTAGTGTTTGTATTTTCAGAGAGACGTCAAAAATTTTGGCCGTCACACTTTTATAAAATCGTCCTTTCATGGGTGTATAAGCAACACGATGAGCACACCAGATAGTTTTGAATATGACACTCTATCATTAATTAAAATATCCCATCGATTGGTAGCGGCGGCAAATAAAGAAAACGTTTTCTAGAAATCATAGCTAAAGTAAACGGTGTGCACATCCATTCAAGTTTCCTTTCTGTTCTTCACTTATTACTGCCTGCACTTCTTCATGAATTCTTGACATTTTAGCTGCATTTCCATGTCCCTGAGCTCATCATATCAATACGTTAAGCCAATCTCTTTCCAGGCGCTTTAAATCATCAGAACTGATACCATCAGCTTTTGGTCCACGTCAAGAGAAATATCCTACAACATTTCTGTCATTTCATCATTACCATTGCTATTGTTAATATATCTTTCAACGTTAGAGATTTATGGTAGGTGTGCTGTATTACAAGATACCAGAGTACATTGCAGCATTTATCTCTGATAAGTATATCCCTTAAGTGATTTGCTAAAACATTTATAAACTCTGAGTTTTGTTACAAACTTGGAAAGTAACTATTTTTTTGTGCATCGCTGTCTTGCAATCGTATAAGTTATTACTAGCATTGGGTCATATTTGGATAACATTTCCACAATCCCAAGAAAAAAATCCCATTATTTAAAAAAAAGCCTTCTTCATTTCGCCTCCATATACCAACTTTTGTTTTGCTAGAAACAATGCGATAGTAAGCAATCTATAAGTGCAAGATGCTTTTCTGTTTTCCAATCTACATGTCAGTCATAGCGATGACTTCCTTGTCATTTTTTCGAATCTAAAGTCCGGCTGCCAAAATGTTCCGAATTCGAAAGGCTGATAAATGTTCTTCAGTCTTCTCGCGAGCTTCTCGTGTGTATGTCCACTATTTATCAAACAAGAAATTCTAGCTATTGATTTTTTCCCCGTTAAGAAAAAGTCTATTTAACCATTCTTATGCTTTGTGATCTTGCTTCTGTCATATTTTAAAGTTGTTGTTTTTTTTGGAAAAGTGCTTTTTTTTCCCTTAGTTGTCACCCCCTATCGGTTGTCATCCCCTACCGGGTGTCACCCGGTGCGGAACGCACCCCCGCACCCCTAAGGCATGCCCTGCAAAATAGCGGCGTATGCTATGCCGCCGGTCGACTAGTATATTTTAAAACTAGAACGGTCAAACCAAATTTTCACTGTGTTGCAAATTAGTATTTTTTTCTCCAAAGTGTTGCGTTGTCGATTCACGGTGTTGAATGATAAACTGTCACAAATCAAACCACCAATGAAGACCAAACAATGATATAGTAAGTCGACGCTGCTTCAACAATAAAATGAACTTTAATGTTCAAGAAGGGATCCGTCTTTGTCGTTCGTCCGAGTATAGTGTATTCTCTGCTATCCCAAAAGCGCCTTGTTTGTTGTTAGCGTCAATATCTATTCTCTTGTTTTCTCTTGTGTATCGTCACTTCCGTCACTAATGAAAACTTATCCCCTAATTACTCCCGAAATAACTCTATCTTTAATCATGTCATAACAAAAGATATACAGAAACAGTAAAATTTCTACGAAAATCATTATAGCCAAAATCAGTGTCCCACCCCAGGTTCCAGATTTCAGGTTCCGCCCATGAATTGCAAGCTGTTTAAAGATACAAGACTATATCTGCATCTTCATTAACTCCTGAAGAGGTCATTAATATCCTTTAGGATCAAGGCTTTTTTTTTTTGGTACGAGGGTATAATTTATAGGTTTGCGCGTTTGCTAACAGCCTCGAATAGTCCGAACATTAATTCGGTATCCATTAAGAGCTTTGTGAATTCTCTAACATCTACATTACTTGTCCTGATGTTCTCAAGGAGTTTAAGAATAAAAAGATATGAATCTTAGCACCTACTCACAATACCAATCAGCACAGACGAAATATAATTTAGTATCTACAAGATCTAATTCGTTTGATATTGTACTATTTCATACCACAGGTGTACTATTTATATACATTAACTATTCACTTACCCTGTTTAGCTTCCATAGTTAAATTTGGTCTTATTACAAAAACTGACATGATTAATAATATGAAGAAATAAACAAGAACTGGTACTGGCATTGTCATGCATTACACTAGAAACACTGTTCCACAAGTGCCGAGGATTGCAACAGAGAGTGATACACAACTGGAGGATAAGTTAAGACAAATAATTAAAAGCATCAAAACGGAACATGTAATTAAAACCACTTAGAAAAAATGTGGCCGCTGCGCAGTTGCAGGATATTACGGTTATCTTTCTTGAGTAAGTTTGTTTACTTTTAAAACTTTGGAGCAAGTGTGATTTGATGACCTGGTCAGGGAGGATGGGAAGTGGAAAGTCCTTTTATATATGTGTATGTTTGTGTGTGTATGTGTGTGTAATATATGTAATTAAATGTAAGGTGTAAATAAGCATGTAAAAAGTATGTATGTATGTATTATGTATGGGTCACAAATAAAAATCAAAACGGTTTGACCAATCTTGATCAAGCTTGGCATAAATTTTCCATATATCATGAAAGCGACATCGGCGTAGCTAGAAATTAAAGGGGGTGCGGGGGGCCGCACGGGGCATCAACTAGTGCATAAAACCGAGGACAAACTTTCTCATTAAAACTACACTTACATAAACAAAGATACTATAATTTTTATTTATTTTAGTAATTTGTAATGTCTTATTTGTAATGTAATTGTAATGTTATTTGTAATGTATTTGTATTGTAATTTGTAAAGTCTTATATTCTTTTTTAAATTAAATTAGTTGTAAGCTGTAGACCAGCCTGAATCAAATTTAATCATTATTATCTTTAATCTCTGAAGGCAAAGCTCTTTTACACTTTTATTGAAGCCCTACATGATGTTGCTTCATTGTTCAATGGACTGGTTATGGATACGTTTATAATGTTTTTCTTTCCATAATTAGTAATTAATAATTGTTTAATACTGTAATGTAAAAAGAATCAGTAAAAAGGAAGGTGAAAAAGCTTTCAAATGTTTGGTTCTTAAGGCAAATGCCAAATGACGAGAAAGTTTTGAGAAAGTGGATGTGTTACTCTGCATTTAAATCCAACGTTGGCGGAAATTGAAACCTCCAGAGCTCACACTCTGTGATCGCTTTAAAAAAATGCTTTTCTATACCGCATCTTTTATTCTTACAGCACCTCAGTGGTCCAATCTCTATTGTGGACCAGTGGGCGAAGGGGGTATCTGGGAGAATATTTCCCTTGCTGCCTTTAGCTGCTCAGCAAATGCTTGCTATTGAACGTGATCTATGAAGTAAATATGCTGTACTGTATGACTTTGCTACACGCAAGACTCGTAAAGTCATTCTGTGCGTAGTAAAGAATGAATTAAATGAATAGACGAATTTATTTTCTAATACAAACTCACTCAATTTTCACTTATTATCCGTATCGCTACCCAAACTTGGCTCCGCGAAATCCGTATCGCATAGGGCTCTACAATGGTTAAGTCCGGTTCTGCTATTTAGTGACGGTTAAATACTACTCCCCCCCCGCCCTCTTTTTTTTTCGCCTCTTAAAATACCAAGGATAACTCCCTCCGTCCGAGTTTCAAAAATAAAAGAGTGATCTTTCCATTGTGTCCAAACTCTTGAGCGTGCTCTGTCATCTCGAAAGTTACTACAGATTACCCACCCCCCTCTTTTTAACGTGAGGTAGAAATAATAAAAAAAAAAGAGTAATATTTCTTGGTTACAAGGGCTTGGGCCAAACTCCTAACTGCGAGATCTTGTTGCAAATCTTTAAAAGTGCGTTTTCCACGTTTTCTCCTCCAGCCTGTAGCACCAGAAATATTGTCCACTCCGGCTAATTTTTCCTTTTCAGGACTTTCACTTCTGATGCTATTTCCACGCGAAGAATTGGATAGTCGTTGATGCTGTATACTGCCGGGACATTTAGTAGATCTGGATCTCCTGAGATTTCAAAAGTTATACAACTCTGAACATATTCCGTCTTGACTTCTGTCTTTTAATGTTTCCATTGTAATTGTAAGAGCAAAGTAATCTCTTACAAAAAATTACCAGCTTCATAAAGGAGGAATTGTCTTTTAAAAAAAAAAATTGTTTATATTATGTTTGATTATTTAATATTGTCATTTCGAATTACTGGAGATTAAAACATTTCTGGTGTGATTTCTCCTCATACACAACCTGTATTTTTTCTCACTAGATAATGTACAGTCAAGCTTCCTGATTTAGAAATGTTAATTAAAAGTAAATAAAAAAAAAGGTTTAGATATAGGATATAATGTAAAGTGTTTCAAGTTCACTGTGTGACTGGAATCTAGTGATAAAGCTTGAAATCATTCAGACAGGAAGATGAAGATATAATTGAAAATGTCATGAAAAGATAGACAGCATATTCTACATTTCTTTTTTTCTATGGCGTAGAGAGCATATCTGTCGCCAGGGGCACCGTTCTTTATTGGCACTCTTCCGCTAATGATGTATACTTCTCACTATGATTAAAAAATCTTTTCATGTTTCACTAATAAACTTAAAAATACTTTATTATGATGAGAAAAAAAAAAGCATTTTGATGAAAAGAAGGCATTTCTTTAAAATTTGTGTAAAATTAAAATTTGAAGTTACTGTAGCCAAGTAAAATCCAATCTTGGTAACATTTTCATTCTATTTTAAAACATATTTCTCTTCCAGTTAGAAGAATGCAGGCTTTAAACGATGTATCTAAATTTTTAAAAGTATCTTTCCTCTAAAAGTCCCAAAAAAAAAAAATACCTTGCCGCCTCCTCGTTTATCCAGCTTGTCGGTCTGTAAGCTCCGAGAACAAGCGTTTGCTGCATTTTAAACTTTCAAAATTCATTTTCCCTTGGTCTATACCGGAACCTCACTATTTCTCTTGGTAAGTAAATTTGAAATTTATAAAGCGTGGAACTAGTTGATTGTGAGATCTAGTTATGACAGTTTGTTTATAATGGGCTTGACTAAAAGATCATATTTGTGTTCAGAAAGACGTTTCATAGGGTTTCTAATTGTTAGCCTAAAAAGCGTCAACTGAACCATGGTACATAAAAACTCTACTAAACCGGCTAAAACCGATAGCAGGCAAAATTTAATCAGAAGAACAAGCGGGTTTTAGACAAGTTCGCAGAACAACATAACAAATCCTGAGACTAGAGATACTCTGTGAGAAATACCTCCAGCACCAAGAGAATCTTTTCCATGTGTTTATAGATTTCAAGAAAGCTTTCGACCGAGTATGGCACGGGGCACTCTGGGGACAAAGAAAAGTACAAAGTAAATAAAAATAAATATCTTCCTTGATAGGATAATGGAAGATGCTCTCGGCGGCTATGAAGGTACTGTAGGCATTGGAGGAAGAAGAATTACCAACTTGCGCTTCGCTGATGACATAGATGGCCTAGCAGGGACATAAGAACTAGCTGACTGGTGATTCGCAGAGACAAGACTCTCACAGCATAGAAATGCCAACAAGACTCTCACAGCAAATAAATGCCAACAAGGCTCTCACAGCATATAGAAATGCCAACAAGACTGTGACATAATGGGGAGTGGATAACTGTATAGTTAAGAGTGTTTCCCCTTACGAAGTTAATTAAGGCCTTGCAAACCGTGTTTAGTTGCCACTTGCTCCTGAGTCACCTGCTTGACCACTTGACCCGTGTTATGACTTGTATGTATTTTTTTTTTCTGTTATTGGTCGTGTGTCTTGGGGTACTCGGAGAAGTGTGCCCTGCTCTGGAGATCTTTGAGCTAAGTATGTCTTTAATACTATTATATGTATTATAATGTATGTGTTAATCAGTAGATATAGCCTCAAATGATTTCCAGGCAGTATATTTTTTTGCCCTGATGTTCTGCATCCTGGGGAACTCCCGAACTGTCATTTTTGTAACTTTCTCTGAGGGGCTCAACCTGTATTGAACCATCAGATGGGTTTACATATTTTTATAGCCTTGTCTCTGAGGGGTTCAACCTGTATTGAATCATCAGAGAGGCTTTACAGAACGGATGTCTATAGGTGGGAGTATATGAAGCTTGAATGCTCATAGATTTCCCAGAAGCTTATAGTGCATCATGACCTGTTTGTTTGTTGTTTTTTTTTGGCTAAAAGTGGCTAGTGTCAGCCTGAAGTGTATAACCCCAGAGTAGCCAAAAGAGGTCATGTATTGAATTGACCTGAGGCCTGTGACCTTCATTTTTATTTGTGCACTAATGTGTGTTAACCCAAATGTGACAATTATGTAACATGTGACAAGGGCAGTTTGCCATACTTTTTTATGTGTAACTTTTTGATGAGAAGACCTGAGATTTAATGTTCATTTATTAACTAGGGCAATGTACTATACTATTTTTGTTTACTTTTTATTGTGTTGGCCTGTGAGTTAGTGGCCTTTTCTTTGCATAGATGTAAACATGTAACATATGACCAGTGCGATGTACCATACTTTTCTTGTGTGTATATTTCTGATTACCTCGTGTTGAGGAGGGCCCATGAGTTGGCCATTTATTTATTATTTTATTCATGTAAATAAACTGTATATATGTTTACTTGCGACTTTGTTTAGTCCTGTTTACATACATTAGTTAATTGTATACCTGGAAGTTATACCTAATAACCTAGGCAGTACAAGTAGGGACCAATGTACCTCTGGACGAACGTGCCAGCACATCTTTAACACTGATCTGTCGACCTAAATACCTAAATCTAGCTATAAGTCTTAATTTGATTTTTTTAGCTCTACCCGCTCCTAGGTAACACACAGCAAATAAATGCCAACAAGACTCTCACAGCATATAAATGCCGGAAACACTCAAATTATTGCCAATAGCAAGCAGGGCTAGAAAAGGGTTATCAGCATTGTAGGTGAAAAGTTGACAAGTGAGAGTAGTTTTAAATATCTCGGAGCTATCGTCTCAGATAAAGGAACCAAACCCGAACTACTGGTCAGAATTGTACAGTCCACAGCACTACTGGCAAAACTCACAACAATCTGGACAGACAAAAGGCAGTAAAATCAAATAATACGCGCCCTGGGCCCGGCCACAATCTTGTATACATGCGAATCTTGGACGCGGACTGCACATCTCGAGAAGAGGAAGCTAGCAATGGAACTAGCATGTTACAGAAAGATCCGAGGTGTCTTTTACAAAGACCGCATCACAAATGAAGAGATTAGAATTAATTAGGAACTGAAACAATTCACTTCATTTATAATTTTATTTGTATTTATAGGTATCTGAAGAATCTATAACCTCGTTTTGGTGGAATAGTCTTAAGTTTTATCTGCCCCCGGTTTTTGAGGGCCATACTTCAAAGTTACTATATCCAGAGGTATCAATGAATATAAACTCCCATTATGCGCAATACATTTGATTCAGACTTGCGTGTCAAATAGCCATTGATAACTACGTCCAGCTTCTGGCTTGCTTGTGTGGCTAATTTCTATGGCCACCGTCAGTCGCGAAGCGACTATGGATCATCTCATGGAAATAAGATGAATGCCTGGGCATAAGCTGTGGTCAGAACGATGTCGCCCACACATCAGTTCCCCCCTCTCCACGCAGCTGATGTATCCAAAGGAACGGCAGTGCCGATACAGTTTGGGGTCAGCAGCAGGTTCTGCCAGAGTGTAGCAATGGGTGCTGCAAACTGCCTTAGGGTCGCCAGCTCCTGATTTTTCCTCAGGGTTGACTCCCGAAGCCTTTCCCTTGATTGGGTATAGCTGCAAGGCAGCAGAGGTTTGAATTCAGAGTTTTCCTTCTCCTAGGTGGCTAATTACACTATGTGAAAACGAGGCTAATCTGAAATCAGCAATATTGCATCAATAAACACTACAAAACTTTGCGGATGCTTCGTGAAGCATTAATAATTAGCGTACTTCCTCTTCAGAGCTCAATTATCAGTAAAACTACGTCAGCTTTCTTAATACGGCACATTTTTAACACAACCAGTCGTAAAGTCCACCAGAATCGTTTATAACCATTTTTAGCCAAGAAAAAATGATCTCAAGAAATGCTTCCGGCATGTAGATATCATGCACATTTTTTTAAATCCTATACTCTTAAGCGAGCAATTCTTGTATATATATATATTTATTTATTTATTTATTTATAAATTTTATTTCGAAAACGGCTCTAACGATTTTCTTTAAAATTTCTAGGTATGTGCGTATTAGTGAGAAAAAAAATCTGAACTCATTGGCCACATCGGGAAAACTCGAGTTCGACCGTTATTTCGATATGAAAATGTCTCAATTTTATTTTGGTCAGAATAATTTATGAATGAAATGGAAAATTTATGAATGAAAGTTTTCCATGACGTAAACGGGAAAAACGCTGCTTACGTCACTAAGCTTACCTTACTACAATGCAAACAAGAACGAGTTTTAAAGTATCAATGGACCTAATTAAACATTTGCGCACCATCTTATTGAAGATTGATTTATTATAGAACTATGGAAGGAAAGTAATGAAATTAAATGTACCGATGTATGATTAGTTATTGCGTTTTAAGTGCTTAATAAATAAATAATAAATTGTTTACACTTTAATTGCGTAGAGCGGTGTAGATTCCTTCGGATTTGATGTCAAGCCTTATTATAATTATAATTTTGCTGGTAAAATTATGACCATGTGTTCATGCTTCAGTGTCTAATGTCCCGTACCAAAACAAAGGAAATGGTGATTACACAGCTGCTCTACTGCTCCTTACTTTCTCACACTGAACAAGATATCTAAACTTGAGGTTACCGTTAGGGCATGGTGACGAAAGGCCCTGGAGATATATGAATGGAGGGATGTGTAAGAGCAGGCCATATCTTTCCATGGGCTGTAGCACCAGTAGCAGTAGTATATTACCTTTCTTAGTATAAATTATTTAACCGAGCAAGGCTCGGCCACCTGATATTGAACTTTTAGCAGCGGCTTTCGTGTACTAGCGTAAAGCCCGGAAATGACATGATTCTAAACTAATTTCTTAATTTTTTAAAAAAATCAGATTTTTTTTTGAAAAAATTTTAATGCCCCCATTAGAATGAAACAAGCATATTTTTGTGCGTTTTGTCTGTTGGTTGGTCTGTCCGTCACGGTTAGAAAAAAACACTAAAGGCTTTTGAAAATATGATTTAACCTTTACTGTTCTTTCAGAAATATTGCGATAGTTTAAGGATGGGAGCATACAGGAATTGAGCCAGGGACTTAGAAGGAACATCCGAAACATCTTGCGAATAGGCGGATCTGACAGTGATCCGACTCCGACGGGGGCCGCCTCTGAGTTTGTGTATCACACAAACTCTCTTTGTAATCTTGTTTTTTATAACTTTGTCGGATTTCCTCATCGGCTCATCCGGCTAGGTCACGTGACTTAAACGTGTTCTTATGTCTCTATATTAAACGTTGTTTTCAGGCCAGTACAAGTGAGATCGTCT
>JADKLZ010000687.1:17233064-17249217 GCA_021533235.1 Biomphalaria straminea
CCAGTACAAGTGAGCTCGTCTGGTCTCTATATTAAACGTTGTTTTCAGGCCAGTACAAGTGAGCTCGTCTGAACTAATAACATCAGAATGAAGTCAATCGTCTGCTGTGTCTTGTTCATTGAAGTGACTCTTGCGCTTGTGCTGATCCCTCCACCAAAAGGTTGCTACTATAATGACATTTTCTACCCGGTAAGAATACACAATTAAAACTAATTGTACTCGAATCAATGAACAATATCTTTGACGAAAAAAAAGATAGTTATGCAAGTGTTAGTAATATAGCGTTAGAGCTCTATATCAGCGTTATTCTTTACAAAGATTATATCAACTCTCTCTGTCTGGTTAACAAAAAGTTTGTAAAAGTTATTTCTCAGACACCCAATATCGAATCAAGTGTATGTGATTTAGATGTACTCTTTTTTGTTTGTTTGTTTTTAACCAGCTAGATCTAGACAATAGAGTTATGTATACATGTATTGTATCTAGACTGGACACGGAGATCTTAGAAAACTATTAAAAATGTCATGCATTTTTAGCGGCCCCTGTAAGGGGAAAAGCCGCTATTAGGTTTGTGCAAAATGTCCGTCTGTCCGTCTGTCCGTCTGTCACACTCTCTTCTCATACTTATTATTTTGCAATTTTTGTATACATAATCTAGAAAGATCTAGGTAATCAATCTATTTAAACGTATATACGATGATTAAAGTAACAGACACGAATTATTTCGATCTAGGATTTTTGAAACATTATCTCAATGAAAACCTACAGGTCTTGTTTCATATATTATCGTGAACATATAGGCATAGTTCTGCCCATTCTAAAGAAAATCCGAGAAATGATTTTACAATATTTCTAAACTTTGAAAAATAATGATATTACTTTTCTGAGACAAAAGATTGATTGGGGCGACTTCCATTGGAGCCTAAAAAAGAGTTTACGCATATATATAGGTCAGTGGTGAATCTATCAATCGCGGATAAGAATTTGTTTCCGGTTTCTAGTATATATATATATATGGCTCCTTCTGTCTCGGAAGACAATGGATGCGCCGAGGTGAGTCACTGGCTTTGGTTACGTCTTGAGACGGGGCAGAATCTGGAGTGGCTGATCAAGCCAATTCTGGATCTGCATAGTTTGCCACAGTTCGTGCATTTATATTCCTCAGTTTTAGGGCTGGCTGACAGCAGGGAAGCTTTCTTTTTCATTCTCTTGGCCGAAGCAGCTTCATTTCTTTTGCATTCAGCAAAGTTCGTGCCAGCACGCACAGTCTGTCTCCATGCTGTTCGGTCTTGGGCTATCTCCTCCCACATGCTTTGGTCGATGCCCGTTGCCTTCATGTCTCGCTTGCAGACATCTCTGTAAGTTAATCTTGGGCGGCCCTTAGGTCTTGCTCCCTCTGCTAGCTCAGCGTATAGGATGTCTTTCGGGATTCTTCCATCTGGCATGCGCGTGACATGACCCAGCCAGCGTAGTCTTCTCTGTTGAAGGAGAGCATAGATGCTGTGCATGTTGGCTCGTGTCAAAACGTCCTGGTTGGTGACACGATCCCTCCAGGAGATGCACATTATGCGTCGCAGGCAACGTAGGTGGAAGCCATTTAATCTGTGTTCTTGACGCATGTAGGTTGCCCAACTCTCACTGCCATAGAGGAGTGTGCTTAGGACGCAGGCATTGTAGACAAGGATTTTTGTTGCCGTGGTCAATTTGGTGTTTTCCCACACACGCTTAGAGAGTTTTGCCATTGCTGCAGATGCCTTCCCTATTCTTTTTGTAAGCTCATTGTCTAAGTCAAGGTTGCTGGCTATCGTTGTTCCCAAGTATGTGAACTCTTGCACCACCGTAAGTGTGTGATTTCCGATGTAAATCACTGGTGTTTCTGAAACATCTTGTGCCAGGATTTCAGTCTTGGAGAGACTAATTGTAAGTCCAAACTCCTGACAAGCAACTGCCAGTGCATTCACAAGCCTCTGCAATCCTTCTTGTGAATGAGATATGAGTGCGGCATCATCGGCAAACAGCAGTTCTCTAATCAAGATACGCCGTCTCTTTGTTTTGGCTTTAAGGCGTGCTAGGTTAAAAAGCTTTCCGTCAGATCTACTGTGGATATATACTCCCTCTTCCAGGGATTTGAAAGCGCTGGTAAGTACAACCGAAAAGAAGATGCCGAATAGTGTTGGAGCCAGAACACATCCTTGTTTTACTCCGCTCTTGATGGAGAATGGCCTAGAGGCGGAACTGTCAAATTGTACGGTGCCCTGCATATTTTCATGGAAAGCTGACACTAGTTTCCGTAGCTTGTTTGGACAGCCGATTCTCTCTAATACAGCAAACAAGCCGGTTCTGCTGACAAGATCAAACGCCTTGGTCAAGTCAATAAAGGCTATAAAGAGGGGCTGCCTTTGTTCTCTGCTTTTCTCCTGTAGCTGCCGCAGGGAGAAGATCATATCTGTTGTGGATCTACCAGCTCTGAAGCCACACTGCGATTCTGGGTAAACTCGTTCTGCCAAGATCTGCAGCCGCTTCAGTATTACTCTGGCATAAGCCTTCCCAACTATGCTAAGGAGTGAGATGCCTCTATAACTGGAGCCTAAAAAAGAGTTTACGCATATATATAGGTCAGTGGTGAATCTATCAATCGCGGATAAGAATTTGTTTCCGGTTTCTAGTCTATATATATATATATAAAACATAAGAGAAAAAGATCCTCTAATTTGCAACAATGTCAGGATCAAAGATTTAAGTATTTTTAATTTTTTACAAATTTTTGAATTTTTAGTATATTTTTAACCAAAAAAAAACAGGATAAATATTAATCAAAATCACTTTTTTAAAAAAAGTAAATAAAATTTTGAAAAAAAAAAACTCAATGTACCAGTAAAGCATTTTATATTGTTAAGAAATGTTTTAAATTTCATCAAAATATATCAAGTAGTTTAGGATAAATTCTTAGTAAAGCATAATGACATTTGCAAAAACTAACATTGTGAAAAAAATGAGTTTAAAAATTATATATTATATAGAATTGGTCTACTATTCTGTCATAACAATAGCATAAAACATGCTTTAGGAGCAGACTCAGGCGGTAGAGCATCAGACATTAACTCGTAAGGTCAGAAGTTCACGTCACTAATCACGCGCTAACTTTATCATTATTATTAATAATAATTAATTGGGTTTATTCGTACAATTTAACGTTAATAATTCGATCTATATAAAAGTTGAGATAGAATCCCAAGATAATTTTACACACTTGATTAAAAAATTGTTGGTGTTTCAAATATTTCGATAAAAAAGCTGAAAAATCGAAGAATACTCGTATGTAGGACGAGGCGCAGTGTGTGTGTGTTTGGCGGGGGGGAAAAAAGGGGGGGCTTATATTATTATATCGAATTCACTGGTAAAAAATATCTGTTTGAGAGGGGTAGCATTACAAAATCTGGCCGTGCCCATTCGATGTAAAAGATATTCAAGAGTTTTGAGGGGCGGGATGAAATAAAAAGGTGGGGGAGAGAAAATTGATATAGAGTTCACAGACCAGAAGTGAGTTGTTCTGTAATGACTTGACGCGTAGAAGTATTGGGAAAATCGGGTATCTATAGAATGACGTGACGTAGGGATTAAAAACTAGGATTACATAACAACGAAAGATAGAGACGGACGTGACGCCTAGAACTAGCAACACGATTTCTGACTGTGTCCTTATTTTACGTATTAAATTGTTTGAAGTTAAACAAGTGTTACCAAGTTATTGACTCTATCTGTTATTGGTTGTTCGAACTCGTAATTTCACCAGCACAACAAGAAACCTTCAAATACAAACACACCTTTAACAGAAGTGGCGACCCTCGACAGGCCGATTTTGACTCTGAATCTAGGCGTCAGTTGGATCTTCGATTTCGTCTACAACTTAGATCTACAGTTTACATATTGACAAGTACACTTGACTATCAGTTTTTCACTGGATCTAGCCTACGTTTATGTCATTAGGTCTGGACTGCAGCTGGATCCTTTTGGCATCGCTTATTCCAGTGGATTTATCAAAAGAAGAAAAGTTCGAAACTATTTTGGACTAAACTCTACCAGTCACAGTGTGGCGTGGCCAGCCATTTTGTCTTCTGAGATCTACAAGATTCAACACTCGAGATCCATTGCAAGAAAGTTATTTCGTCCGTTGCAAGTATTTAAGGACAGTCAGTCGTTAATATACCTCCAGTATACCTCATTACGGCAGTTTGGATATTTTATTGGAGTACGGAAAGTCACCTCTGGATATATTTACTATTTGTACTATTTGGATCTACAAGTCGACCGTTGAACGGTTGACGTCACCTTTCGTCACCTTGGCTTGTTGGATTAGATCTATTATTCGCAAGACTGTTGCAGTGTTGCTGTACTTCTACATCTACACACGAGTGATGATAAACCCTACTATCACACTGCGTGATTTTTTATTCAACTTTTGAAGTTGAACAACGTTTTATTCATCAAAAGAGAGAGTTGGACTTAGCCATTTTTCCTCATCTCTCTTGAGACAGCACCACCAGCTTGTCTCAATGACTTTTGTTCCTGACCAGTGACCTGAAGCCAGAAGACAGCACCAACAGATCAACATTCCGGAACCGTGAGCCGTGGAACCTGACCGAACCAGAGGACTTCGTACCTGTACCATATTTTGAGCAGCACCAGGAGAGAGTGACCTAACGTCGTTGTACTGCCGTCAAGTAGCCTTTGTGGGAGCACACCTTACCTTACCTACGTCAGTGGGGAACGTGTGTTAAGCTGACCAGTGGGCGTTCGATGGACCGAGGGACAGATTCTGACTAAGATAAGTTATATCTTCTTCTCCATTAGTTTTAAGTCTATAGGGATAGTAGATCTTTGTTAAGAGTAGATTGCCTGATGAAGGCGTCATAGGGACGTAACAAAGTGGATCTACTCATTAATGAAGTCTCAGTAATTGTTTAGATTGTCTCGTCTTGTTTGTATCTTTGTCATAAAATCAATCTAGATCTTATATTATATTTTTTTTTACAAGTAATGTGACGTTATATTCGTTGTACCTTTCTTGTCTTTTCCTTAAAAAAGTCTCACCTCATTAGACTAGATTTATTTTTTGTGTCTTATTACGTCTATTTTACTTTATTATTATTATATATTATTAATTTTATCTTAAGTGAGATCAGGTAGGCCATGTTTAGTCTAGTATAAGTTCTAGACTGTTTTCGAGTTATAACTACATTGTTATATACTCATGAGAACGCAGATCTATTTATCCTAAAGACATCTGAGTCTAAGGATTTATTTATATTTATATATAGATCTTTTGTCCCGATTTAATCGGTTGACATATTGTAGATGTGTTCAAACACATTCTAAGCGGTCAGAGTTTTTTATCAGTATCACTAAAGTGTGATTTACTGTTGAGAGGTATAATATTGAGATATTTGAGTTATTTGAGGTATATTATTGAGTTATTTGAGTATATTTGGGTATATTGAATCTAGACTAGAGACTAGAATAGTCGTAGAGTATTATTTGGCAATAAGTAAGTCCAATAAGAATTGAGGTATATTTATATATGTACATGTGTATGTGGCCAGAAGTAAGTCCACTGAATTAAGTTGCAATTACATTTAAGGAGTTTGTGGCTGTGAGTAAGTCCACTTGAGTTTAATATAAATCTAGATCTGTGTTGTTGTGGCAGTGAGTAAGTCCACTGAATTGATATTTGTTGATATTTGAGATAAGGCAAAGGTGTCAAGAGTTGACTATATTTATATATATATATACGTTATATATTGAAAAAAAGTATTTGATTAAATTGTGACATTTAGGCCAGTAGGGAGGCCATATCAATACAGTATTATTTGTACTATTTGAATTAATCATAATGGCAACAGCTCCACCATATGATTATATGGAGACTTTTCGCCAGCAAATTATTGCTGAGGCAAAGCAACTAGAACTTAAAGGGAAGGACCTAGCTAGCTATGTACAACAAATGGTGACATTAGAGAGAGATAGAATAGATAAGGAAAGAAGGGAAGAAACAGATAGAATAGCTAAAGAAAGAAAGGAAGAAAAAGATAGGGAAGCTCAACTAATAAAAGAAGAAGCTGATAGGAAACTAAAGTATGACATTGAGAAACTAAGAATTGAGGCAGAACAGAAGCAGACAAATTCTAGTAACACACAGGATAGTTCTAATGCTAGCACTTCAGACAATCATAGTGACACTAATAATAGTAATGGTAACACTAATAACATTACTAATGTTGCAAGTGATAATAACCATTGGTTAAGGAAAAAACTACAACCTTTCCAAGAAGCTAGGGACTGCATTTCAGACTATCTAAAAAGATATGAAATAAAAATGACAAACTGTAATATAAGGGAGGAGGAATGGTCTCAAATTCTGCTTGATTTTGTGCAAGGACAGGCTCTTACAATATGTCAAAATCATGATCACACTGTGCAAAATAGCTACCAAACTTTAAAAAAAGAACTGCTCAATGCATATGGCCACAATGCCAGCACATTTAGAAAAAAATACTTTGATAATACTCCATCTAATCAGACAGAACCCCAAACCACTATAAATATGGAAAAGGACTATTTTACTAAATGGCTAGGATTTGAGAAGATTGAAAATTCATTTGAGAGTTTAAAGAATTTTATACTAGTAGACAATTTCATTGCTAAATGTGACCCCCAACTACAATCTTTTATTAAAGAGAGAAATCCTAAAATTTTAGATGATGTCACTGAAATCATAAGAACATATAAAAATGCCTATCCTAACAACCCCTTTTCATGTAAAGACAAAAAGAATATTGATCTAGTTGGATACACTCAAGAAAATACTGATAGGAGTAGAAATAGAAGTAGGGATAGCCAACATTCTAGATACAATAATAGTAGGAATAGATCAAGCAACAGGGATGTAGTATGTTACAGATGCAATAAAAGAGGACATTTAGCTATGAACTGCTGGGGAACACAAAATAGGTCAAACAGTAGAAATAATTCCAATAGATCAGGCAGTGCACATAATTTCAATAGATCAGGTAGTGCAAACAATTACAATAGAACAGATGATAGGAACAATTACAGATCAGACAGTAGTAATAGATACAACAATTACAACAACAATTACAGTAATAACACACACAGTGGAAACAAAAGCAGGGAATACAAAAGTAGAAATTCTGATAGAGTTTATTTTGTTAGGGAAAACAAAAACAATTTTGCTTTTTATCCAGCCTTTATAAACAATGTGCCTATTCAAGCGATTAGAGATAGTGGATCTAATACATTGGTCGTCAGGGCTGATCTGATTGAACCACAGTACTATAAGGGATATAGTAGAAAAGTTGAGTTAGCAGATGGCAGTATAAAGGAGTTTAAAGTATTTAAAGTGTTCATTGAGACACCATTCTATACTGGTCATTGTGAGGGAGTAGCTATGCCTAATATGAGACATGACATGCTAATAGGAAATTTGACAGGTTTGAAAGAATGCTCCAAACAAGAAATTGAAGCATGGGAAAAGAAATATGAAATGTTTAAACAAAACAAAAAGACAAAACCAGATAACTATATAAGCAATATGGTTATAACTAGATCTAAAGATAAGCCTAAAGTAGAAACACAGAAACCTAGTAATATAAGTAATGAAACAGTTAATGTTGAAGAAGATAAGGAGAAAGAAAAAGAATTAAAACAAGTTGAAACACAAGACCATGAGCATAATAATATAGACACAAAACAATTTGAAATACAAAGTCATGAGCATATAGACACAGAGCAACAAAAAGAGGCACCTAGAGAAATTAAAAATGAAGAATTAAAAGGAATAAACAAACTAGCTCAAGAACAAAAACAGGATAACGTAATTGGGAAAATCTATGATAGGATTAGTGATAAAAGGAACAATAATCCAATTGAAAAATTTGTCATAGAAGAAGGAATACTGTTTAGAAAAACAAAATTAAATGGTAGAGAAATAAAACAGTTAGTTTTACCTCAAAAGTATTGGAAGGACGTCATGATTTTATCACATGATAGTAATTTAAGTGCACACAGAGGTATTAAGAAATGTTTCAGAAACTTAGCAACCCAAGTGTTTTGGCCTAAAATGAAAGTAACCATATCAAACTACATAAGGTCATGTGACATGTGTCAAAGAAGAGGACTTAAGGGTAAATTAGGTAAAGCTCCATTACAGACAATGGATGAACCAAACAAACCATTTCAAAAGATAGCAATAGACATCATAGGACCTTTAACCAAAACTGAGCACAATAATAGATATATATTAACAATAGTGGACATGTTCAGTAGATATCCTGAAGCAGTAGCATTATCTAATATAGACACAGAGAATATTATTAATGCTTTAGATCAAAAGTTCATAGTGAGACATGGGATACCAAAAACATTGCTATCAGACAATGCATCTATGTTCACATCTGAGTTGTTTAAAAGATGGACATTAAAATATGGTATAGAACATATTAGATCTTCAGCATTCCACCCAGAGGGCAACGGTTGTTGCGAACGACTAAACGGAGTTATAAAGAGAGCCTTAGCTAAAATTGTAGAAAACAATCAGAAAAACTGGGATCAATATATTAACTTTGTTCTATTTTCTCTTAGAAATAATGTTCATGAGGCAACTCAATTTTCACCATATGAGTTGGTTCATGGAAGGAAACCCAGGGATGAGATACAAATTTTTAAAGAAAGCCTAATTATAGACAAAGAGGAAAATGAAAATATTAATGAAACAGTATTAGATTTAAAACAGATATGGAAAGAAGCTTATGAGAATAATATGAAATATAAAGAAACAGTGCATGAGAACTTAAATGAAAAAAGAAAATTAAGAAAGTTAGAAGTAGGAGATAAGGTATTACTTTTGGTAATTGACTTAAAAAACAAATTAGGAAAACAATGGAAAGGACCATTTACTGTCACACACAAAACAAGTGAAGTAAACTACAAGATAAACATGAATGGGAAAATAAAAACTTACCATATAAATAATTTGAAACTATACACAGAAAGAAATGAAGAACAATTTCAAGGGATAGATACAGAGGTAGACAATGAAAATCAAACTAATCAAATTCAAAACTTAAATGCAGAAAATGAAGAAATTAATAATCAAATACATGAATGTTTCATGGTACTAATTAATGAGGAAACCAAAGAAAATGATATTAAAAATATACCTATATTAGAAACAAAAGATAATCAAACATGGGAAAAGTTAAATTTGGGAAATTTATCTCCAGAAAAGGCAAGGGACATAATGAACATTGTTAGTGATTTCAAAGAAATTTTTTCAAGTTTGCCAGGGAAAACAGACATTATAAAACATGACATAAAACTAACAAGTGATAAACCCATTTTTATGAAGCCTTATAGGATTCCACTACACTTACAGGAAAAAGTTAAGAATGAAATTGATAACTTATTAAAACTAGGAATAATAGAACCATCTAATTCAGCTTATGCTTCACCAATAGTTATAGCAAAGAAAAAGAATGGGGACATAAGACTATGCATAGACTATAGGCAGTTAAATAAGATAACAGAATTTGATCCTTACCCTATGCCTAACATTGATGACATACTACACAAGTTATCTAATGCTAAGGTCTTTACAAAATTAGATCTGACAAAAGGGTATTGGCAAATTCCTTTAACTGATAGAGCTAAACCTTACACTGCATTTATCACTCCATATGGAACATTCCAATGGAATTTCATGAGCTTTGGGCTTGTAAATGCTCCAGCTACTTTCAATAGAATGATGATGGCAGTTATAGGACATAGGAAAAATGTAATATGCTATTTAGATGACATTTGTATTTTTCATCAGGATTGGGAGGAACATTTAAAAGGGATCAGAGAGATATTTAAAGTAATCAAAGATAATGGGTTAACAGTTCAATCAGAAAAAGTAGAGATAGGTTTAGAAGAAATCACATTTTTAGGACATAAAGTTAAGAATAATACCATCAGTCCCATTGAGGATAATGTTAAGAAAATACTAGATATAGAGGTACCAACAACACAGAAACAGATTAAATCAATATTAGGGATGATAAATTACTATAGGAAATATATACCTAACTTAGCAGAAATTGTGGACCCACTAAATCAACTATTAAAGAAAGGGCAGCCTAAAAAAGTGAATTGTACAAAAAGATGTATAGAAGCTATAGAGAAGATTAAGCATATTTTTTCCACAGATTTAATTTTAAGATTACCAGATGTTTCCAAAATATTCTATGTTACTACTGATGCTTCTGGTAGTGCTATAGGTGGTTGCTTGATGCAACAGTATGATAAGTTACATCCAATAATTTATGTTAGTAGAAAATTATCTGATGCTGAGAGAAGGTATAGTGTCATAGAGAGGGAAGCTTTGGCAGTTGTGTGGGTTGTGACTAAATTAGAAAGTTATTTACTAGGAAATAAATTTATATTACTATCTGACCACAAGCCATTAAAATTCATGCAGGAAAAAAGTATTAAAAATGGAAGACTGTATAGGTGGTTTCTGATTCTACAAGAATATAATTTTGAACTACAAGCAATAAAAGGGGAAATTAATATCGTGGCAGATATGTTATCAAGAGTTACTGTAGGATAGAACTAGTGTAAATAATGTTCATTGATTTTAATTTATTGATGCATGTATATTGTTATGTTTTGATTAGTGGGCATGAATAAGTTGTTTGTATGGATACTGTATTTTATTCATTTGAAAGGGAGATAACTCAATTAATTTTAATTGGGATTTTTTTTATTAATCAAGGGAGATAATTATAAAATGTCAGTAATGAGGACAAAAGTATAAACTAAAGTAAGTATGATCATCTGAAGTCATTATTTTATTTTTTTAAATCATTAACACTCATTGCTTAAAGATTAGGTCAATTGGAAATGGTAAGTGGAGAGAAGATACAACTTATTAGTGCCCAACAAAAAAGTTAGGTAAATTTATTGGAAAAGTTTTTCTGATACAAATATTGCATTTTGTCCGACAGGAAAGGTTTGGTGATGTTTCGAGTACCCATACATACGCTATGCTGATGACAGTAGCCTACACATACGCTATGCTGTTGACAGTAGCCATGTTAAACCTATATGCCTATGGAATCAGCAAAGGCATCGCCATATATAAACTATGAACTGTCATGTCACTTTAACTTTTTATGCCTATGGAGTCGGCAAAGGCATCGCCCATATGACTGTTTATGGACTATACTACTATACACATGGCTCTTTTTTGAGGGACTCTCTTGCATTATTCATGAAAGGAACTACGTTGTTTATTTATGGACTTTATGGACTTTGGGCATGGTTTAATTATTGATAGACTCTGTGTTCTTTATGGAAGAGACTACCTAAGGATTGTGTACATAGTGTGATCGTTTATGGACTTTTGCGTTGGTAGTGGAAAAGACTATGATAATGAACTGTGTTGTACTTTATCGTCATCAACGACAGTAGTGATGATTGGAACAGTATTTTACTTTCTACCATAAATTATAGTAGAACTGTACATATGCGGACTTGTATTCATGAATTCAAGGTGTCAAGGTGTTTGTCAAGACTCAAGAGCAAGATATATGTTTGTGGTCTTTTTCCCCAATAATGGCCATGTAAATTGTAAGACATATGACAGTAGGAGATAGAGTTTTGGACTTGTGGACTGAAAAAAATTGATTGACAATTTTTTTTTGATAAAGGGGGGAGGAAATATGTAATGACTTGACGCGTAGAAGTATTGGGAAAATCGGGTATCTATAGAATGACGTGACGTAGGGATTAAAAACTAGGATTACATAACAACGAAAGATAGAGACGGACGTGACGCCTAGAACTAGCAACACGATTTCTGACTGTGTCCTTATTTTACGTATTAAATTGTTTGAAGTTAAACAAGTGTTACCAAGTTATTGACTCTATCTGTTATTGGTTGTTCGAACTCGTAATTTCACCAGCACAACAAGAAACCTTCAAATACAAACACACCTTTAACAGTTCACAGACCAGAAGTGAGTTTGTTTGGGAGGGGGGCGATTTCAATCGGGCCGTTTCAATTAAATGTAACATAGACCAGAATACACTGGCCAAAAGGGGGAGGGTGACGAATGCGGGCAGTTTTTTTTTTGAAAGTGCAAAACAACAAGGGTAGAGAGGTACGGCCAAACAATGATCTTAAAAAGAAGTGAAGAGCAGAAGAATCGTCCTAGAGAGTAAATAACACCATTCCTTATTTGTGAGGGGAGCATTTTATAAATCTACATTGTATACTAACTAGATGACTAGAATCATTTCAACATTTCCCTATGTTCATCTTATTCATACAGATTGGTGCTACATTCAAACCAGACGACTGTACTTCTTGTGTTTGTGAAAGCAACGGGCAGTCCTCTTGCGACGTCAAGGTTTGTGGTAGACCAGCATGTAGACCCATCAAATTACCTGGAGAGTGTTGTCCTGTCTGCAGGGTCAGACCTTTTGAAGATATAAGCCATTAAATTAAAACGAAAAAAAGTATTTCGTTAAAAGCGCAAGAAATGAGTTGAGTCTTTATTCAGCCTTTTATAACAATGTTTGACAGCATCACAGCCAAGTTAATTTTCTGAATGAAATTGTTTTTGCTAAATAATAGTATAGCTTTTTCTTGGTCTGCTTTGTCTTCAGATCTTAAAAACAAATAGCAGAAAGAGAAGTATTTTGACAAATTTATATAATAAATAATTGTTCGTATATTTGAAACTGTTCAGGCAAAACGTGCTACTTAGAAGTCCTCAAGATCTCATTTATGATTTTTAGCGGCCCCCGAAAGGGGAAAAGACGCTATTAGTTTTGTGTGGCCTGTCTGTCCGTCTGTCTGTCTGTCTGTCCGTCCGTCCCGTTTAGTGCTCAGAAACTAGAAGAGAAAATGAAAATCTGACATCACGATAATATAGATCATTCAAAGTTCTGATGCAACGGCTACTTTTTTTTTCTAAAAGCTAAAAATCTAATTTTTAAAAATATTTTATGCAATCAGTATTTAAAGAGAAAAAAACCTAATTAGTATGCAATATAAATGAAACCTAATTTAAGACAATTAATAATCTAATATATAGCAACATGCTTTACGTTTTATTTTGTGCAAACCTATGAGCATTACTAAGTAATTAACTCATAAAAGCAGTGTGGCAGTTGCCTTGAACATCGGCTTTACAAGGCTAACGTTGAGAGATCAAAGTACGGAAGATGTATATTTTAACCGCCCTGGCACTAAATAAGATCTGTTGTTCATCTTCAATATAATTTTTTTTTTAAATGAACTATTAGCAGCGACTTTCGTGTACTAGCGTAAAGACCGTCCATGACATGATTCTAAACTAATTTCTTAAACTTTTTTAAAAATCACATTTTTGAAAAAAAAAATTTTTTATTTCCAACTTTAGAATGAAAGAAGCATATTTTTGTGCGTTTTAACTGTTTGTTGGTCTGTCCGTCACGGTTAGATAAAAAAAAACTAAAGGCTTTTGAAAATAATGTTTAAACTTTACTGTTCATTCAGAAATATTGCGATAGTTTCAAATATCTATAATAGATTGTTCCGGATGTTTATGTCTAGATCTACATTGAAATTTTATAATAAACTAAAACTAATATTCTATTTTTAAATTTAATAGTGCATTCATTCTATTGATTATCTGTGCTTTTTATTTTAATTTTGCCTAAATTTTATCTAAATTACATCCAAATTATTAAAATAATAATTAATAAGATATATATTAAGAGTGCTAAATCAGAAGTTTAGTTTATGTACATCTACATCTCTACAGATCAATGCTGAAAGATTATTTAAAATCGCTCGTGTGACATATTATATATATCAGGCTATTAGTTTGAAACCAGTTAGCATGCTGAACTGATTATTTCGACGCTCCCGGGTTATGTGTCTGTTTGTTTTACATGTTTCGATTGTTTCTTCAGAGTTAAAGATAGTTTACTTCCTATTTCAAACCTTCCACAGGAGGGGATGGGAGCATGCAGTAATTGAGCCAGGGACCAACGATAAATCCGAACTACAGTCTAGTGCGGAAACATCAAGATAAGGCAGGTTTATACCCTTCTCGCCATCCTCCGTCGTCCAGCGAGAAGTTAATTATTTTCAACTTTGAAGGAACATCCGAAACATATAGCGAATAGGCGGATCTGACACGGATCCGACTTCAACGGGGGCCGCCTCTGAGTTTGTGTATCACACAAACTCTTTTTGGAATCTTGTTTTTTTTTTGTAATTGATTGTGACAAACTTTTAAACCTTTCGCAAAAATTGTACCGACATAGATTTTTCTTGGTCCATCTCTTGTACTTTTGTCCACCACAAGGACACACACGTGGACGACCAACGTAGACGACTATCTCTCTTTTGATTGATGCCACACATCAAATAATATCAGCCTTTAATCTGTGACAGTGACCAAACTTCATAGCCCCACAGCCTTCACATTGTTGTCTCATCACTAGCGGATCAGGAGCTTTTGAGGGAGGGGGCGATTGTTTTTCCAAACCCTAACACCCTATAGGCCCTAATCCTATGTATAAACGCATAATATATATATATACATATGGTCATATTACAACTAGAGCTGTGCTTTTCAAAGTTCCGCAAAAATAAAAACACATTTCGGTAGCCCTTCCCATGTCAGCTATATGCTATATGCTCCCCCATCGGGGGATAGAATGTATTGTAATGTAATTATTTTGTGCTGTGGTTTATATTATATTTTTTAACATGTTAAGATAAGTCTTTCAATGTTGATTACAGAACGAACTAAATGTAATTGTTAATGCCATGATGTCTTGCCTAAGTATGTACAGTAAACTTCTCTAAGGTTACAAGAAATAAAGTCTACGTTGACGATAAATGCATCCGAGGAATCTACAGTATGTACACAAAACTACATGATTGTTTCATCATCATTAGTATACATGAAGATAATAGTCCAACAACGAGATTAGCAACAATATCGGTAATTGTACTTCTGAAATATATGGACCAGTGGCGTCACTAGGAGGTGCGGTCCGCACCGGGTGACAGGTGGGTTACACCCAAGTCAAAAAATGCATTTTGTGAAAAACTAAAAATTAAATGAAATTCTATCAAAATGTTTTAAAGCTATATCATAATTAATATCCCAAGGAAAACGTCAAACCTTTCTTTTTTTAAATGCATACGAGCTACATTTATGTATATGAACACTGCTTTGGTGAAAAATTTTTTTTTATCGAATCTATTGACTTTGCAGCTAGTACCGTAATTTCAGGATGCCAATCAAAATCAATAGTCACTGTTTAACCAATTACGACATTTTTCAAGCATAAAATATTATTGAAATCTCACATGTAATTAATTTAAATTTAAATTTTGTAGAATTGTAAAGTAAATAAGTGACCATTGAAATTTCTGAAAATCATTATTTTATTTCATTTTTCTATAAAAGAAGATCTAACCAAGATGAAGGAAACGTTACAATGCGTCAGTCGAATGATGTACTTCAATATTTTAGGGGATTTTTCTTATTGGCTAATGCCAAGTAGGCCTATGACTCTGATACTTCCTAATGGCGACGATTTAGTCACTTAATAGCAAAAAAAAAATGTATTCTTTTGTTGTCGAGTATTTTCAACTAATTTTGTTGAAATGAAATAGAAATCTGTAACTTAATTTAATGTATGGTTGATTTAAAGTCCAAAATTGGAATACATATTAAAAAACGTATGAAAATTATTCTGAATTGTAAATTAGAAGAAAACAAAGGGGTACCGGCTACAAATACAATTGGCAAGAATCTTGTTGCTATGATTGATGTAAAGAGAAAAAAAACATTGGAAGAATATATTGCACGGACAGTTTCTATAAAAGCAGAATATTTGACATTTTGTGACCATACTAACAACGAGTTTTTATTGAATAAAGAATTTCCATGAGATGACGGAAATGACGTGTAGATTAACCCATAACTGAACGTACGTAAAAGATATTGGAGTCAGTATGGCTGCACCTTTGTATCTTGTTTGACAACACACCTAACATAGCACACACTGACCAGTTGTTTGA
>JADKLZ010000687.1:17287981-17312289 GCA_021533235.1 Biomphalaria straminea
TGTTTGATTTCTTTTAAAGCAATAGCTTAACAGACAAATAATTATAGGGATGTTAAATCGACAGGATGGCGCGGGGAATCTGTTGTAAGTAGGCTAATAAAATGGCTTAATTTAATAATTTTTACACTTTAAATTAGAGCGGGTCCTATAAAATTGCGGGTCCTATGAAATGCGGGCCCCACTGCGGTCGCCGGCCATGGTAAATAGCGGCGTATGCTATGCCGCCGGTCAACTAGTAACTAATAATAATTATTATTATCGCTTTTATATGTCTCTACTTTCATGCTTATAGTATGCTTAAAGCACGCTTAGCGCGATATGGTCCAATAGGCCTATCATTTGTGGACCAGTTGGGGGGGGGGGGGGGGTATCTAGGAGATAAATTTTCCAAGCTGCATTTAGGCGCTTACAACTCTGCTCTAGTCGGGTGTTGAACCTCGAGGCACTTCATATGTAGCCAAGTTCAAGTTCAAGCGTACTTAGCCTCTTGACCAGGCTTCCCAAGTATCCCGATAGATTATATGTAGGCCTACAATTAGAACTGATCAACATTCAAAGTCCGACAATCCCTGTTTAATTAACAAAAAGTATGCTGTATGCCCATACCCAAAATACGGTCCGCGGGACAAATGAGGCCCGCGACTTGGTTCCATCCGGCCCGCCGAAATGTTGGCACAAAAGCACCCTCCAAAAAAAATGTATCTTTACCTACGTTATGGCGTCAATAATTCTTTGACGGACTGGTACCATAACCCTTAACATTTATGCGTATATGAAATGGGACTCTACATTTAGAATCTACCGGGAAAAGTGAACTTCTCTTTATCTTTTATTGTGCTGTACGATAATAAGCCATCAGATTTGATTTGTAAAGACTGTTTTAAACAAAAAAAAACAATATTTAAATGGATTATTTAAAAAATATAACGACAGCCGCGATTGATTGCTAAAATACGCCTAGAGATCGGAAGTTAGATAGGGATTTTCAACCATAAAAAACAAGAAAATTAGTCGGAGTGGAAGCTAGCTACAATGTTGCTCATATTATGAGTAGAAAAATTTAGCCATTTTCTGACGCTTAAAAAGAAGATTAAATTCAAACATTCCAATCATTAATGTAGGGACTCGATCCGCAGGTTTCTATTCAGGTCAATTTAATTTCGTTTTTTTTTTACCTTTTCGTTCATCTGGCCCGCGACACGATGTGTCGGAAAGTAAAATGGCCCGCGGCTCGAATAAGGTTGGGCATCACTGAATGAATGTTAAATTACAAAACAATGGAACATTTGTACCCATCCATGTAACACAACTGCTGGGTTTAATGAGTTTAATAGACATTTCCACATCTCTCTTGTTGTTTCTTTTCTTCTGCTAACGCGACTTGGAGCTTATTAATTACACAACGGATACAATGGACTAAATACATTGAATAAAGATACTTGGTAGCAGACAATAAGTTTATTGAGTAGATATAATTTGGCTAATTTAGTCTTAAAGGCACAACGTAGACCTACTCTCAAATATTAACATCATAAAATATAGTTACAACTCCATGTTCAGAGTAAACTCATTTGTTCTTCACACATTGCGGCTGAAAACTACAACTGCGTCCTTGTTCTGCTAGGACCAAGCAACAACTGAGATTTTCACTTCAGTCTCAGACTGAGAGCTTTCCCGTGAAAAAAACAAACAGGAGATGATCAAGTGATTACAAAATCAATTCATGTCACAGTGAGTCTCAAACGAAGGTGTGAATATCCAACCACCCCCACCTTCTTCCCGAGAAAGACTTCCGGTTCAGGGAATGTATAGATATACCCTACTCATAGACATATCAAGTGTAGTCATAATATTATAGCATTCCAATGATAAGCCTTAGGTGGAGATTTAGAAGACTTTGCGCGAAATTTTCTTAACCATTAATTTATTAAATTCTGCAAGGAATGTGGAAAAACTCGAAGACGTAGGTCTATAGTTCGTTCAAGATAAATATTAGACCGTCCTCGAGCCAAATTAAAATTTCTGTCTTTTTTTTTTTACTTTGAAAAATTATTAAGATCAAACTATAGTTTTCCCCGTGTGGCTAATGAGCTAGATGACACCAATGGCGTCGCATTAGCAGCTGGGAACCTAGAGGAGCGAAGTAGGTACTCACAGTGAGGTCCTGAGGGTAGCTAATCTTATAGTCATAGTTATTACACAATATTCAGATCTTTTTTTCATTTATACTAATTTACACTATTTTTAGAATCCAAATTTACGTAATGAAATTACACTGCTTACAAATCTTTAAAGAGACAGGGTATGCACCTAATGGCGCAAAAGAATCTAGGCTAGTCTAAGTAAGTGTTACTTAATTTGTAAGTGTTTTGTGTCCAGGTCGGAGCCGCCAAGCGTGCTCCTGCATTCTCTTTGTCTTGTCAACAAGAAGAAAAACAAAGAAAAACAAAATACTTTAAATAAAGACAAAGCTTATATATAATGTAATTGTATCAATTAGTTTGAATCAGTTGTGTAATTCAATTTTGTAGCAGATCTATACCGATAAAGGCCAATACTGATATGTTTTCTTTTAGAGCGCATTATTCATCCTATTAAAAAAAAAGTCGAAGGTCAAGATAAGTCTAAATATAAAGATAAAACACTGGCGATTAATATTATGCAATGGACATTCGAGGTTAAGTAAGACGTCTCTGTCATCTCATCATCTCGTCTCGGAAGACGTTTATTGTACCCTATAATATGTTCTACCTGGAAAAAAAATTGTAGGCAACCCGCCTTTTCCATCCGGGGTGCCAAGCACTATTTCCGGTATTTAAAAAAAACCTGCATATTCTGAGGTATCTACAGTGCATTATCCTGCTTTTAAACATTTTAGTGATACATCTATATTATATCAGCTGATATGCTACTCTTGCTACGATGTGCTTTAAATAGTTGCTATACATGTAGGCCTACATATGGCCAGGAACATTATTTAACCCCTCAGAAAACGGTCTGCATTACAACGGCTCCCAATCCCAACAGAGTTTTTTTAACCTTCCAATTTTATATCCTTTTTTTAAAAATCTTTTTCAGCCTATAAACGAATTGCCCGCAACTCCTTATTAAAGGGTATGCACAGAAAAGGGCAACTAACCAAAAGGCTAAGCAAGAAGCAGAAAGCGAATTCATAAAATATTTTTAAAGTATAGGACAAATACAAATCAATGAAAGTAGAAATAAAGATGTAAACACAGCTTACTCTTCGGAAATGATGACAATCTAGAAATGAAGAACCAATGAAGCCCTAATTTAAAAGTTCTCAAAACAAAATTAGCCCTGGGCCCAGATAAGCTTTTTAATGACATCCTTCATCACTTGAACTCTTAAGCTAAGTAAAAAAGCTAAAACAAAACAAAACTGCTAAAGATATTTAACGCAAAATAGAAATCAGGCAATATCCCGAACATCTGGGGAAAAGCCACCACGATAAGATCCCTATACTAAAGCATGGCAAATAAAGAACTAAACTGTACAACTACCCATGGGCGTAGCCCGAAATGAAATCACACACACACACACACACACACACACGGGGGCCTATTGTGATTTATGGTTTTTGCCTTAATTTTTGTTTATTTAAGGTGTGATTTTACTGTTAAACCATTACTTGTCCCAGCGTAGCCAATGGTGATTTTGAGTTTAAAATCTACTTCTAGCCAGGGGAATTTTAGTTTAAAGCAATCTCCCAATGTTTTTTTACGATAAAACCCATTCTTCAATACAAGACTAAAGCATACAACAGTCACCAGATTCTATGAGCGTAGTCAAGAGGGGTTTTGAGTTTAACCCCCCCCTCCAGCAGGGGCGGTCCTAGCAGTGCGCGGGGCCCTGGGCGAGCGTCATGTGCGGGGCCCCTAGCCGCAAAGGTAGAATATATATATATATATATATATATATATATATTTTTATAGATATATATATAACTTTAAGTGGCTCAGAAACGGGGGAGAAGCGGTGTGTGTAGTCAGCCGACGCAAATCGCCCCAGGCCACAGGAGCGGTCAAGCGTGACGAGTTACTTCGGACAGCCGCGATGCGTCTCGACGTTGAAGATTCGGGAGAGTTCCGCAACGTGAACACAGCTCAGGAGCGGCACGAGAATTATAGTCATCTGACCACCTAGAAATGTCGAGGGGCGTTCTGTCCTGTTCGAGAAGGCCAGCAGGGACCCTATATAAAGAGCGGAGGTGTCGCAGTCAAGACGGTCGAGAAACGAGGTTCAGAAAGGAGTTCACGACAGAAGGTTCAGAGCACGGTCGACTACAGCACAGTTCAGCGGTGTGGTCCTGTACGGAGCATTACGACGGTTCAGTGCGGAGTACTTTCAAGTACAGTTGAGACGGCTGGCGTCTTGATCTTGATCTATGATCGAGTCCGGCACATCGAGCCCAAGTGTGTGAAGTCAGTCCTGAACTGTTGAACCCAGTGCAAGCCCGGAACGAGACGGAGAGACCAGTGCAAGAATTGATACGGCGATACGGTGCTATCGGAGAGATATTTGTACAGTCTGTTACGTGCTGCCAATTGTACAATATTGGCTGTTCTTTATTGACATTAAACTTTCACGTTACTTTGGAGCCCGGAGTTGTCAAGTTCTTTCAGTTGGTGGTGTATGGTGCAGTTTGCAGAGAGCCTGGATAGTGAGATTCGTAACAATATATATATATCGTACCACATCTCGCTAACGGGCTAATCCTTCTCTAATGCTGCAACAATAACAATACAGTATCTTCGCCTCAAAGCTGTGGGCCTTATTTTTGTAACAAAACATAGAACATTACGTATGGTACTGCTGGTTTACTATTGGCCGCTGAAGTACATTATATACTGTATTTTAATTGTTCTGCATCCACAGATGCAAATTAAAAAAACACTCGCCACAGCTAATAGTATGTCGCACCTCTCACTCTGCTAATTGAAGCCATTAGGATGTTCTTTAAGAATAAAGGGTTCTATTAAGTTCTATAAAAGTTACAGTGGTCCATTCACTTTCGAAGACCCGACATTTCCGGAAAGGCTGTATCACGTTTTTTTTTTTTAATAATTTATAAAAACAAGGTTACAAAGACAGTTTCTGTGGAAACACAAACTCAAAATCTGCCCCCGAAGTGGTCCACCCAGACAAGTAAAAAGGGAGGTTTCAATATTTTCAGAAAGAGCATCAGAATGAAATTCTATCAATGACAAATTTATGACAGAATAGATTGGAGAAAGAAGGTTGACAGATCTTGGGTAGTGCCCCAGTGATTTTTATTCATTACTTTACCACATTATGACACGTGATATGAAAAACTACTTATTAATTTTTGTTTTAAATTATGTCCAACTTATATGCATACTAAATAGATTTTCTCTGTGTAAATGTAGTAGTTAGTATAACCAAACTTACTTAACTTAGCAATACAAATGTCAAAAAAAAAAAATAAAAAAAAATAAAAACTTTTGCATATAAACCTGTTTAAAAACGGGTAATTAATTATCTCCTATATTAAAAAGCTTTCGGTGTTTGTTAACATTAATAATGAATAGTTGTAAAAGTGATGTATTTTTCTGAAAGAAAGTGATAAGTGATTTAAAAATTAGATTTTTCGGTTTTAGAAAAGAAAAGTAGCAGTTGCATCAGAACTTTGAATGATCTTAGATATTATGATGTCGGATTTTCACTAACTTTTCTAGTTTACGAGATCTAAACGCAACGGATGGACGGACAGACATTCCACACAAAACTAATAGCGTCTTTTCTCCTTTCTGGGACCGCTAAAAATACTCCCGCGTTTTTTTTTTTTGTTTTTTTCAACACGTTCACACAATAGCCAATTGGAAAAAGAAAACTTAATATTGTCATCGTCAAACTTGCTGGAAGCTGATTTGCCGAAATAACCGTACGAGCACATCAACTGGTGATACTGTTTATATCCGAAAAATATTATACGTTTATGAAATTAAACAGCTTACTGCGAAAATCTGACCTTTGCGTGCGGTCTTAGAACGTATCACCAGCGACAGTCGAGAATACACCGTACAATTGTTTAGTTATTTTCAGTGCTTTTTTATTAAAAAAATAAATGGATTGCCTAATCTTTTAACTATTAATAAATTAATAATAAACGCTAAAATTCAAGAAAATTAATATTTTTTCCCCACATTGAAAAAAGTGAAGTACGCCGTACGATGTGACGTTAAAAAAAAGCACTGATTCATTTCATTAAATATTCAATTAGTCAAAAGTTCCATTATTGTTACTACAAATGTATTTTTCATATACAATGTTTCATAGTGCAAAGAGTAGTTCAAACTTTATCACTACGTATTTTCCAAATAAAATCCGATTAGACGTCGAAACGATTAGGATTGGTTGCTTCTACTTATGTGTTTTTATTGTGAACGTTAAACGATGATAGCCTCTAAGACTCGGCTGTCTTTACCGAAACTGAACGGTATTTCGAAATAAAAAATGTAAGCTTAAATGGCAATTGGTAGGCCTATAATTGGTATACTGGGAAAATATTGAGTAACAAGTCCTTGTTTATGACCACTCATTTAGTTTTCGAAGTTGGTGACAATAAAATCTCCCAGCGCGGGGCCCCCGTCAGGCGCGGGGCCTGGGGCGGTTGCCCCAGTTGCCACCCCCTAAGACCGCTACTGCCCTCCAGAAGGCTTTAAGTTTAAAACCCACTCCAGTTGGTTTCGAGTTTTCAATCCAGAGAGGTTTGGGGTTAAAAAAAAAACTCTTCAATATTATTCTAAAACAAACTTAAGTCACCAAATTCTGTGAGCGTAGCTAAGGGAGTTTTGAGTTTGTTTAAAAAAAACTCCAGAGATTTTTTAAAAGTTTTTTAAAGTTTGTTGTTGTTTTTTTTTTTTTGCATAGACATTATTGCCAGCAAGCAGTAGTGAAAATTTACTTTAATTTTTTTTTTTTCTAATATCGTTTTTCTCCCCTTATATATAGCTTGCCCTGGATGTGGCAAAATATGTAGGTCACAGCTGGGACTGCACAGCCACGGGAAACACTGTATTCCTCACTAATCTTCGGACTCGAAGACAAGCCTATTATTATTATTATTATATAGCTCCTCCTTCGTGTTCGAAGATGAGCACATTTCTCATTTCCTATGGACTCGAAGATCGGCCGCATATGTGGCATGGGTGAGTTTTTCTCCCCTTATATTTCATTGATAATAGCAAGAGTAGTTTCCCCTCAGTTAACGCCCAGTGTTTACTTCCGTTAACTTTACCATGTGTATTTTTTATTTTGTAAAATTGCAGTGATAACAAGATTTAGATAGATTCTATCTAGACTAGATCTAGATCTAGCATTGTTTACAAAGGATAACGTGAAAAATATATTGAAATCCAGAGCTTATATTTTATAAATAGTAGATCTAATCCATTTAGTCTAAACAACATACGCATTCTTCCTTTGCTGAAATATGACTGACCTAGATGCTGGTCTAGTTACAAAAAGGCTGTTTATTGGAGGCTTGTCAAGTGACATTTCTAAAGATGATCTGATCGAGAGATTTTCGAAATTTGGCAAAGTTGATAATGTGAAGCTTACAACACGCTTTGATGATCAAGGTTATAAGACTAATTATTAAGATTTTTTAGAGTAAATAAGTCTTCTACTACATTTAAATTTATTTTATAAAATATCTTTTATTTATAATTTATATGATAGTTACAGTATTAGTATAACTATAACGTTAACAATAACAGTATAAGTATAGACTAGTCTTTTATCATTTATCAACTTGATTTATCTAGATTATAATTTATATTATAAAATATAATTTAAAAAGTAATAAAAATTATGTTTATTTAAACTTAGTATTTTTCACAATGAAGTTATTCAAATTATTTGAGTTTTATTTGTTAGATACATTACGCCTACAGCAGCATTTGTCTACCAGTAGTTATGAGTAGTTTGGTGTCACGGGTCAACAACTGGCAACAACACATACGGTCATACCAAAACTGGTTTTCATACAAAATAGTAATCACTCTCAAGTTCTCATTCTAAACAAGACATGATGAGCTCTTCATATTAGTCATATACTATCATATATAGAGAAAAGTTATAAAAAATAAAAAACTGTTGCTAGCATCCAATCGCATTTTTATAACCTGCTGTAGGCAGTGTAGGACTTAAATTTAATATGACTATGACACAGTAGTGGTAGGAGCTATTCCCCCAATTGGGTTAACGGAGAACAGTGTAACAGAGGTACCCCACATAAGTGCTATAAAGATAAACTCAAGTGTAATTTTGCCTCTCTGACATTGAGAAAGGTAGCTGGCAGATCACCTCTGTAAGAGACTCAAAGACCAAGGGACACACATTTTAGACCCAAAGAAAAGCCCTTGTTACCTTGTAGCACTTGTTTTTACAATTACTGTCTTTACTTTTCACTATTTGAGCTGAGTGGACCCAAAGGTGCCTTAAGAATTCAAATCTGGGACTCCTTGGTTCAGAAACCAAACACCTTACAACTGTCACTGCACTGGAATGAAAGACATTGCCATTATTGTTGTTATTATAACAAAACTACATAATTTTAGATTTTATAACACCATAAAAACATCTTTTTGTTCTTGTTTTATTGTTGTCAAGGTGTTCATGTGAAGTCCTTTGCTCATCTTGATCTTGAAGGTGAACAGTCCAAGTTAAAGAAATGTAAGAATACATTTAAGCTAAGTTTTATCACTTCAGTTTTCATTTTGGCTTCACATTAAGTGTTGTTGTACTTCAACACGGTTGCTTGAGAAATGTCAAATAAAATTAAAGGAAAAACAAAATAACAGCTTTTTAAGATGTGTGTAGTTAAAGGCCAAACTTCACACAATTTTTTTTATTGAAGATTGCTTTACAACCAAAAATAAAAAAGAAGCAAGTTTGTTTTATTTTCTTGAATAGTGTTCTCATTGATCAATGTACAATATTTTCCATTGCTTTGGAATCATTTCTAGAACAAATACACAACTTTAATAATGAACCTACTACAAAGTACCAGTAATATAAATCAAACATTTAAATAAAATGACCATTTATTTTGACAAAGCTTATATCAACTGACTCTGTCTGGCTAAAAGTACACATTATTTCTCTGACACCCAATCTTAGATCAAGCTGAAATATTTTGCAGTTATTTGTTTGATGTGACAACACAAGAATCAATCAAAGAAAAAATTAACCAACTAGTTAAGTAACTATTGGTAATAAAAAAAAATTTTCAAACAAGGGAAAGAAATAGTTCTTAACTAAAGTAGTGGTATTAATTAAATTAATCCCTTTTCCAAGGGAAAGAAATAGTACTTGACTGAAGTGGTGGTGTAAGCTGAATTAGTCTCCTTTATATTATTTCTAGTGAACACAACTATGCAATAGAAACAATATATAACTATACAATCTTCTATGTTCATAAACCCTTTGTTAGCAGAGTTTTTTTATCACCTTGGCTTGAGAGGCTTTAGCCCACAAGTTCAAATTCAGATTGTTGCCTTTTTATTTTTAAATACATTTGAAAAGCAATCTCCTGTTCTTTCTCTCCCTACCCTTTTCCAACTGGTCCAGACAAGTGATAGGATCATAGTGTATTGAGAATTTTAAAAGCATGAAATTGCTCTCAACAAAAACAATTGGTAAAAAATATTTCTAATTGTAGATTTATTATTATTAGTCTAGATCTGTTACAAATTTAATTACATGACTGATCCAAACTAATTGATACACATAATATAAGCTTTGTTTTCTTTAAAAGTATTTTCTTTGCATGTTTTGTATTTTTGCATTTTCAATATTTTTTTAAGATCAGTTAATTTTCATTACAGGCTTTGACACATACCAGAATACCAAGTGGAAAGGCTCCTGCTTAAAATTACAGTATGCTAAAGAAAGCTTTTTAGACAAGTAAGTGAAGATAAATATCCTTATCATTTTTTTTTATTTACCATTGAAACCTGATTGTGTAGCTGATTTTTTTGTTTTGTTTTGACAACAGTTGGAATCATCAGCAATCAAAAAACAAATGACATAAGTAAAATTCCAACACTTTTTTTTTATGCAGTTTGCCTTAGTGAAAAACTATTGTTCATTAAAGTGTCTATTAATTCTATACATCTCTTGAGTATAACCTAACGTCTTTCAAATTAGCAGTTATCAGAGTAATACGTATCATTATCTGCATAAATTTTGTGGTCACTAATTTTTCTTCCTTTGCTAACTATTTTGATTCTAGGCTAAAGAAAGAAAGAGAGAAAGAAGATGTACCAAAGAAAGTTGATGCTTCACCTGCAGCTCTAAAGCCTCCAGATATATCAGATATAAAGGGACCAGCAGTTCCTGGAACACCTCTTCCTGGAAAAACAGTAAACTATATAAAAAAAAACTATAAAAAAAAAGATATTTGCTTTTACTAATACTTTCTATCTCTAGCAAGCTGCAATTTTTTTATATATATTTTAGTAACAATTTTTAATGGATATGTTAAAGTTTTATATATTAATAGTGCTTATTATGAGCTTTTATTTAGCATTTATTTGCCCATTTCACATGATCTATATTTCCTAAAGATATGTTGGTATGGAGTAACTTCAGTAAGGTCATTATGCTTGTCTAAGTGCTTTATGATGTTGCTACATTAGTAGTGGACTGTAGTTTCCTGGGTCAGATTTTCTTGTTGCTTAGTTCTTTGAGTAATCTTGTTGGAATAACATCAGGTCCAGATGCTTTATTCTGTTGAATGTTCACTGATAGTTTTGGATCCCCTGTTCTTGTACATCTTTATCTCCTATGTTGTTGACTTGTTTCCAATTACGTCTTGTCTAAGGCTATCTCATTTCTTTTGCTTTCACAAGGTTCACACCAGCACACACAGTCTGTCTTCCCACTGTCTGATCTTGTGCTATTTCCTTCCAAGTACTTTCATTGATCTTTTAGTCATGATATGCACACACAGTCTGTCTTCTCAATGTCTGATCTTGTGCTATTTCCTTCCAAGTACTTTCATTAATCTTTTAGTCATGATATGCACGCACAGTCTGTCTTCCCACTGTCTGATCTTGTACTATTTCTTTCCAAGTACTTTCATTGATCTTTTAGTCATGATATGCATGCAGTCTGTCTTCTCACTGTCTGATCTTGTGCTATTTCCTTCCTAGTACTTTCATTGATCTTTTAGTCATGATATGCTTGCAGACATCTTTGTAGATTAATCTTGGGCAAGCTCAGCACAGAGGATGTCTTTGGGAATTCTTTCATCTGGCATCTGTTAACATGCCCTAGATAATGTAAACTTCTGTGTCAATATAGCATATTATAGATACTTTGTACATAGACCAATTTCAAAAGTCCTTGTAAGGGACACAATCTCTCTAGGAGATGTGCAAAATACCTTGCAAGTTCTTGATAGATGTATGTCGACCAGCTCTCACTACCATAAAGCAGAGTGCTCACTAAATAGGCATTGTAAACTACCATTTTGGTTGCTGAGGTCAATTTAGCATTTCCCCAGACTCATTTAGATCGTTTTACCATAGCTGCAGAGCTTTTTCTAATTCTTTTGTCATCTCGATGTTTAGATATAACTTGTTGGCAATAGTTGATCCCATGTAGGTAAATTCTTTCACCACTAGTTTTCTGTAATCCTGCTTGTGAATGGGAAGTGAGTGCAGTTCCTTACTAGGGTTCAACACCTTTTCATTGTAGCTTTAAGGCGAGCCAGGTTAAAAAGCTTTCCTTCAGATCTACTGTGGATATATGCTCCAAGGCACTGGCCAGAACTGCCAAAAAGAAGATGCCTAATGGTATTGGAGCTAGAATTCATCCTTGTTTTATCCTGCATTTGATGGATAATCTAGAAGCAGAATTGTTCAATTGTCATTTGTCATATAAATATATTTCCCTGGGAAGCTGACACAAGTTTAAAGGTCATTCAGTTTTATTTAGTACTGCAAACAGACCAATTCTGTTGACAAAGTCACAAGCCTTTCAATGAAAGCTATATAGAGAGGCTGTATTTGCTCTGTAATTGCAGTGAGAAAAAAAAAATCTGTTGTAGATTTATCTGCACTAAAGCTATTAAAGTAAAGAATACTTTCAATATTTTTATTTTGTGGAAACAAATGCAAAAGATCTTTATTCTCTTGTTCTATGTAATGCTTTGATATTGACTTATCAGCTTGATCCTGAAAATAAAGTTTTCCTTAAAACAAAATAGTTTAAGGTAGTTTAAAACCTTAGATTTTTAGGGTTACTGAAAGTATAACTTATTATAAAAACATTGTCCCCAGGATTGGGTGGTTGGAAAATATGGCAGAGTGTTGCCTATTATGAACCTAAAAAAGTCAAACAAATTAAAGGTAAGTATGTTTGCCACTTTTTTTATTATGTTTGAAGCAATTCTCCTTTAAACTGATTAAAAAAGTGTTTTGTTTTTACAAATTCTCATACAACTGTTTTAAGGAGAATTGCTTCACAATTTGAAGAAATTTTCTCTTTAAAATTTTGTCAGACTCGTACATAAGCATTTTTCTTCTTATTATTTTTTTGGGGTGTTTTATATATTTCTTTCTAGAATATTTTTTAAAGTGTGTCTTGAACCATTGTGATAGGATGATTGGCTTAACTGTTAATTAAGCTGACTAGTCAAGCCCATCTTGTGCCTCTCATTGCTTACATCTGGCAACCAAGAGATTTTTGTTATCATGATCTACACCAATCTATTTAATGATAGATCTGGATTTATATGCCTAGAGCACTTTGATGCTAGCCAAACTAATGCTACCAAAAAAATTAACACCTGTGGGATATCGTTAAATTTAGTATTCAGTATATGAATTTATATTAAATTATTCTAAATATTGTTTATTAATTTAGCTCACAATAGATTTCTGTAAATTCACCAAGTAAAGTAACCTATTTAGAGTATACTTTAGACTACTTGAAAGCCACATGACTAAAAAAAAAATTCCATTTAGCCCAGATATATTCTCAAAAGTCTGTATAATTCATAATTAAATGACATCAAACTGAAATGCTCTTGACACAATTCTAACTGAATTTTTTAAGTAATGAAATGTCTATGACACAGTAAGAAACTAGATAGAGAAGAAAAAAATGGGCTTCAATTAAAACTACATCTCATTATTTTCTTATTATATTAATATAAACCTGGTGGTGACACAGATGGAGGTAGTGGTATGTGTGTAGTCGGCTGACCCTAATCGCCCCAGGCCAGCTCTAGACGAGGGGTCAATCGTGAAACATGACAGTTCGGAAGGATCGGCGTAGTGAACAGAGCTCAGGAGAATTGTCATCTGACCACCCAGAAACGTCGAGCTGCATTCTGTCCTGTTCGGGAAGGCCAGCAGGGACCCTATATAAAGAGAGGAGGTGTCGCAGTCAAGACGATGGAGAAAAGGGTTCACGACAGCAGGTTTAAAGCATGGTCGACTACAACACAGTTCAGTGTTGTGGGTCTGTACCAAGCATTACGACAGTTCATTGCGGAGTACTTTCAAGTACAGTTGTTACAAACAGCGCCTTGGTCTGCGATTGAGTACGACCTGTGCAAGAGTTGATATGGCGGTATGGCTATTAACGAAGAACTATTTGAAAGGTCTGTGTTACGTGTTGCCAATTGTACAGCATTGGCTGTTATTTATTGGACATTAAACCTTTACATTATTTTGGAGCCCTGAGTAGTCAAGTTCTTTAATTTGGTGGTGTATGGCGCAGTTTGCAGAGAGCCGGGATAATGAGATTCTTAACAATATTATCATTATTCCAAGAACCATGACTATAAAGAAAAGATATTTAACAATAATCCTTTTTAAAATTCTTACAGGTGGTGAAACATGACCCATCCAAACTTTGCCATACAGCCAAAGTTTTTAAAGATGACTCTTTGGATTTATCATCTCCGTGTGAAAAGTTAACTTGGGAAATTGATACCCCAGACAGTGAGATTACAAAAAAGAGAAAAGGAGATTTCTTGGTAACACAGAATGTTAAAAAAGTTAAACAACACAACTCCACAATGTCTCCAGTACCTGACAGTATATGTAGGAACAATTTAGTTCAAAAACAGAACATATATATGCCTATGAAACCAGCCTACTCAGCAAAAAATCAGTCTACTAGTGGACTAGCTATCCCAGAATTTAAAGGGTTACGAATGCTGAGCACTAATCCTGCTGATCTAAAACTTTCACTGAATGAAGATTCTCCCAGTCTTGATGTGCCAGGCACAAAACTAGAAAACAAAAGTTTGACCAGACACAAAAATATGCCATCGAAAAAGAATGCTCTTAAAAGCTCAAATAAAGGGGGCATAAATACAGATTTTAAAAAAGGTGAAAATACTTCAGATTCTAAAAGTTCAACAAAAACACAGCAGAAAGAATCCAGCAATTCTAATTCCTCACAAAAGAAGAGAAACTTAAATATTTCTCCATTAGGTGTTGGTGCTAATAGTGAAGACAATGGAAATGATTCTGCTTCATCTGCTGACACAGATGAGATCATTGCAAGACATAAAAAAAAGTGTAACTTATCAATGCAGTCTAGTCTGGAGAATAAATTAACACCTGTGGCTCAGTTCAAAGCTCAAAGTGAAGATGACGGAAATGATTCTGCTTCATCTGCTGATACAGATGAGATCATTGCAAGACATAAAAAAAAGTGTAACTTATCATTGCAGTCTAGCCTGGGTAATAAATTAACACCTGTGTCACAATTCAAAGCCAAGCCTCTACCTTCCAGGTCCTTAAATTCTTCACTGTCTGACAACAGCCTGTACACATCAGAATGTTTTACATATTCTCCATGTTTATCTGACTATTCACTCCCCAATACATCTCTAGCCAATAGAACATTAGATGATAGTGACTTAGACAGCAATGACTTTGAACTTGTTGCAAAAAAACTGGAACAAAAAGCTGTATTCAAACCCTCCATGGTTAAAGCTAGTCCTGTGGAGACTAAAGCTGAACAGAAAGTTGGACAAATTTTTACGACTGTCAAAGAAAACTGTGAATCTGTTGTGAAAGTGATGGATTCTGAAGTTACAGAGAAAAAGGTATTTGTTGTGACCCCTGAAAGGGGGGAAGCCATTATAGTTTTGTGTTGTCTATCTGTCCATCTGTCATGGTTAAATTAAAAAACTAATAGTGCTATTAAAAATCAAATTTCACAATATTTTGTAGCATGCTAAAAATGTGCAACTGCTATTTTTGTCTTCTAAAATCAAACCCTTTCATTTTTAAAATGAATTGTACCCTTTTTTTTTTTTACAAAAACACCATTTTTAAAACAATTATTGCAATGTCTTTGATTCCAAAGATTATTGATGAGTGATTTGTTTCACATAACTCAAAAACCTGGTTTGTAACATGCATATTTTGTCACATCTGATGCAGACAAAGCCATTGTCTTCTAGGATCTCTTTATGTTTTCTTTTCATCTTCTTAGCCTGTCATTGTTTTTTCTTTGGGTCTCAAATGTGTGTTTTGTTGATCTAAACTATATATATAATTAAATACTTATTTATGTATTTTCTAGTCTATTAGCTACTTAAATTTACTGAATTGTTTTTTTTTAAACTAAGAATGGACATTCATTTTACATATTGAAACACGTTTAAAAAACAGATTTAATATGTCTATGTTATTTGTAGTAAAAAAAACACTGCAAACATCCAATATTAACCATCAATTTGTTCATCTCTTTGTCTACTTTGAGAAAACCATGCAAGTAGGACCATGTGTGTTGGAGTGACCGCAGGCATTAGTTTGAATTCATATTCTGTATAAAGGAAGATAGGATTGTGGTTATTGATATGATACATTTTTTTTTGCTTTATCAGCTAAATGCATATTAAAAAGTAATATATATATTATTTTAAAGGATAAAAAAGCCAGTGATAATATAAAAAGACTAAAAGCAATTAGAGAAACATCTAAGCTGAAACTCAAACAACAGATGGTGATACAGAAAGCATTAGAACATGTGGTAAGATAATACTAAATGTCTGTATTAGCTGGTTATTAGATTAGGATAATTCATTTGTATTTATCTTGTCTTTATTTTAAGTTCTAAATGTCAAATGTGTACCTTTTCAGGATTCTAAAGACTTTGGCTCTGTGAATAGAACAGTGTTTGCTAGTGACTCAGAAGAAGATGCAGATGATGGCCCTACTAAAACTTTCAGTGAGACCTCTGAAATGAAAACTCCTAAAAAGTCTAAGGTACTTTGATACTTCTAATAGTCATTAACTACCTAAGTTACCTAAACTGGCAAATACTCTTCAAAACGCAGATTTTTGGAAAATCACTTGCAAAATATGGAAAGAATTGGCTTTTTTAGATGTCATGGCTTATTTGATATTGTTTACTTTTTTTTAGTAAGGCTGAAGCTTATCACAAATTGTGTCTAAGGTTGTTTTATTTTTATTTCATGCAAAAGAAAATCCAGGCTGCTGCTTTTACCAATTTAGATTATTTTAAAAAGGCTTGCATATACTTATACAGTTCATTGAAATTTTAATTTAGAGAAATAGAGCAAAAGAGACATTTTATTCCATCTCCCACATTTATAAAGCCTGGTAATATATATATATATATATATATATATATATATCTAATATATAAAAGGAAAACAAAGGCGTATGTATGTGTGTATGTATGTATGTCCCCGTATAGAAATCAAAACCGTTTCACCGATCCTGACAAAACTTGACAGAAATGTTCCTTGGGTACTAACTTAGACCTGTATGTATGAATTGTAGCCCTAAAACAAACTTAAAACCCTAAAAAAAATTAAAGTTGCCTAACTCTTATTAAACTATTGTATCTATAAATGTAGGTCACCATTTCTTCTTGATATGACCGCATCGACACACTTTTTCATAGCGAGCTAGCGTAGTGATACAAATGAAGTTGACGTCAGAGGTCATAATACCGCGCATTATACAATAAAGGCATATTATTGAACTAATAAACTACGTACACAATACACTTTACTTTTCCATATGTGTTTTTTAAGCATTTATGCCCACAGCTACCGATTCGGTTTTATTTTAAGTCTTTATTTTCAATTTATTTTTTTCTTTCAGGTTTACTTATGCGCATTTAGACCTTAACACCGTCAAAGTGGGCGTGTAGCTAGATCTAGATCTAGGTCAAAGTCAAAGTGTTTAGTCATTTACTTGGCTCAATGTGTTTAGTTATTGACTAGACTACAATTGCATTCAAGTTTTATTTTTAGATTCTTGATTTATATCTACATAAAATTAATTATTATTGATTATAAATTTATATGTTATCGCTTTTTGTCACCCATTCATGTGTCATGCACATCGCTATGTAAACACACTATGGTTAGAGAGGCCGCGTAGTGATACGAATGAAGTTAACGTCAGGGGTCATAATATCGCGCATTATAAAAAGATATTATTGAACTAATACACTACTTACATAATGCAATTTACTTTCCAATGTGTTTTGTTTAATCATTTAAGCTTACTGTTACCAATTTGGTTTAATTTTAAATCTTTATTTTCAATTTACTTTTTTATTTAAAATTTACTTATGCGCATTTAGACCTGATAACGACGTACGAAATGAATGAATGATTTTGAAATGAATGAAATACGGCTAATGTGTCTACGTCAACACGCTAAGTGTATCTAGGTCGATGCAAGCTCACACTCACAGTATTTATAGTCTTTTACTATAATAACTACTGTGGCATTCAAATTGTTTAGATTTTAGATCTAGAGCTACATACAATTAAACAATCAATGTTATATTAACAATTACATCCATGTCTTCGATTTGATTATAAAAGATATTTTATTGCTTTTTGTCGCTTACAGAATTCACCAAGGCAACGCGTATTGAGGTCATGAACTTTCGGCTGTAAATAAAATTAAAAAACAGATGTTAGCTTTTGACTAATAAATTGAATAAACTCTATTTTGAGTTATTTTTTATATTTAGATCATTGACTATGATTGACAGTTCAATATTTTACTCTCTTAAATTTACGTTTGACTATACTCTTAAATAAGAATACACATTTGAAATATATATATCAAACTTCTTTCATTTCTTTGGTCCAATATCTAGGCTGGAACTCTTATATTCTAAAGATACTTTTCAGTTTCAGACGTGAGTTTATTCAATAATTTATGAAACGTAAACAAGACAGCGAGATCTATACTAGATTATATATTTAATAATGGTATACAGTGTACACTTTGCAGACGACTTAGCTCTTCTTTCTCACACACAGCAGCAGATGCAGGAAAAGATAAATGTTGTTGCAGACAATTCAGCTAGAATGGGTCTTACCATAAACAGAGGGAAGAGCAAGGTATTAAAGATAATGGCATCCAACTATTTACCCACTACAGTCCAAGGTGAGGCGCTGGAAGAGGTGGAAAGCTTCACATATCTCGGGAGTATCAAAGATCACCATTAAAGAACAGATGCAGATGTTAGAACCCGCATTGGTAAAGCTCGAGCAGCATTCCATCAGCTGAAGAACACCTGGCAATCTAGGGAAATAAGCACCACCACCAAGCTTAGGCTCTTTAACACCATTGTTAAGCTGATACTACTTTATGGAGCAGAGACCTGGAGAACCACCAACACCGCCATAAAAAAAAATCCAGGTATTCATCAACACCTGCCTGAGGAAAATTCTTATGATCCGAAGACCAGACAAGATCTCAAATGACGAACTGTGGCAATGAACAAAACAGCAGCCCATTGAAATAGATGTCCTTCAAAGAGGCTGGAGATGGATAGGTCAGAACCTTCGCAAGCCTGCATCCAACATCACAAGGCAAGTCTTAACCTGTAACCCCCCAGGAAAGAGGAAGAGAGGACGGCACAGGAATACATGGCGCTGCGATCTGGAAACAGATGCCAAGCAGATGGGCAAGACATGGCGACAGTTGGAGAGATTCGCCCAGAACCGAGGTGCCTGGAGAAAGATGGTTGGTGGCCTATGCCCCAGTAGGGGCCACAGGCAGAGATGACATGAGATGATGATATACAGATAGCGATAAACAATCTCTAAATTTTAAAAAAGTTAAACTCTATTAGATGACGTCGAAACAGGAAGATGCAACAACACATAAAAGCTGTATGTTAGATTCTTAGAAAACGATACAATGATCATTTGTGTTTTTTTTTCTTTTTTACTGTTAAATCTCATGAAGCCAAGACGAGGATATCAAATTTAGATCCACTTAGACAAGCTGCTCTGGCATATGTGTATGTTATGTAACAGAACACAAAGTTTGACTTTTGTGTACACATCGTACGGATAGTCTGATTGACTTTATCTGTTGGGACACTTCAGCATAATATGAACCAGGCATTCGATCTGATTACTTAAACACAGTATCAAGCGAAGTTTTTACTACACTGAATAAAGTTTCTTTAACAATGGGAGAAACAGATCTGAGCAGAAAGTTAAAATCACCTAACAAAATAAAAGGTTGAAATTTTTGTAGACAATCTATCTTTTTTATTACTAGATGAATCGATTTATTTTTTAAATTATCATCTTTTTTGTTCACGTCATTATTGATTATTCAAACGGACTAAATGCATGATATTTGTACAAAGAAAAACCCGAGCAAAGCCGGGTAAAATTTAGCTAGTATATATATATATATATAATTGAAAGTAAGGTCTTAGTATGTATATATGTCCTGCATAGAAATCAAAACCATTTCACCAATCGTGATAAAACTTGGCAAAAATAAGAACATGGCAGAGACTGTAATGTATGTTCAATGTCCATCCTGGGGGGGGCCGCGGGGGCCAAATTAACCTCTACGGTATGTTCTATTTGATATGAATCTGTTGGCTGAACAGGTCAACCCATTTTACCCACTCTACTTTAAGTTTCTTGCTGGCAAAGAAAACCAATGTGAAGGGAACATTTACCATGTTTAACATAAATCTAAATCTAATCCACTAGATCAATAATAAAAATGAATACCCAAACTAAGTCCTGCGGGTCATATCCAGCTATTTATTGTCTGAGTTTCTACATTTCTCTTTGTTTTTTTAACAGGACACACTGGAATTGTTTGGTAGTTCATCTGACAGTGAAAGTGATTATGAGGAAATGTTCAAATCTAAACCTCATTTTGAGGGTAAAAAAGGAGAACAAGTAAGTCCTAGAGGGTCATAATGTATTTGATATTTAGTAAGTCATTTGAGTCAACAATGTTACAATTATATTTAGTTGTTGTTTTTTCTATGGTTCAGTTATGTTTCATGCTGTAACTCTTGTTTTCAGTAAAACTCTTTTTTTTTTTTTATTTTAATTAATTTTTTGCCTTGCTCACAGCTGATGAAAATGGAGCGAAACTTTAATGACAGCCGTTTTAAATTAGATTCCAAGTTTGTGGATACTGACAGTGAGGAAGAGGAAGAGACGAAGCATGTAAATGAAAAGACCAGTCAAGGTTTGTAATAAGTAATACCCATTACATTTCGGGACACAAAATTTTGAGGCCTTTAGAGCTAGATCAGTACTTCTAGTTTCTTGTCATTTCTTACAAAATATTTAATTCATTTGCTATTCTATAATCCTAAGACTGAATGGCTAAAATGCTTAGCTGCCTAGCAAGAGAGCTTAAGTTTGACTCAGGCTGAGTTTTTTTTTGATAAGTGCAGCATGGAAACCTTCTCCCAAATACCCCCCCCCCTTTTTTTTTTTTCCCACAACACACACACACATATACAGGTCCACAAAAAAGGTTGGACCAGAGCACATTGAAGATGTTTGTAATATGAAAGTTGCACTACATAAAAGTACTTTAACAGAGCAGTCTAGTTTCTTCTGCTTTGTGGATGTATCTGTAACAGAGCAGTCTAGTTTCTTCTGCTTTATGGATGTATCTGTAACAGACTAGTTTCTTCTGCTTTAAGGATGTATCTATAACAGAGCAGACTAGTTTCTTCTGCTTTATGGATGTATCTGTAACAGACTAGTTTCTTCTGCTTTATGTATGTATCTATAACAGAGCAGACTAGTTTCTTCTGCTTTATGAATATATCTTTAACAAGAGTAGTTTATTCTGCTTTATGGATATATCTATAACAGAGCAGACTAGTTTCTTCTGCTTTATGGATATATCTATAACAGAGCAGTCTAGTTTCTTCTGCTTTATGGATATATCTATAACAGAGCAGACTAGTTATTTCTGATTTATGGATATATCTATAACAGAGCAGTCTAGTTTCTTCTGCTTTATGAATATATCTGTAACAAAAGTAGTTTCTTCTGCTTTATGGATATATCTATAACAGAGCAGACTAGTTTCTTCTGCTTTATGGATATTTCTATAACAGAGCAGACTTGTTTCTTCAATTTTTTGGTTATTTTATTGTTCACTAGACAGATATTACCCGCTGCCCGCGGGTCTTAATTTGCGTATTGCTGATGTAGTCAGTGATATTGTGCATTAGAAACAATTAACGAAAATAATAATGTTTAAAGTAAATCGAATGTGTGAATTCACGTTAAAAAAGAAATCATGAATGGAGATATAAATAGAAACTTGACCTTAATTTATGCGACATTGGGTAATAGTTGCATTCATGTAAAAAATGCTTTAGAAAACAAAATTCAATGTTAATTTGATTAAAATATGAAATGAATGGACTATAATTAGTATGTTTCTGCTTTTTTCTTTTCTTTTTTTTTTTAATCTTCAACAAAACACAAAATGTTATCCTCAGATAATGATCTTGAAGAAGAAAAAGCTGCAAGTCTCAAAGTTTTGGAAAATGTCATTGGAAAGTCTAAGCTAGATAAGTTTTCTGAGAAATTAAAAAGAAACACAAAAAACATTATGTAAGTGTTAATTATTAATTTTTTTTCACTTACAGATTTTATCAAAGAAAACAATAAAGGACTATTATTATTTTTTTATTCTGTAATGAAGCTAATAAAAACTAGTGTCTGAAAAATCAGTGCATATTTATCATACTAAATGTTTGGAAGACTAAATTCTGTATTAGATTCTTCTTTGTTCTCATTTTTATGTTGGAGCATTTAGATGATAGACCAATATTTGAGATGAATTGCGCAGTGGTTTCAGAATCATGGAGCTCTCCATATAGTTTTCTTTTTATTGGGGTGTTTTGAGGCCAGTTTCTTGTATGGGCCTCGTGGTAAAGAGAACAGTTTTGGAGGACATGGTTGGCATTCTCTGGTGACACTCCACATGGGCAGAAATGACTGGTTCCAATTTTGTCGCATTCTGTTGTGTCCGGTCCTGAGTCAAAAGATTATACATTGATCTTGTCAAGATAGCTGATAATAAGCATCATTATTCTTGTGATTTGGATGAGAGCTTGTCCATTTTGTATTTATTTTTAGTTTCTTCATTTCTTCTAGGTAGAGTGCAGAGTTTAATTGTGAGTTTGTCCTCCCATTCTTGGCGAGTGTTTCAGCCTTCTCATTTCATGCTAGTTGTATATGAGCTGGTATCCGTTGAATAAGTTTATTTTTTTTTTATTAGACTATTCTGATCCCAAAATTATTTTTTAGGAAAAAAGTTGTATAATTTTCCAAGTTTGTTGTTCATTTTTTGAGTATATTGATGTTTCTCTAGTGATATGAATACAGTCAGATTTGATCCCACCAAAGTATATGCTCAGAAAGAGGTCCAAACTAAACAGAACCTCACACCAGGCAAAATACCTCAGACTGAAAGGTACATTGTTTTTTTTTTCCTTTTTATTTTTGACAAATCCTGTAGTTTTTTTTTTTTTTTTTTAATGTATAATAATAATTTAGTCAATTCCAATAAACTAATCTTTGTTTGTTACATTATATTCCAATAAAGTGATCTTTGTTCACTATCTTATGACTCTTTGTCAGTAGAGTAACTGAAACATTTGTTTTGAACAGAGCAAACAAGAAAAGCTCCTTATCTCAGGGGAAGAGCATTAAAGAGGAAGAAACCAACAAAACTGAATTAGTAACAAAACAGAAGCAAGTTGCAAGCACCAAAGTTGAAACAAGTACAACTGAGAAAAAAGAAACCAAATCCAAACTTTCAGATCCAGAGAGTGACACTCTGTAAGTGTGTTTAAGACTTTGAATTAACTTCTAAATGTACTGGGTACTTCTTCTTTGTGTTTGATATAAGACATTTTGTATTGTGTTTTGAACTAACTTACTTCTAAATGTACTGGGTACTTCTTGTTTGAATATTACATAAACAGGTTGGAAAAAAATCATTACTTTTCATAGGAACTTTTCCAGCATATTTAAATAGAAGTTTGGATGGATGGGTACATAATAAGTTTTTTTCTTTAGTTTTAGATGTAATCAGAAGTCAATTAAGTTTTTTAACAGTTCAAACAAATAGCAGCACTTCTATTAGAACACTTTCTCTCAGTTAAGTCAATTAAGTTTTCTAACAGTTCAAACAAATAGCAGTACTTCTATTAGAACACTTTCTCTCAGTTAAGTCAATTAAGTTTTCTAACAGTTCAAACAAATAGCAGTACTTCTATTAGAACACTTTCTCTCAGTCTCCAAACAAAGGACACATCTGACAAGTCTACGAATGCTGTAAAGTCACGAGTACAAATGGACCAATCATGGCTTAATCACTTCCTAAGTCAAGATAGTGAAAAAGATCAAAGCAATACTCAGGGTTTCTCACTTTTGGATCAGTTTGGCAACATCTCTGGTGACAGTTCCAATGAAAGTGACATGGACACAAAAGTGCAAGGTGATTCTATTTTAAGATATTTAGTCTATATACCTTTAGTCAATGTGTAGTCACTCAAGGAAATTTTCTGAGTGTTGTTGTGTCTGTTCTCTGTTGTGGAATGTTGTTTTTAATTGAATAAGAGTCCATGTAATCATCACAATCTAATAAGGATTAATAAAGCAAACTTAGCCTTAATCGTTATTATCATTTGCCTTTATCTTCAAAAATTATGTAAGCATTCAGGTTATCAATTTCTAAGCTTTGTTTTACAATCCTTAGCTATTTCATACTAAGACAATCCATTGTACACATAAGTGTAACACTTGCCATCTGTTGGGGGGAATATAAACAACTATTTGTTGTTTTTGGGTTGAAATGTATGAACATTTCCTCTCGTCCCTTAAGTTTGCATTTATATATGTAAAACCACTTTTTCTCTCCATATTTAGTACCTCTATTTCTCTCCATATGTAATACCACTATTTCTCTCCATATGTAGTA
>JADKLZ010000687.1:17312299-17323551 GCA_021533235.1 Biomphalaria straminea
AGTACCACTATTTCTCTCCATATGTAGTACCACTATTTCTCTCCATAGCAGTATCTAAAGAAATTACTTTGAATAGATGTTTTGTACTTTATTTCTGTTTTCATTTATTTAATTTGTATATATTTTTTTGAATATTTAGCAATAAAACCAAAGGCAGTTTTGACTGGACTGTTTAAAAATTCTCAAGATCCTAAAGCTAAAACCACAACTTCCACAAATTCAGCCCTGAATTTGTCAGGTATGTAGGTCTAATGCTTCAATTTTAATAAACTTGGTATTCAAAGCTGTTTTTTTTTCTTCTTTAGGCTAACTATAAAATTCTAGATCTAGTAGCCTTAAAGACGTTATGAAGATTATAAAACAAAATGAACACCGTTAAAAATAGAAGTCTAGCTTTTTTAGACCAAATAGTATCAGATTATTTGAGAAGTGATCTTTCATTTTATTAGCCTTCAATGCATCATTCATATGCAACATTAAATGAGCAGGATTTCTTTGTGAAAAAATCTACATTGAATTTTTGTGTTTGAGAGATGTGCTCCAGACTTTAACAATGTGAGACCTTGACAAGAGCCTCCAGTATTTTCTATTGGGAGAGGAAGCAGTTCATTTGTATCCCTTCATTTTAAATTCCTCTTCTTACATAACTAGCATTCAAGCTTTTCAATCTTATTTTACATCCACTTCATTCCTGTTTCTGTCACATATGCCTCAGTGGGTGACTATATAGGAATTATATATTTTCACACATTCTATACTGACTTTTCTTGTGCAGATCAGCCTGGCAAGGGAAATAATACAATGTCAGATTCAGAGAACTTGGTGAATAATACAATGTCAGACTCAGAAGATGAAATGGATGAAGATGACTTGTCCGAAGAGGATAGCATGTGAGTTGACACTTGTGTCCACATTTATTTATAAAACTGTTTTAGTCAAAAGATGAAAATGTTAAAGTATTCACTTTGTTATAAAAACAAAATACAGTTGAACATATAGGCCTATCAACAAAAATCTAGGAGTTGGAAATTATGTACAGTTTACAACTCCCAAAATCAATTTTGTTAATAATCAGAATCACACTAAAATAAATGATTATACAAAAGAAGATCATCATTTTTAACAATGCTACAGAGATTTTTGATATTTGGTTGGATTTTTGGTATTTTTTGATAGTATAGAGTACTGATAGCACAGACCTCCTTTCATGAAAGTTGGGGGGGGGGGGGGGAGAGTAATGGAGAGTTTTAACCCATTTTATGGCCAATCAAAATACAGGGTTATATAGCTTGACAGCTCATTGACTAATTGAATTCTGCACCTCATATAGGGGAAATGAATTCACTTTCTTTACTCAATAAACTTACCAGATGTTAGAATAGTATATGGCACTATATTACAGTTCTTAGATCAATGTATACATTTATCAAGTTTAATTTAATAAAGCTGTTTGTAAAAAAAAATTATTTTTTTTTCAGATCAGAACCTGATGATGAAGTTAAAAAGCTAGGTGTATATGAGGAAACAGATCAAGCTCTAATTAGTAAGTGATTAGTAGCGCTATTTTTTTATTTTTAGAAAATCTTTGGGGGAGGATGTCAAGTGCCCAACAAAAACAAAGGATAGTTTTTTTAAGTAGAAAGCAGTTTTAGGTTACTTTTACTTTCACCTTGAGTACAGGTATCTAGGAACTCAGCATCCACTTTAATGTAGTTTGATTCAGACCATTTTTCTTAGGATTCAACTTATTTCTTTTTAAATGCTCTACTAATCTATTTGGTTAATAGACATCACAAAATGACATGTTTTTCTTTCAGATGCTGGTAGAGTAGATATTCGATTTACTAAAGAGGAATGGCGCAAGCATTGGGAAGAAATTAGACCAACTCTTGTAAAGGTAATTAAAGTCAAATGTTTTGTTATTTTTTTTAGTTGTATATTTTGTTAACTCTTTTATTTCCAAATGTTTTCTACTTTCAGCTGTATAAAAGAAAACATAAGGAGGCTGCAAAAAATAAGCGTGTACAAAATGAAAGAAAACGAAAGCAAGACTTTTTGAAAAATGTTAAAAATAGAAATTGGAGACATATTAAAAAATAAAATGTTACAATATTTATTAAATAACTATCCAACACAAAATATCAAGTTTGTGTCTTTTATTCTGTCATATGAGTGTGTTTACTTAAACAATACAGCCAACATATTTAGGCATACAAACAGATGGCATAATTTCTTGAAAATACATGTCTTCCTATTTTGCATCTGTCCTACATTGTTACACCAAAAAATATAGAAAACTAACAGGTCAAATAAATTAAAGTGCAGCAGCTCCAGAAATTATCTCAATAAGTTCTCTGGTGATTACAGCTTGACGGGTTCTGTTGAAGGTCAGAGTCAGTTTTCCAATCATTTCACCTGTTTATAAAAAAATTCATTTTGGATAATATAGTGACTACACTGTAAGGCAAAAGGTTAAATTATTATCTGTTATTACCAGTGCATAACCAATACAGTATTAAAAACTTGAATTTTTACTTTGTGAACAAACAAGGCTGATTTGAATATGTCACTAGGCTGGAGTTGGCCAACATGACCTAGTTTGCCCAAAACTGGGAAGAAATTTTTATTCTAACCCTCTTTTAAAAGCATGCTAAATTTTATAAACTGTACTAACCTGCATTCTTGCTAGCAGCATCCATAGCTGTCATTCTGGAACTCTGTTCGCTGCAAGCCCCTTCTTTCATGGCAAACAGAATCAAACTAGCCAAAGAAAACTCATTGTAGCTTTTTAAAACATCTTCATCCAGACTGTCATACAGATTGATTTTCTGAGAAGTCTGAATGGCCTCAGCATTGTAGAGTGGCAATTCAGTGGTAATATAAGAGATCACACTCCTGAGGACAGATATCAGGTACAAATAAAAAAAAAATAAATGCACAATAATAAGCTTCAATAACACCCTATGATAGAAAGACGGGCAGAGCAGAAATTATTTTACAAAGATTAAATAGCCACACACACAAACACGCCAATCAAACATTAGTTATAGAGATAATAGTTATACACAAGAAATAGTCAACTGAGAATCAAGAAGGCAAGCAAATGTGATCATACTGCACTATTTGAGAACAATGCTCAGAACAAGGACAGCTAGGAAAATACACTTAAAATGTACAAAATACAAAAAGGAAAATAGACCAAAGAAGAAAGCTGTAAATGCCCGTCTCTTAAACCCATTCGCAAGAAAAGTCACCAGAAGTCATCCAGTGCTAGACAACTAGAGTCACTGAGGGTTGCAAATACTAACATCACAGTGCTAGACAACTAGTCACTGAGGGTTGCAAATACTAAGTTGTTTCATTTCTTTTATCTTCAAGGGCAAAAGGATTGAACAAGATATAAGAAATTTTTGAGATCTGGATAAGTTAACTATTTGTTTTAACATAGTGGAAAACAAATGTTTAAGCTACAAGTAACAGATCAATGGTTTTTTTTTAATTTACTACATCTCCCAAAATAAAATCAATATCAATCATTAAATGATTTGAAATGATGCATATAACTTGACTTACTTGAAAGTATTAAAGATTAAAGTTGCTCTGTCATACTTGTAATCCAAATTCAAAAGTGTATTTGCCACTAAAGCTGCATCAGTAAAACTTGGAGGCCGCTTACCATAGTCATTGAAACTGACCAAAATATTACTGGCTAGAGTTCTAGATGAAAAAAAGAAAATAGTGTTTATAAATGCTCTAAACAAAAACTTACTTTATAAATGTTCTAAACAAAAACTTACTTTTATTACTTATAACAAAAAAAAAATGAATTGCTATTTCTAATTTACCTTTGTAAGATTCCTTTAGCCTTATCACCAATGACAACAAATTTGGTATCAACTGTAGAGCCTTCTTCTTCCTTCTTGGCCCTGACATATTTGACTACAGAAGAGTGGATACCACCACAAAGACCACGGTCAGAGGACATAACCACTACAAGATGGTTTGGTTTAGTTTTATCCTGGGCTATTTCTGCCTTCTGGTAAAAAGCTGGATATGAGCAAAAAGCACAAAGTTCCATTTAATTCTATTTTGTTAAAGACAAACATAACAAATAAACATAAAACAAGTAGCATAAAGGCTACAAACCTTTAGCTCCAATACCATACTGGCGGGCTGGTTTTAGTTCTCTTTCAGCTTTGGCATATTTGGCAGCAGACACCATCTTCATGGACTTTGTGATTTTCTGAATATTTGTAACTGACTTGAGACGAAGTCGGACTGGCGATAGAGAATTGTTTTTAATTAAAATTTTTAACAAACATAAAACAAAAAAATAAAACAAAGTTTAAATTAAATATTGAGTAGAAATTATTTACTTATAAGCAAAAAATTTTAAGGAGACATACTTTCCTTCAATGTTGCCATGCCACGAGCCTGTGCTGCTTGGCCACTGAAATGTAAATGAAAAAGTCAAATAATTAGATACTGATTTTATTAAATAAGCAGTTAAATATCAAATAGTAACATAAACAGAAATGGTATTTTCTCCCACAGATAATAATCTGTTCCATTTTAGTATTAATCTAAACTGTCATATTTTGTGTCTGACAATAAAATTAAAATGTCTTAGTAAAGTATTTATATGTGGTCAATCAAATAAGGAATTACAATAATATATAATCTTATATTAATGTGTTGGCTTGTTTATAATAGAAGATTTAAGATCAAATGGCTATATAGTGTGTTTTTATGTGTGACTATTAAATTAATCCACTTGATGCACATGACATGTATTAAAAGTGCATCTCTGTAAAAACTATGTAATTGATAAGTTTCAAGCAAATTTTCAAATAACTTTTAAAAAATGTCTTTCAATCAAATTTCCTCAATTAGTAAGCAGATACAAATTTCATATTGGAATTCAATTTCATTGTTTAAAAAAAAAATTTAAAATGAAATATTAATTTATAAGACTTCCAGCCATCTCACTGGCCAAAATCAAAGTGCCTAGAATAGATCTAGATTCTAGAATAGTTTGTAGATGATCTTGTTTTTAATCTAGACATAGATCAATGTTTTATTTTAATCAAAGGCTGCAGTTATTAAATTTGAAATGTTTTATTTCTTCCCAGCACTTTTTTTAAGAGGAATATTTTGAATAAAAAAATGTACAGTTTACAAACAAAATAAATAATAGGTCAAACCTAGCATTTGAAGTCTAGACTTAGTGGCCTGTGAATAATAACACAAGAGAATGGCAATCATCAGCACAGCACTGTGCTAACAAGATGCGTAGAAATTCCCCTATCAGTTTATCAGTCTTTTATGACGCTAGAAATTCCACTTCTTCTTCTATCAGACTTTTTTTTTTCAGACTTTTCACAAGATTTAAAAAGATAAGATGCTTAAAATAATTATTTTTTAAATAGGATCTAAATCTAGATCTATGTAATAATGATAATGCATTAATGGTTATTATTACATCTAATTCAACTTCAAGTGAATTATTCATACTTTGTCCATCTCAATCTGCTCTGGACTCAGTCTGCTGGTAACTGACTAGATCTAGAGTAAGGGACGGATGTCGGCCACGCTAAGCCAATCTCCGGCCATTTTTTAAGTTTCAAAATTTATAACTCTGTAATGGTCTAACCTATAAAAAAACTGAGGGTATCAATGAATTCATCATCCTTTTGTCTATAAAAATAGCTTCTTTGCAATGTATCACTACGTATAGTTAAAATTAGATCTAATGTGAAAAGGGGTAGGTTTGGTTTTCTGATCGGAAAAGTAATCGTCATGTTTTTTGTCTCTGTTAAAGTTGTGGGCCGGTTTGGAGATTTATCGGTCACATCAAAGGAAATATATGTAAAACATGTTATTATTAAGACATTTCATCCTTAATTTTATTTTTTGTACATTACACAAGCCATATCGTCACTTTTCCCACGCTCCACGCTTTCACTCTCGGCTCGTAACTGACGTCACACCTTGGCCATTACTTTGGGCCTAGCTAGGGAAAAAAATCGCCTCTGTTATGGGGGACAAGAGGAGGAGTATACTCTCTCTACTCTACCTTATTGTCTCTACGGGGCACTTTTTTTTTCCCGTAGCACAGCTCCACTAGCGTAGTGTGTGCCTGTCTCACCTTAGCCTTTTTGGTACCAGTTGATCGATAATCGCTAGTCCCTTCTCTCTCTCACCAGTTTTTTTTTCTTAGAATGTCTCCACTCTTATGGTGTGCTTAGGATACATGGAATAAAGGGGAGTGGGGGGGAGGCTTCATACCCTCTTTTGATTTTAACAATCTTTTAGACCACACATAGCATCTAATAGTGCATATTTATCTACTTATCACAAGCCCAGTGCATGTTGATGTTTCACACAAAGGCCTTAAGCGCACCTGGTCAATCAATAATGTAGGCTCGAAGTCTACAATGATATTGCTATTGTGACTTATTTTTCAGCAGCCTATTGATGCTGATTTAGTAATGTATAATATTTTTCAGCAGCCTATTGATGCTGATTTAGTAATGTATAAGGATGTGCACATAATTGCTATAACATTTGTACATATTAGTTGCATATTAAATGGTTTAAAATAAATGGTTATATGTTTTGCATATACGCCGACTTAGATTTTTAAAAATAAATATATTATGATTTTTTTTAGTGAAACACCTAACAAACACACACAAGAACACATACATAACTTAAATAGACATTTTGTACTATATTATTTTGACAAAAATTATTTCATTAATAGTTAAAAAAAAACCACCTTCTAAGGAGCGTCAAGTCATTTCCCTTTGATGACTTGCCTCATATGACGATATGTTTTCTTATTCAGAAATGGTAAAACTTGTGGACCACCCCCTATTTACATGTCTAATTGGGTTAAGAGAGTCTGGGTTTTGAAATTTAATTGTTTCTATGTCTATTTAGAAGCATTTTATCTGGGTTTTAAGTGGCTGATGGATCTAGGGGCTTAAAAATCGTCTTAGCTCAAGACCCAATTTCGTTCTTCCCCTTGGGAGAAAAAAAGGTCAGTTTTACAGTAGTCTACTTTGAAACCAAATAAAATTACTTTTTCTCAATGAAGAAAAAGGGAGCTACATGTCGGAAGTGTGACAAAATAGTCCATGCGCAATATTTAAGAGGAAGTTGGGCAGTAAACATTCTAATAACGAAGATTTAATAATAATAAAGTGTGGTGACCGATATGCAAGATGAAACCCGGGTGGCCGGCATCCATCCTTTACTTGTTTTTACTACTAAGACTACGTCGACTACGACAATAGTTAACACTACTGACACTAGAATGACTAGATCTTCTCTACGTCTATACTAGATTGACAATCTATATTTGCTTTTAAAAATAATGAATTCTTATCATGTTATTAGTATTAGTTTATTATTAGTCGTTAGATCTTATAATTCTTATTCGAGAAAGCACATCTAGTAGCTAGAATCAAGATTTTTATATAGATTTATCTTTCTATATTCTATATAATCTAGTCAATCTAGAGTAATTTACTTAATTTAGACTTTCTAGAGTCTACAAATACTAGTTACTAGTCTAGATTCTCTACAATTCTTTTTAAATTATTTTATAATTATTGTTAAAAAAACTTTTTTTTTACTTTTTCTACTTCAGTCATGAGTTAACTCTTGTCTCTAGTCGACTAGATCAAGTAGATCTTTTATCTAGATGATAGATTTACTAATCTACTATCTAGTGACAGAAGAGTCTAACTAGAATAATAACTCTTTTGTCTAGTCTAGTCGACTCAACTCAACTCTAGTCTGACTGAGAGTACTGAGACGACATTAGACTTTAGTCTAAAGTTCTAAACTAGTCTACTACTCTGACTAGATCTAGATTAGAATTTACTTGGCTGTCTAGAGTCAGAGATGAGATCTAGACCTACACTACAACTCTAGAAACAAGTTATTTAAAATAATGATTGTTTAGACTATTATCTAAATCTAAATTTATATATCATCTTCTTTTTTACCATTGTGGCAACAGCAAAGGTGCTGCCCTTGACAAAATCGTCTCCATCTTGATCACAGAAAACCGGTGTACCATGGATTCTTTAGGGATCCCAAGATTTTACTCCGAAAAGTCACAAGATTACAAAGAAAAAAAATCCAGATTTTAAAAAATTTCTACTTGCAACATTATTATTACATTTATTTATTATATTAATTATTACATTACCTTGAAAAATAAATTAGGTCTAATATTCTAATTGTAATATTAAAATGGTGAGCAGAAATGAGTAATTTTACAATAATTTTAAAAAGAATAGATTAATAGATCTAGGTCTTTGTAGAATGAATAAATATGCCATATTATATCCTACAGACAGTGGCGTAGCTAGCAATGTGCGGGTGGTGCGGGCCGCACGTGGCATCAAGTAATGGGGGGCATCAAACTGACGACAAAATTTCTCCGTAAAACTACACATTCTACTTACGCAAACAGATGTGCTAGTTATTTATTTTTATTTTGGTAATTTTGTATGTCTTAAAAATTAGATTAAATTTAAGCTGTAGACCTGCTTGAATCACATTTTACCAGAGTTGTTTAAATCTCTGAAGGCAAAGCAATTATACACTTTTTTTGAAACTCTACTTGATGTTGCTTCATTGTTCAATGCATCGGTTATAGATACGTTTATAATGGTGTTTTTATTTACTAATTAAAGTTTTATGTTACTGTAATGTAAAAAGAATCAGCAAAAGGGAATGTGTAAAAGCTTTCAAATGCTCGGTTCTTCAGGCAAATGCCAAACGGCGAGAAAGTTTTGAGAAAGTGGATGTGTTGCTCTGCCAAAAAAAATATTTTTTGTTGTTTCCTTTACACACTCTTCTCAACAAGATCAAATATTAGATCTACATTTAAATCCAATAATGGGTTCAATGAATGGTGGAAGTTAGAGTCAAAAATTGAAACAGCCAGAGCACACATTCGGTGATCGCTTTTTTAAAAATTACTTTTCTATACCGCATCTTTTATGCTTACAGCACGCTAATTGGTCAAATCTCTTTTGTGGATTAGTGGGGGAAGTGGGAATCTGGGATGTTTACAATGCTGCCTTTAGGTGCTCAGTAAATAGGCTTCAACTCTGCTAGAGTCGGGATTCGAACTCAAGCCCCCTTTTTATGTGGCCAAGCCATAGCCAAGCGTTTTAGCTTCTCAGCCACACATCGTTTGCTTGGAGGGAACTTGGAGTTTGTCTGTGAGTAGGCAGTAGTATTGATAGCAAGGCTCAAGATTTAAACCAGCAAGAGAATCTTGCGCATTTTGTGTTTTCTCTTGAAGCTGAATCTGTCACTCCGCGAGGGCTCAAGATTTAAATCAGCAAGAGAATCTTGGGCATTTTGCGTTTTCTCTTGAAGCTGAATCTGTCACACCACGGGCATGGGTAAAAGTTGAAAAAGAATTGGCAGGACAAAATCAAATAAATATCTTTGAATGAAATTACTATCCAAACACGATCCATTCCTGAGAGACCGAATAGGTCTACTTGCATGTCCCCAAAAAATACAAAACTAATTTATTATAATATTAGTGATCACGAAAACAAAAATCGTTTAGAAAGTTTTAAAAGCAAAATATTTCTCGATTATTTACAACATTGCACTTAACGACTACTAGCTGGATCGGTACATTGTCATGCAGAGCCTTAAATATATCAATTTGCCATAACTAAACCAAGACTAACATTGAAATACTTCTTTTAAAAGGCAATAGGCCATGCAGAATGACAACATATCACAACTGGAAGGAACACGTGCAGACGTCAGTTTCTGAGCAGAAGGCAGAATGCTGCAAAATAAAAGCACTACCCATGCCTCTAACACAGGAGTCTGTGAAGCAGCGAACATAAGGATCAAGAAGGAAACGCAGCAGGGTGGTACTTTTTTCGTTTTTAGTCCAAAAATTAAGAAAGATTGATCGACTTTTTGGATGAAAGCGGGACATTTTATGAAAAACGTGACTAGAGGTCCAAAAGCGGGACTGTCCCGCCTAAGTCGGGAAGTCTGGTCACCTTAGACGGAGGTATGCTCCCGTCGCGTAGCACCTCTGTGGAAACGTCCGATAGCACACATAGCTCTCAGGGAGTTACCACACGTCCAAACCCCCACCGATCGTTCCCTAATGGGGGCCATACGGGTGGTGATGGACCATCGCACGGGTTCGGTGGGACATTATAGGCATATGGAGTTAATTTAAGTTAAGTTAATACTTAATAATTTTCTTAGACGTCGATGGAATATCCATATTTAGCAACAATATTGGCCCTAAACATAAACAAAAAGGCCATATGATTAGATGAGTACGTTAGATCTAACTTCTAACTGAAAATGTAGTTACATTTCGTTTGATTTTTTCTTAGAGTAGGCTAACATAGATTTGTATTTTTCTGTTTGTAAGCTTCTTCTAAAAGTTTGTTTTAAATGTCCACATTTAAATTTCAATATAGGTTTAGTATTAATGGATAATGCTAGTTTAATATATAAAAGGGCCACGGTTGTCCCCTTTCAGTCGTGGAACAACTATATGGGTAATTTTATAAATATGGTATAAAAGCCTGGGCATTAAAATGGTCGGAATGTTGTCGCACAGTCAACAGTTCCATCCCCTCTTCTCGCAGGTGATGTGATTGAACGGCTATTACCAGATTCAGTTTAGATCAGCGGCATCGCAGGTTCATCTAGTGAACAGCACTGTATATATATGCTACAAGCTGCAGGCTAAGGGTCACCGGCTCCTGAAGTTTGCTTAGGCCGTACCAGACATCCGGCAAAAGAAGACCAAGTTCAATCAGCCTTTGCCTAAAGTGTTAAAATGTCCGGCTTTTTTAGCGGCCCCCGTAAGGGAAAAAAGCCGCTATTAGGTTTGTGCAAAATGTCCGTCTGTCCGGGCGCTCAGGGCGCCAAAACTAGAAGAGATACGAAAAATATTTTTTCACCATTAAATGCGGCTTGAAACGTTTAGGTGCAACGGCTACTTTTAGTTTTCTAAAAGCAAACCGTTTAATTTCTAAAATTAATTATGCAAGCGATTTTTAGCGACCCCGTAAGGGGAAAAAGCCGCTATTAGGTTTGTGCAAAATGTCCGTCTGTCCGTCTGTGCACCTGTCACACTCAGGGCACCGAAACTAGAAGAGATACGAAAAATATTTTTTCACTATTAAATGCGGCTTGAAAAGTTTAGGTGCAACGGCTACTTTTAGTTT
>JADKLZ010000687.1:17332397-17344303 GCA_021533235.1 Biomphalaria straminea
ATGTATGTATGTATGTATGTATGTATGTATGAGCCGAATGGAAATCAAAACCGCTTGACCAATGTTGATTAAACTTGGCAGAAATGTTCCTTGGGTACCAACTTAGGCCGTAGTGTAGGTATTGTATCCCTAAAACAAACGTAAGACCCTTAAAAAAATAAAGTTGACCAACTCTATTAAACTATTCTATCTCATAAATGTAGGCCATAGCTTCACGATTACACTAACTTACGGAACTATTAGGCCTAGATCTACATGTGTCGCGCAGTGGTACAAATGAAATGAATGTCATAGGTCATAATTATAATATCGCACATTATAAATGCATATTATTACAGTAATAAACTATTTACATAATACATTTTACTTTTTATTGCATTTTTTTCATAACATTTAAGCCTACAACTACCGATTTGGTTTAATTTTAAGTCTTTATTTTTAATTTACTTTTTTTTCTTTCAGATTTACTTACTTATGCGCATTTAGACCTGATAACAACGTACGAAACACTGTTATTTTATCTAGATCTAGGTCAAATCTACGATGCTGTGTCACACAAGTTTTTATTTATTGACTAGATTTCTGTGACATTCAAATTGTTAGGATTCAAGAGCTATACAAAATTAAACTAACAATATTACATAAACAATTACATTCACGCGTTCGATTTGCTTTTAAAATATAGGCTAGATCTATTGTATTGTTTTTTTTTGTCGCCTACACGGCTAACATGCCCAACAGTATTCACCGACGCAACGCGTATTGAGGTCACGAACTTAGCGTAGTGATACCTCTTGACAACATCGCTACACATTAATTTACATACGTGTTAACATTTCTTCTCATGCATAATCCCGCACTTGACAAAATGTGAATGTTGTTAACCTACATACTGATTTAGATTTAGATCGAGGTAAACACAAGCTTAAAGTTTTTAGTTATAGATTACTAAGGCATTCAATTTTCTTTTTAGAATAAATATCTATATCTAAACAGAATTAAACTAACAATGTTATATTAACAGTTGCATTCACGCGTTTGCTTAAATTATAAAGTATATTTTATCGCTGTTTCTTTTTTTTGTCACCAAGGAGACGTGTCAAGGGGTCATGAACTTACATAGCTACACAAAAATAAAAACAGATGTTGACCTTTGAACAATAAATTGAATAATTAAGCTCTATTTTGCGTTATTTTTTAATTTAAATTAATGAGAATTCTTATATAATACAGACGTTACTTCAAAAAAGAAGATGATTACGTCCTACGCATATAGCATACTCTCTTATATAGGCTACATGACTATACTTTTAATTAACAATAACTATTTTAAAATTAGATCTAAAAGCTTTCATTTCATTGATGACCTAGATCTAATTAACTACTTTCTTCTCATTTGGAGGCTGGAACTCTTATATTTCTAAAGATATGGGAAAAAGAAGTGCCACCAGAAAAGAAGGAGGGCTACCTCATCAAACTCCCAAAAGAAAGGCGATCTTAGTTCCTGCTCTAACTATCGAGGGATCACACTACTGTTTATTCCAGGGAAAGTGTTTAATCGCATTCTGTTAAACCGAATGAAAGATGCTGTAGACCCACATCTCCGTGACCAACAAGCCGGCTTTCGAAAGGAGAGATCATGCACAGATCAGATAGCAACACTACGTTTAATTTTGGAACAGTCCATGGAATGGAACTCCCTTCTCTACGTCAGTTTTATAGACTATGAGAAGGCATTAGACAGTGTGGACAGATAGACCCTCTGGAGACTTTTGAGACACTATGGAGTGCCTGAAAAAATTAATAACATCATCAAGAAGTCATATGAAGGGATGACTTGCAGAGTAGTGCATGGCAGACAACTGACAGAGGCATTTGAAGTCCAAACAGGTGTGAGACAATGCTGTTTACTCTCTTCCTTCTTATTTCTAAGAAAAGCCCGAGCAAAGCCGGGTAAAATTTAGCTAGTATATATATATTGTTACGACCTAGCCATTGCGCATCGCAAGTCTGGCTAGCACCTCTAGTGAACGGATTAGAAGACAATGTTTACAGGGAGAGTAACGACTTCCGCCTAAGGCTAGAGGTGGAATTAAAGACACTGTAGTGTAATGGAGATGTTATCTTGTGTCCTGTGATGTCTTGTCAATAAATATATGTCTCGTTGAGTTGGCCTTGTCTCTTATATTATTACAATGGTGTCAGTAGTGAGGATTTTATAGGCAACTCAACGAGACGAGGTAGGATTTAAACACAATGACATCGTTGAAAACATTAGACCAACTCTCAGTTAAAGAGCTTAGAAAGGAACTCCGTGATCGATATGAGAAGCTTGGTGGTACCAAGGAGGTGCTTACAGCTCGTCTACGGCAAGCCTTGGTGGATGAGGACGAAGATCCGGAGACATACATATTTGAAATAGAGCCCGATATTTATGAGCTCATTGGCAAGATGCATGAAGGTATTGTTGCAAGGTTTGAACAAATGAACAGTATGGGGAACAAGATAGACGAAATGGTATCACAAGTAGAAGGCCAAATAGACCAAATTGATGACATTCAGTCGCAAGTAAAAGGAGGAATAAACTCGTTGATGAGGGAGCCGTTGCCTGTGGACTCGTTGGGGAAGAAGTTGCATGGTCAGGACTGTGGTTGCACAAACAGTGGTGACGGAGACTCTGGGGATTTGAGCGCCGTCTGTGTCTGTGTTGTGGGCAAGTCTTGTGGTTGTGACTTTAAAGACGAGGAAGGTGACAACGATTGCTGCGACGATCTTGAACGGAAAGAGCGAAATGAAGAAACTGACGTCTGTTATGTGCCCGATGCGTTTGTTCCTGTTGCACCTGTTACCAGTACCTGTATGAGCCGGACAGGTCAAGACAACGTTTGGTCTGCGTCTAAGCCTATTACTATAGACCTTAAAGACCTCTGCCTATCTGCCGGTGCTCATGAAGAAAATGTGAGGCTCGACAACTGCATCCAGAACTTGAGCATGAACTGTAAGTGTGGCGCCTTACACGGGGAATGTGGATGCCAAGAAAACCATCAAGAGGACATGTGTACCTCTGCCATCATCATTGACATTGGCATAAATGAATGTCAGTCAACCCACACTACATCGGAGCTGTCAAGAGGAAGACATCTTCCACTTGAACTTGAAGAGACCTATCTCCTGGACGTGAGACTGTTGGCTGAGGATGACTGCTGCGCGTTGGACTTGGTTTGCAACTTGGCTGAAGTTGAACCTGTAGTCCTCACGAGAGACGTCTGTCGGAAGGGTCTGCTGAAACGGCGTGTCCGATCAACGGCTGTGCTGAAGAAAACAGTGCTCGACACTATCTCGTTGAGTGTCAAACGGCCACGCCATCGTCTCAACAACAGCCTGGTCAACTGGAGAAAGAGAAAGCGACGGCTGCGGAAAACTGTGCAGATGGATTCGTGGGCAACAGGCACCCTACCGCCTGTGGCTCCCACTGATCGACCTCCACCTGAACTGTCAAACCTCAGCTGCAGTGTTTTTCTTTTCGGGACGAAAAGTGTTAAGACGGGGGCAATGTTACGACCTAGCCATTGCGCATCGCAAGTCTGGCTAGCACCTCTAGTGAACGGATTAGAAGACAATGTTTACAGGGAGAGTAACGACTTCCGCCTAAGGCTAGAGGTGGAATTAAAGACACTGTAGTGTAATGGAGATGTTATCTTGTGTCCTGTGATGTCTTGTCAATAAATATATGTCTCGTTGAGTTGGCCTTGTCTCTTATATTATTACAATATATATATATATATATATATATATGTGTGTGTGTGTGTGTATGCGGCCCGCTTAGACCCCAAATTTCATTAATGCGGCCCTCGGTTGAAAAAGGTTGCCCACCCCTGATGTATTGAGATCAATAATTGACTAAAATTCAAGGCTAACTTAAGATCCTAAATCTAGATTATTCTAGATCTAGATGATTTACTCATTTACAGACTTTCCACGCAAACTCTTACAAGATTTAGGTGAGGGAGGGCCCGTAGCGGTATAGCCTACAAATTAGACTGGTTATGTTCTAATTATAGACAATAGTCACTACAGACTAGATCAAGGTGCAAGGCGAAATGCTTGTTAGAGCCAAGGCCATCTTCAATCACAGGTCGTGCTTGGGTGAAAGGCGGTGTAGACGCATCACTGGTTAGCTCATTGGCACAGCCAGCCCGCAGCGTCACGCGATCAAAATGCCTAGCCCTAGATCTAGTTACACTGTTGTTTTTCCCCCACATTTTTAGCAAGAAATAAGCAAAATTATGTTTAAAAAAATATTGGGTAAAAATTTTAGGAGGATTCTGGTAATTTTTAGGAGAATTTTAGGATTTTAGGAGACTTTTCATTTTTTAGGAGATTTTAGGAGTTTTTAGGAGCGCTACGAACCCTGTATATATATTTATTTCAATGTAGATGTTTGTAGAAACACAATGAAAAAATATGTTAAACAATTTAAGCAATATACAATTTACTTCAAAAATAAATTGGACTGAACCAACTGACATCACCCCTATGTATATCCATATATTCTCATGGTGTTGATTTCTGTTTGTTTTTTTTTAAGTGCCAAATTTTTTATGATTTTATATATATGATTGTGTTTGTATCATAGACATTAATAAATATAGACTAGCCAATAAGAGAGTTTTATGAAACAAAAATTTGTGAATTGCAATTGTGTGTACTTTATTTTATGTCTATAAATTTGTTTAATCTCTAAGACTAAAGATCATGCAATTTTTAAATGTTTCATAATTCAGAAATCCGAATTCAATAGATATACATGTTTTCAAGTTACATGAAGTTACTTCCTTTTTCCAGTCTATATTTATTTATGTCTATGGTTTGTATACATTGCTTGTCTTTCCATTGTCTTTATATATATATAATGGCACAAAAAGAATAATTTGCAGAGGAAATATAAAGTGACTAAAATATACAGAAGAAACTTCTTTACTTCTTTTTTTCTTTCTGTTAATGAACTCCTTCAAAATATTAATTCAATTAATTTATAATGCAGCATTACTTGAAATATATTCTTACACAACCTATGAAGTAATAAAGTAATAAATAAATAGAAGTAAAATACAACTGAATAACTGAGTTTTCACTAATAATTACTTCAAACGTATTTAAAATACTTATGAACCTGCTACAACTTAATGATTTCAGAAGTTCAAGGATGCACTACAACTACAGGACCCGTTACAATTAAAAAAGCTTGACTAACTCACTTTCTCCCAATTTATACCTTTTTAAATTGTCTGTTATAGAATCCCCGAAACTTCTGTTCCAAATATTTCTCTTAGCTATGACCTTCTAGAAACTGATTGCTTAATTGAAATTAACACTGTGACTTCTGTGAACTTGTTTTGACCTAACCCTCATTTCTAGAAAGAAGTAGAATGAGGTCACAGCATGGATAACATCAGAATCTCTTCAGCCAATCTGAACATGCTCACACACATTTGCAAGTTTGTATTGGTGGTTTAATGACCCATTGTGTTGTTTGAAGCAGTAGAATGCTTCAAACACAAGACATGCAGTAGAATGCTACAAACACAAGACAGTACCAAACCTTAAACAAAAATGGCTATAATTTATGAATCTGTCTTTGCCTTTTGTTTTTTATTAAGGGATGTCTCCCTACTTCTATATTGATACCTTGTTTCAACAATCACCCTAAGCTATCATTTTCAACCTTTTTTTTCCCAAAGTACTCCTTGGTTATTTATCTTTTATTCCTACTTCACAAATGCCTTCTTTCCCCCACATATCCCAAGAAACATCATACTATGTGATTTCTTTTTTTGTTCACAATAAAGAAAGTTCAAAACTTGGCGTTAAGGTCACAACACTAGTACTAGAGCCAGTGAAAGGAAGTGATGATGTGCAGAGAGACCTGGCCCAGTTGGCGCACTGGGCATTGCCAGAAGAACTTACTTCATGGGTACACTTTTTGTTTTCATAATTTCTCTTACATTGCTTTCCTTTAGAATACTTAGTCTTTTAAAAAAAATCTAAAATGAACTCAGAGATGATTGGTCCCCTTTATTTGATATATGAAATCTATACAACTAGATAGTCTAGTATAAAAATATTCACACTTTAGTAACAATCACTGAAATGTTTTTAAAAAAATTATCTAGCACCCTCTATTAATAAACATGTTAAATTGTATTAATCTAGTCAATCCAGAAAAAATGTTAGATTGCAAAATTTTTATATTATGAACAATCCTAATTTTTTTTACAGATTAAATGAATATTGTTCACTGTTATTGTTTTTTTATTGTATAGGATAGGATTTTCCCTTGCTAATAAAACTCTTATGTGTTGAACAGATTGTAGGGGAGTTGCCCTTTGAGCCTGAAACCATGCCTCTTACTTATCCAGATGTTTGTTTCATAGTAGATGATCACAGATTTATGTGTCACAAGGTACTTATGTTAGAAATGTCAGAAATACCTTCAAAATAAAAGATTATTACTTTATAATTGGAGTGCATTTTTAGTATACATTTGTAAATTTCCACTTTCTAGGATTTAATGATGTACCAGTTTATTGCTTGCTTGAAATTACTTTCTTACTACTTTCATTTAACTTCTTACTTTCTAGAGTGATTATGCATCAAATCAGCCTAAGAAATTTGTAATATTTATTGAACTTGGTCAGAACAATTGATTTTGTCTTAAAATTTTGGACAGCTGAAAATGTGTTAAATAATGAACACATTCTTGCGTCTTTTTTTTTTAAAGGCATTCTTTTGTGGCAGAAGTGATTATTTCAAAGCATTGTTAGAAAATCACTTTGGGGAAAATGAAAGTAGTGGAAATATTCCTGTTGTTTATCTTCATGAGGTTTCTATCGATGTATTTCTCAGAATTTTGACTTATATTTATTCAGACTCTGCTGATGTAAGTAAAGTTTAACTATTTCAAAAGTTGTTATACTTTTAATATATATAATATATATTTTTTTTTAGATCTATAACTATTACAGTTATATTCTAAATATAAGTTAGTTTTCTTATTGTTACTTATATTGTTATTCAGACATGTTGTTACCATGTTTTTAGCTGAACCCTGAGATAGTCAGCGACGTTCTTGTGGCAGCTGATATGTATCTTCTCCCTGGACTTAAACGTCTATGTGGCACCTCACTCATGGAGTATGTTGATAGCAGTAATGTAGCCAACATGATTAGAACTTCACGACTCTTTAACTTGAGTCGACTTGAATCCCATTGTGCTGAATTCATTGCTAATAATTTACCTGAGGTAGTGTTTGAGGCATTTTTATTTCAGTGTTATTTTAGTCATACTTTAAAATTACTTTTCTTTCACATTTAACTTTATTGAACTGAGCATGTTATACCTCTTATTTAATTTAGAATCTTTAAGTGTTAATTAAGGGTAAATTGTATTTTCTTTATAACAGACTTGACTTCCCCCCCCCCCCCCCCAAAAAAAAAAAAAAAGTAAAGATATTAAGTTAAACTTACCTGATTGGACAATGCACCACTACTTTAGTAAAAGTGTGATAGTGTAGTGTGTACTTGTTGTAATTGGGGTTTGAATAATGAACTTCATTTAATGCATAACTATTGATAAAGTTCTAACAAGTATCAGATGTTGACTGTAGGGAAGATGGGCTGTCATTTTAATGCTCCTCCATGCCATTATGCAGGAGATTTGGGCTGTATATGTAATAATCTTTGATTCTAAAGGAACATACAAAACATTAAGCTACTGATTACTAAGAATTTAATGGTATTCTTCTGCATCATCAGATCTTCTGAGCACAAGACAGCTCAGATTTTTTGGGGAAGTAAATGTTATTGGTTAGATATGAAGGTTGTTTTCTTTGGATAGTGTAGACTTATTGAGTGGCCTTCTGAAACATAAACTCTAGTATCACACAGAACAAGATATTGAAGAAAAACATCTTTCTTACATTCTTGTAGATATTTTTTCAATGCATAACTAAATCTTCAAGAACAGATAGTCTTACATTCTTGTAGACATTTCTTAATGCAGAACAAGATTATGTTGTTGTTGTACAGTATTTATGCTGAGGTTGTCAATTATAGTCAAAACAAATTTCCATTTGTTTGGATCAATAAACTTATCTTATCTTATCTTATCTTAGATCTTCAAAAAAAACGCACATCTTTCTTACATTCTTTTAAACATTTTTGTTTCACCTACCCTAATTTTGTTGTTTCATTCAGGTAATACATCAAGAAGAATTTCGCCAACTGGTAGTTGAAGATGCTAGCAATGTGAAAGAGAGGGAAGAGACAGACACCATAGACATTGTGGATGAAATACGCTACTACATCTCCAGCTTTGTCTTGACCTACAGTGAAATGGAGGAAGCCAATGAAAAGTTAAAGCTGATTGATAACCTTCTAGAAGAGTTGGATATAGAGGGTTAAGTTATTGGCTGCTTGGAGGGTTACACTGGTCAGACTGCCCATGAGATTTTATTATCAATATTTTTAAGAGCAAAAATATACATCTTATAACTGTTTGAGAAAGAAATATATTATCATAAATGTATTATTTTATATAAAAATCAACTTATCATTGTAATTTCTTTTCTTTTTTTTACTTGATATATATTTCTAAACAAAAAATGTTTTAGAGATTTTTTATTTTTTTTACATTCTACTTCTCAGTAAAGAGTATGTGTCTGAATAGCGTTCTTGATAAACACTTTTGATAACAATGTTTCCATTGAATTTCTTTAGCCATCTGTATATTTTTTCTAACTATAATTACAACAGGCAATGAGGTTGTGAGTAGATTGTTTAGGAGCATGTATGTCTAGATCTAGATATAAAGTATCAGTATCTTCTATCCAATGGACAAAGCTGTCAACTGTGATATTTGTGCTCTTGCTTGTTTGTGTTTTATTTTCAAGCCAGTTCAGTTGAAAAAGTAAGAGCTTGTATGTTGATTAGACACAGAATTTTGTACATCATACTTCAATACTGTACTTGTGGGAAAGTGAATGAAATAATCTTTCATTTTTTCTTCTTACAGCATTGATTTTGTTAAGAAATCCTTTTCTTAATACTTCAAATCTATCTGGATTTTCTTTTGTCTAAGATTGAGTAGATATGTTCTCTATATCCAACAGTACTTTTTAGTTTCACTTGGTTAGGAAGGTATCCAGAAATTAATGTTATCTAAATCCAATTTTATCCTTCCTTAGTTTTGATGCAGCTGGCCCCACCGTTCTACAGCTATAGTACCATCTCTAGTACTACAGTCTTTGAAACACTTTCTTGTCAAGCCTCATTGAAGAAGGCAAATCTAAAAACTGAAACCTGAAGATTTACCAGCCTTAGGCACTATGTGAGTTTTGTTTTGCAACATTTGGCCTAATTGTCCCCTCTCACGATCATTTCCACCCAGTCTCCACGATGAGGCAGGGTAGCTTGCCCAGGGCATATAATTCATACTAAGTGTACTAGTATATGAGAGCATTGATCAGAGTATAAACTGATCTATCAGTATTAGACTGTATTTCATTGGTACTATTTTGGATTCCTATAAGCTCTAAAGATTGAGCATAAGATGACAACTGTTTGTAGTCATTGCATTAACAATGGTGATAACTAGCCCCTGTAATTAAGAAATGAATCTCATTCAGGCCTTGTGAAGAGATCTCTAGGCTCCATAAAGTCATTGTGTGTAGTTATTAAGGTTTCTACCAATAAAAAAATGTAGCTGTAGGGCCTTTTTCAGTAGATGGCCCAAAATGTATGCAAAAAGCTCCTTGTCCACCTCAGGCTACATTCTAGAATATTTTCCCAGTTTTTTTTTTTTATGTATTTTCATTTGTTGTCAAAGTTTTAACAATTTTCTATGCATGTACATATAGTCTTGTTTGTTTTTAAAAGAGCCTTGAGCTTAATTTTTTACAGTGCTATATAAATTTGATGATATTGTGATTTGAAAAAAAAGCTCTGCTGACTTAAACCAAGAATATTATTTGTTTTACTTTTGTTTCTGTTGTTATAATGGTGGTGTAGAAAACTCTATTTGATAAGCTGTTCCATATAGCAAACCTTTCTACCTCTCATGCTGCTATCTTTGAAGCAAATTATTTTCACCTGGATCATCCTCACCCAACAGCTTGTACTACCTAGAACAACTGTGTTTAAATGAATTAAGACTTTCTAAAGTTTAAATACCCAGGAGGGCTGCCTGGTTGTGCTGTATGCATGCTGGAATGTTGTTCGGTTGTGATGATGATCCCGGGTTCATACCTGGTCCGCTGCCATCCTCTGTCATCCTGCCGGAGGTAGATTATCTTCAACTCTGAAGGATCATTCAAAACATATAAATATTTTAAAACAGACAATGGCTTGATGGTTTAAATTTGGACTGACAATGGCATAACTATGTATAACACACTACCATAATTCTACACACCACAACATTCTTGAGGAAAACTTAATCCTCTACAGGTCATCTTTGGGCATCACACCACAGTTGCAAAGCATCACAGTAGCATAACATTTCAACCATTCATCCTTGTCTACATCAGTTACCTACCCACCCTCCTTACAAAATACTGATTTAGACCCCAAAACATTTGTATGCCGTAATTAGGATAAATTTAGCTCCCACTATGCAATATGAACACTTGTTAGACTAATTAGAAAATGGCATACCATATTTTATGCAGCAAAATTGAGCTTGGATTAATTGTGCCTATAATTTGTTATATCAGTAAACAATATTCACTATGAATTGTATTTAATTGTTAGAATTGCAGATTTTTTTTTTATGCAACTCAAATTGTACTTCAACAAAAATAGATGAGGATGAATGAAATTTTATTTTGTTCTCTCTGGCTGATCAAGTTCTAGTCTTGTCAAACTATTGACTGTTTTCCTGTGTTTGAGATTGTCTTAGACTAGCTACTAATAGCACTAATGTTTTGTTGCATTAGTATAAAAGTAGTTTCCAATTGGCATAATCCAACGTGTGCTAAGCTATGTAATCAAATGTGTATTACCATCATAGTATCTTTATTTATTTTTCTATGATTTTTAGTCTGCTAAAAAATATATAGGCAATATTTTATTTCCATCACAACCATGCTTTTAAAACTATTGGGGCATTGGAATGTGTGTAGGTTAAATCAGGCTTTGTTTATTTTAAGTTCCTTTTTTTTTTTCATTTATTGATCTAATATCTAGATCTTTTTTTTCTCTTCTAAAACATTTATGCATCAGTTTTGCTAATTCATTTTATATCACACATAGAAGAACTAATTTTTTAATATTTGTTTTTTGTTACACAGATTGATTTTAATGATATCATTTAATGATTGTATTGTATTGTTAAGAACTAATCAATAACTGAGTTGAACATGTTATGTTTGATATTACATAAGATTATTCTGGAGAAATAAACCCTTGCTGTAGAATTATTTCTTTAACTTCAGGCACCATTAAAGTATCCAAGATAAGATCGATTTTGTTTTGCCCTTCATACTGATATTGTTACTCTTGATATTCGTAAAGAAACATCTTTGACCAGTGGCGTCATTAGTGGATGACTCCCAAATGGAAAACAAAGTGCACTTTTACAAACGCAGAAAGTTTTAAAGAAAAATAAGGGACAGTAGCTAGATACTCGAATATGCTTATGCACCTTTAATCACTGGCGGATCCAGGGGGGGGGGGGGGGGGGGGTCGCCCCCCCCCCCCCCACTCGGCCGACCCCCACCCATCCCGAAGGGGGGGGGGCGGACGAATTTTAGAATAGAATTCACACAATTGGTATATGAATTTATACTTATGTTATTAATATATACTAATTATTTTATATTTCTACATATTTTTAGATTATTTCGCCCC
>JADKLZ010000687.1:17344703-17356398 GCA_021533235.1 Biomphalaria straminea
CCCCCCCCCTCTAGTATGTTGGCCGATATGGTGGGGTCGGAGGGGGCGATGGATATTTTTATGGATGGATATTATTGGAATATTTTTCAACATTTTTCAAAAGGTCTTTTTTTAATAGGATGAATGATGAGCTTTAGGTACGGAGAATGTGTTTCTTCGGTGGAGAATGCAAGAAAACGTTTTTTGGCGTCGAGGCTTCGCCCCGAAATCTACTGATAAATAATGAGCTGTACATGTCAGGATAATGCGTTTCTGCAGTGACAAATGCAAGAAAACAATTTTTGGCGTCGGGGCTTCGCCCCGAACCCCAATGATTACGAATGAATTGTTGATTCAGGAGAGTGCATTAGTGCAGCGAAGTATGCAAAATAACGCTTTTGGCGTCGGGGCCATGATTTCTAGTCCATGCGTCGGAGTGTCATTAATATTGGGAATAGCAATGCCCTATAGACATTGACTCGGGTCCCTCCCAGACAGGCCTGTGTGGTCCACAGGTTTTTTTTTTTTACTCTTTGATCTTTTGTTCTCGGATGAGAGTCAGACAGGTTTTTTTTCAAACTTAGTGCTCGAAGAGCTTCGGCTCAGCACTTAAGACTATCCAGTGGTCCACCATAAGATGTGTTGCTAAAGAGGAGGATAAACTTATGATAATTGAGACCATTAAAAATTTACTTGCCCTAGTGTCTTGATATCTACCCCTTCTTAAATAATTTTTTAAATTTACCTGCAATCTTCTTACTTGGAAAATGTTTGGCAACAAGCCTATGGATTGGCATTGGCTCCTGATGGGGAATTGCAAACAGGCTCTTGAAATTTTTGCCCATGGTGCACAATTAGGCAGCAGAGAAGTGATGCCACTGTACTTACTTTTTTTTATTGTTTTTTTTATAGTAATAAGTATAGCTTTCATCCGAACAAAAGTTGGGTGTTACTAGAGAAACACTGGTATAATGTTAAACCTTTTCAGTCTAAATTTAAATTAAGGCATAAAGAAAACATGTTTAGTTGATGTTAAGTCTGTTTCTAATTTTAATATCACACTTTAACATTCGTAATAAATATTGGAGGCTGAGTGGTAAAGCCCTTTCCTGCCAAACCAGGGGTCCCTGGGATTTTTAATTTCAGGATCTTTGGGTGCCCAGCTCTAATGGGTATCTGACATTAGTTGGAGAAAAGTAAATGTGGTTGATCCTTGGGCTGGCCACATTACCCGTGGGCCACATAAACAGATGACCTTTACATCATCAGCCCTATTGATCACAAGATCTGAAAGGTTAAATATATAAAATTACGGGTATGTCATAAACAATAAAATGTTAAAGTTGTTTAACAATCAATGAATATAGGTAATTATCACACTTTATTGTGGTTCAACAAAAAGTGCAAACTTAAGTTTTTATTTATAAATTTTGTGAGGAAAATTGATTGGGGGGGGGGGGGGTTGACACTCTGAGATAACCACATCAGAAGACACTTTGTGAGAACCTGGCTGAAAGCTTGCTGTATACATTTACAAACAATTAGATTAAGAGTTTCAGTGTTTTATCTATAGATTCTTAGACTGTTAGTAATCAATGATAAATGTATACAGAATTGTTATTTATTTACAACTTGTCATATTAGGACATGCTAGTTTAAAACAACATTATTTTAATTTATAGAAACTTATGGTATGCCTTTAGTCTTATAAAATATTTGAACTGTAATTTATGTTGACACTAAAGAGAAATATTAATGAAATTAATGTGATAATAACAATATTGGTGAATGGTTCAAAACCACAGTTGGAGTAAGAAAAGGCTGCCTCCTTTCACCAACACTCTTTAATATCTTTCTTGAAAGAATAATAGAAGATGCTCTCAAAGGATTTGAAGGTACTGTAAGCATTGGAGGAAGAAAAGTTACAAACTTGCGCTTCACAGATGACATTGATGGCCTAGCAGGGACAGAAGACGAACTAGCCGACCTAGTGATGCGCATTGACAAGACTTCAGCAGCTTATGGCATGCAAATCAATGCAGAAAAAAAACACAAATTATGACCAATAGCCAACAGGGCTTTACAAAGGCCATCAGTATTGGAGGTGAAAAGCTAACTAGCATTAGCAGCTTTAAATACCTTGGAGCTATTGTCTCGGATGAGGGAACAAAGCCTGAACTAATGGTCCGAGTAGCACAGTCCACAGCAGCCCTTTCTAAACTTAAGTTAATATGGAAAGACAAAGGCTTAGCCCTAGGCACCAAAATCAGACTGATGCGCTCCCTGGTCATGGCCACATTTCTATATGCTTGTGAGTCTTGGACGCTGATTGCAGAGCTAGAGAGGAGGATCCTAGCAATGGAAATGAGATGCTAAAGAAGGATCCTAGGCATCACATTTAAAACAAATCAAGAGATTAGAGACAGGGTTACTGCAGCGATCGAACTCCATGATGACATGCTATCTACTGTGAAGAAACGAAAGCTTAAAATGTATGGCCATGTAACAAGATCTTCGGGACTCGCAAAGACCTTCCTCCAGGGAACAGTACCAGGAAAAAGAAAAAGAGGCAGACAGAGAAAGCGGTGGGAAGACAACATCAAAGAATGGACAGGCCTACCATTGAATGAGATTTTAAACAGGGCAAAGGATAGAGAGGAATGGAGAAAGATGGTCTTCAAGTCTTGCTTGGTGCCCCAATGGTCTACCAGACTAAGGGATAGGTAGCAGGTAATGTGATAAATATATTTTAATAAAAGTTGTAACCTAAAATATTTTTTAATTTGTCTTTAGGAATGGAGAAGAATTAAAATTCCCTTTCTTTTCTTTCTTTTTTTCAAGTATATAGAGGGGAAGGGGGAGTGATAAGTGATAATAGATAAATTATGGGTCTAAAAATAAAGAAATAATGAATTACAGTATTATAGTTATCACCGGTTTATTCATCATGTATTAAGGCAAGAAAATAGCCAACTTCAATGTATACATGTTCACGAGCTGGGAAGTAAATAAATATAGTCTATGAATCATTTTTAAGATTTGTCAATGAAAGTGTCAGTTTAAATATATGTACATATGTCAACAGAATAAAAAACAACAACATAGAATCTTATTGGTTTACATCTGACCAAATGAAACTTCTGATTTTTAAAACAACTAACCAATCATCTTAACAATAAAGTCATCCTCCTAAAACAATCTGAAATCTTTTGACATGTATAATTATAACACACACAAAAAGACATTTATATCAAAGGAAATTTTAAAAGAAAATATTTTTTTTTAGAAATTTTATAGACTGACTTTAAATTTCACTAACAGGAGAAAAACAAATTAATAATTATTATCCTCTATAAATATGAAGTTTGGATTGATATATCATTTTTAGAGATGAATCTTTTCCTAGATTAATAAGCACCAGTATTCAGTATTTACATATATGACTAGCAACAAGGCTTAACTCTTTTACTTTCATTTAAAGTCATGCAAGATTCATTTAGGACTACATATAACAAAATACAATAAACTCCTGTACAACCAGTTCTCTCTCCTAGAGATTAACAAATCAAGATTCAATCAATTAGGACATATTACAATAATGAACTGAGAAGTGTTTTCTTTCATTAAGACATTTTTTTTAATAAAAGTTTTGACTGTCTTGTAGTTTACAAAACTAATTGTTCAGAATCAATATCAGTAATGAGGTCTTTACAACATTATTATACTATTTAATACAATCAAGACAAAACTGAGTCAGAAAATTGTATTTATAAAATCACAGTTATGTAATAAAGAAAAAGTTTGATATGAAATATTTCAGTTTTCAACTGACTTTGTAGCTTGAAAGAAGAAAAAAAATGTAACCAGCAATAGTTAATTTTGAAAGGCATTTAAGCTTGCTGTGCCATCTTCCGAATTAAGTCATAAATGTATTGCTGAGGTTTTCTTTTCTCAGTCAACCTATCTGAGGCTGCTATTAACTTGTAACTGTTTCTTCTTGTGTACATCTGAGAATCTAATTGCATCTGAGCAATTTTCTCTGGCCTAATTTCATCCAAGCTAAACTCTTCTGATAGATATGGATTGAAACGAAAATATGTTCTGGGCTGTAACAGATCCTGCAGTGTATGATGAACAGCTAGAAAGAAAAAAAAAATTGACAGTGTTCAAATAGTTGTTTTTTTTTTATTTGATTTATATATACAGTGAGTCATCACTTTTGCTTTTTGAAGCTAAGAAATACATTGTACTAAGATAAATTGCCACTAGAAAAATAGCAAAGGTTGGCTATCACTTACATTCTGTGTCTGTAGCACTGTTAACTAGTGTGGAGATTTTTTGCTTGAGTGTAACTTTACCAGGTGAAACAGTCTTAGATTCAGATCTACCAGTACCAAGGGAGACTATACAGTGAAAGTTTTCATTGGGCCAGAGTAGCCTGCATTCATGAATTGCAAGTGCAGTTGGATTATTAGTCAGTATTCCTCCATCCTGGGAAAGTACAATAAGTATGATAAGGTTATCACAATCAAATCTTCTCTTAAAACATGAAAGCCACAGTATGTGTTCAGATTTTAATGTGCAATAAAAAGATGTGGCAGCAGACAGATATTCATCTTAAGCTTTTTGAAACTTATCTACATGTTTCAATAAATGAAAGTAATTCCTAGCATTTCTACACATATATGTTTGAAAATAAAAACACATTGCAATGTATGTGTCTGGGTGTTAAATCTTTATGAGAACAACATTACATCTCCAAAAAGCACAACATATCAATATTTTCCTTACCTCATGTATATCCTCATCTAAAGTGAATGAATCAAAGTAGCCAGGTGCTGCAGAAGAGGCCCTTATTACTTCCCAAATTTTGTATTTGCAGCTACCACGATATTGTGATGTGACTCCTGGAGGCAGGTTATAAGTACGAAATAAATAATTGCTTAATTCAGATGAGTTGACTAAAGTTGAAGCAGCAGACATCTTGGGCACATCTGGATCACGTGAAAACTCTATAAACAATCGTTCACCTATTTCTTTCCTATTTGAAAAAGAATCATTGTAAATGTCAGACTGATATTAAACAAGTAACATCATTCTATAGATTTCTTATATATAATGCTTCAATATTGCAAGATGTCTATACAATGAAGCTTGTACAATCAATTCTTTTATCATTGTCCTGCAAATTTCAACACAAGGTTTATTTATTTATTCAACTCTTTACGGAACACAAAAAAAAATTGAATTGGATGCAGGAATAGCCACTGAAAGTGTGTTCAAAATAGACAAAAGATTATAATGGTCAGTTTCACTAAGTAATCAATAAGCTAGTACTTTTTTTCCCAAATATATACATAACAGTTAAATTTCTCGGAAAATCATTAGAGATGTTTTCAAAATCTGTGTCCATCTACTTGAACAAACTAATAGGAGAAATCATTTTTTAAAATTCTATGAAACTTATTTTTATTCCTATAAAGAAAACATTTAAAAAAGAACTAGGAAAATAAAATTTTAGCTTTTTAGTAAGATGCACAATGGTAGTTTGAGTTTGTGTAATTCATACATCAATGTACTCTTTTAAAGTAGCATCAATTTATTTGTATCAACACACTATTTTAACTATGTTAAAAGTTAAGTTTTCTTACTTTAAAATCTCTTCCCATGACTGGGAATCATAGAAGCCATGATTCCAGACCAATTTGGTTGTGCCAACTACTTTATTTCTTGTGAACATTTGCACAGAACAATCTTTATAAAGTTCTTCACATCTATCCAAGGGAATCTTGTACAAGCAAACCATGGCTGCCAGGAGAGCCCCAGTACTCACACCACACACATAGTCAAACAGCTGGTAAATCCTTCGATTGGTTTGTTTCTCTAGAGCTTTTAAAAACTCTATGGCAACCAGACCTCTAGAAAAACAACAATAAAACAGTTTTATAAACAAAAAATGTGTGAGAGACAATGCTTTGCTTAAATGTGATACAGATTCACAAAAACAGAAACACAGCTGAAAAAAAAATGAAATTTAATTATAATTTGATCAGGTAGAATAGATTATTTTAATAAAAGTATTTAGTTTGAAAAAAAGAGTAAATTAAGGCTAGAAGTGAGGAAAAAAAACAACAGCTTTCTAAATCTCTGTACACCTTTGATATATATTATTTGCCCCAGAACAATCCATAATAAACTTGCCGTATTTACAATTCTAGGATATTGTAATAACTCTGCCCCTGCACTGGTTCATATTATAAGCACTTACCTACAATTTAGCACACAACATGAATGAAATGTTTAGAGTGATTGACTTTACTTCCCCTAAGGGGAGCTGACAAGAAAGCTGTGTACAACAAAGGCAGATTGTTGTATTTGTTTGTGCATTTTATTTGATATTAAACCTGTATCATTGTTTGTTTCCTGTTCTTGAGTTGCTTGCCATAGATTTATTACAATATTCTTAACCTAGTTTTTTTTTTATTGTTGTTTTCCACAAGATTAACTTAAAGCTAGAAAATAATTGTAAAATTCAGAGCTAGAAATAATTTCATTTCCATAAGTTGTATACTGATAGCTTCATGATAAAATCAATATTTGAAACTATTGACTTTATTTTTCCTTTGATATAGGCCATTCAATAAAATATGTTTTATTGTTATACAATGTTTAAATGCTTTGCTATAATATTATCTAAAAACAAAAACTGGATACAGACAAAGAAATAAATAATAATAAATCCATCCATCCCAGTGGCGCTACAGCCCTTGAAGGGCTCTGGCCTGCTTGCACACATTCTTCCATTCGGATCTCTCCTGGGCCTTTCGTCTCCACGCTCTAACCCCAAGCTGTTGCAGATCAGCTTCCACATCATCGATCCAACGCATTCGGGGTCTGCCTTTGGGTCGCCTGCCTTTTGGTTTTTGACGGTATACGATCTTCGCTCCCCTGTTATCTGGCATTCTTTCAAGGTGTCCTGCCCAACGTAGTCTGTTCTTTTTTATTTCTGTCACTATTGGTGGGTCCTCATATAGTTGATAAATCTCATGGTTGGTGCGTGTCCTCCACCCTGTTTCATCCTGTATGGCACCATAGATTTTTCTGAGGATTTTCCGTTCCCAAGTATTGAGTAAATTTTCAGATGTCTTGGTCAGTGTCCAGGTCTCACTTCCATACATTACTGCTGGTCTTATGATGGTTTTGTATATTATTTTCTTGGTTTTCCTTGAAATTGATTTGCTCTTGAGTAAATGATGGGTGCTATAAAATGCTCTGTTGCCTCCTGCTAATCTTTCTTTTATTTCTGTTAGTAGGTCATTTTTGGAATCAGTTGTACTTCCTAGATATTTGAAAGTTTGGACATTTTCAAAATTGTGGTCTTTGATTTTGATATATGGTTCCTCTGTTTGATTGTTTCTTGTCATTAAGATGTACTTGGTTTTGCTGTCATTGACCTCAAGTCCTGCTGGTCGAGATGCTTCTTCTAGTTGTGTGAAGGCTCTAGCGATGTCAGAGGTTTCTTTACCCAATAAGGCAATGTCATCGGCATAAGCAAGGTATTGTAGAGGTTGGCTGTATATTGTCCCTGTTGGTTGCAGACCCGTTTTTTCTCTCCTGAAGTAGTTAGTAATAGTTCCCCTTGTGCTTATATGTATATTTCTTATAACTCTCTCCAGTGTCAGATTGAAAAGCATGCAGGAAAGTGAGTCGCCTTGTCTTAATCCTCGTTTAATCCTAAATTCCCGTGAGTGTTCTCCTTGTATTACGACTTTACTTTTTGAGTTGTTTAATGTCATATGTATAAGTCTTGTCAGCTTGTTAGGTATTCCAAAATCCTGTAGGGTGTCATATAAATATTTCCTTCTGATGCTGTCATAAGCCATTTTATAGTCTACAAAGAGTTGGTGGATTGGTATGTTGTATTCATGGCATTTTTCTAGTACACATCTTAGTGTGAAGATGTGATCAGTTGTGGATTTATTGGGTCTGAAACCACATTGGTAGTCACCTAAGATTTCTTCTGAATATTTTCCAAGCCTCTTTGTTATAAGCCTAGATAGGATCTTATAAGTCACATTTAGTAGAGATATTCCTCTGTAATTACTGCACTTAAGCTTGGATCCTTTTTTGTGTATTGGGGTTATAAGAGCAGTTTCCCATTCTGTTGGTATTACTTCTTCTTCCCAAATTCTTGATATTAGTCTGTGTATTTGGGAATGTAAGTCTTTCCCTCCAAATTTAATTAGTTCTGCCGTAATTGTAAAAATAATTGTAAAATTCAGAGCTAGAAATAATTTCATTTCCATAAGTTGTATACTGATAGCTTCATGATAAAATCAATATTTGAAACTATTGACTTTATTTTTCCTTTGATATAGGCCATTCAATAAAATATGTTTTATTGTTATACAATGTTTAAATGCTTTGCTATAATATTATCTAAAAACAAAAACTGGATACAGACAAAGAAATAAATAATAATAAATAAATAATAAAATAATTGAAGCTTATTTAAGCTTTACGTTTCAATTAAAAAAAACACTAACTTTGTGCCACCTCCATCTATTGATAACACTCTGATCCCTGGAGATGTGAGTGGTTTGCAGTAGCCAAGCAAAGAGAGAGCCTCCATGGCTAAACCCTGCAACACTTTGTCTGGACACTTCAATAGAGACAAGAGACACGGAACCACTCTTTCCTGTTGATGACAAAGTTAGGGAATCAATACCTAGGAGGAATCAAATAAAAAACAACAAACTAAATAGTTATTAATCTTCATCATTGTACTGAGATTTTGTAGATTTGAATCAGATTTTTTTATTAGTAAAAGGCACTCCAGAAGTATCCATTTTGAATTTAGAAGCAAGTAACATGTATAGTCTTTGCATGTTTCAGAGACTTTTAGAGTATTTACCACTTTATAGTGTTTGAAAGTTTTTAGCAATAGGTCCTTCATAGCAATTACAAAGACTAAATACCATAAAGTAAAAATTAAATTTGACAGATATCAAGAATCCATTAGTTCTGGGGATATCATCCTGTAAGTGAAAATAGATTTATATGCTAATTCAGAACCCAAAGTTCTGCAATCCAATGATGTACTGCTTAAAGCCCTTTCACATAATGTACGACTACACTTAACAGAAACACTGAAGTATTTATTAAGCTACAGTAGTAGAAACAAAAATGTTTATTTAAACTTACACTTGTTGCTTCCCACACACATTCAGGATGAGCAATCAAATGCTCACACAGCTCTTCTGTCCTTGTTATTTTTGACATCAGTGAGTGGGCTGACTTCAACGAATGGACCAGAGATTTTGTCCGGGACTCTAAAGAAAGCCTGGAAATTTTTTCAGCTCTCCGAGCCTCAGCTTTTTTCTTTTTTGCATCAGCATTTGGTGTGATTGGAAATAAAGGTCCTATGGCTTTTGTGGCCTCTCCATACTGGTGCTCGTCTTCATGCACCTCATGTGTATACATAGTGTAAGTTGAAGAACTTTTAGGAGCAGGGGGCATGTCTTTCACACATGATGTGTCATAAAATGACACTATACTCTGATTTATTTGGATCACTGTTTTCTCTAAGGAACTCTCTTGAACATCTACTTTTGCTTTTTTAGAATCTCTTTTTACATTGTTTCCTTTCAAAGCATCTTGACGGAGAGACATGATCTTTTTAGAAGCATCTGTTAAAAAACTGTTTATTTCTGACAATTTATGTGGAATAGCAATGCCTATGGACATTAGACCTGCTAAGATTTTCTGTTTTCTGTCAAATGAGGGTCCTGAATTTACATTTGACTGTGATAAAGCTGTAGATGGTTCAGTTTGCTTTCTGTCTGCATCATCTGTATGAAATCTTTTGGTGATAGTAGTTTGGAATGTACTGTTTTGTTGACTACTGATACAGTGTGTACAGTCTTTATCAATACAAATTGGAAATGGAACTCCAAAATATGAACATGGTATTTGTTGTTTAGCATACCGCAGACTAACTTGAAACTTTAAAACAGACATTATTTGTGTGTAAGAGAAATATTATATTTGTTCAATATTTTAATTTGAAAACATGGTTTTACATCAAAAATAATGTTTAAAGTTTGATTCAGTATTTCTGAACTAGATGTCTGCAGTCACATTAATAGCATATTAAATTATCAAAGTTTTGAGATGCTTTTCATCAATTTGCTGAGAGAAGATCTCAGTAGACCTAGGGTGCTGTTCCTGAAAAGAAAAAAAAAAATAGAGGTTCATTAATTTATTCTATCTAGCAAGGAAATTTTATTGCTAAACAAATTATATACAGCAGATGTCAACACTATCACTTAGAGACACTGTGTCAGTTTAAGATTCACATTTCATGACCTGAAAAAGATGCTGAAATTTATATATAGGAATGACATTGTCTTAAGTTGCCAACTTCATATCCTGACATCTGCTAGAAAAATAGATTCCAACTTAAATTGTTTCTTACATTTATATAAATCTAATTTTTTTTTTTATCTATCCAGAAAAAATTCATAAATTTCAATTCCTTGTGCTATTTTTAAGGCTGAGGACACATCTGCCTAGAAAGGAGATTCATATATCGATCTTCTAAGAAATTAGAAAACAAGTACATGTTTCATAGTCTGTAGATATAAAATAAAACACTCTCATTTTTCATCAGAAAACAAGAAAATGTGTAAGATAAACAGTTCATTTAGTCCAAATTTGAATCAATAACAAGAATAACAAGACTCAATGGGGAAGAATAGGATGAACATACCAAATATTGATTGACTAGGTAAAACTAATGTCCTTGGTGATACAGGACAAGGTCTAAGTGACAAATCAATGACTTGAGAGTCAAGCTGGTTTTTATAGAAAATCATAAAGAAATGTGTGGATCACATTCTTTGAAAATAAATTTTCTGTTAAAAAATATGTGCAATGCTGACACTGTGGAATAATGTGATGCATTACAACTAATCAATTATTATTAATCAATAATCAATTATTATTGTTAATGATGAATACATTCCTAAAAATTTTCATTTTAATCCACTTGAAGCATGATAACAAAGGTATTATTGTGCTTTCATACCAACTTGTAGCTGATATTGATATTTGATATTTCAAACATTTTCATTTTGATGACAGATGACTATGTCAATATCTTATCTTATGAAATGCAGATGTTACTTTAAAAAAGAAGATGATTATGTTTTATGTGTGTTAATAGGTCAATCTAATGACCTATAATGGTAGAAACTGTTAATACAAAGCATAAACCAAACATCAAAGAAAGCCATTGTGTGTGGATATGAAGAACTACTGGTAGCAATAACAACAACCCTATTTTCCTTCAAACTAATATTATAGACATTAAAGTCTTAACCCTTTATTGCGAACATTTTGAAATAGATGTTAAAAAAAATTTTTTTTACGATTAATGTCATCCTATGGGGTCTATAAGATACATAGTACAACTTTTTTTGACAAAAAATAAGTATTTTAGAAGTTATAGCTTTGTATCAAATTTGCAACATTGCGCACAAGTGGTTAAATTTTTCATTGTTGCAAAACTGCAACATACCAATAAAAACATTACAAAACATATTTTTAAACAGATTTTAAAATGTTTTTTATGGTATATATTTAAAGTCATTTATTTAGTGACAATAAAATCAGCAGAAGTATATACACTTTGTAGAAAATAATGAAAAAAAAA
>JADKLZ010000687.1:17356798-17372094 GCA_021533235.1 Biomphalaria straminea
TTTTAGAAACCAAATAATTATAGTCACAAAACTTAGAATAATGAAATAGTAAATCTCTTGGAAAAAATATAACAATATCATTCTCTATTTTGATACATACACACAAATGTATAGCTTTAAATGAGATCTCCTATTAATGTGGTAATTAGTCTTGGCCTCGGCTGTTACAAAGTGTTGGATATTGTTTGAAATTTCTGTTGATAAATTAAGTCAAGGGATAATACCTGGGATAATAACTGGATGCAGATCATCAAATGTACTCACCAGAGTTACATAGTTTTAATAATTTTCAGTTATGTCCAAACTTTATTTTGATGCTGGCTTGATCAATGTATGTATTCAGTGGCGGTCGCGACAAAGGGCAATATGAATTTCCAAAATGTGTACCACAGGCCACAATGAATTTGATGAACAGAGTGTATCCATGGCTTCATTATACAGCACAGGCAAGAGTTTTGAGAGACCAGATACTAACCCATTAAAGCCTGGTATATGGCATGCGTGATGTAGATCAAGCGTCACCGATGAAACCGCCTGCATGATAAAAATATTTTTAAAAGCCCTTTAAATAATCAATAGAAGATCTTACTGGCCTGGTTGATTTTGAGTGTTTATGTAAAGCAAATCTCTTTTATAAGCATAATTCTGAAGTTTTTTTAGAAATTATTATTCCATCAAGCTCAAACTTCCAGCAGGTCGACAGAGGATATTGATGGGATGGTTCGAACTTGCGCCATCGCAATGGCACTCCGAAGCACATAACATGATCAGGCAGCCAGCATTTGTTTTTTTGTTTTTATGTCAAGGTGGTCTCTCTCCCAAAGATATCTTCTATCCATAGGTAGGTCCTGATGGCTCATCTACATCCGCAAAAGATTCATTTGAAAATACCTAAAATAAAAAAAAATTAAAAAATTTCAATGAATATTCATTTAATTAATTATTTAAAATATTCATAAATGTAGAAATATGTTGTATATGCATCTATATTCTTTATTCAATATTTTATTTTTACCTGAGTGGTCTTCGTAATCTTTTATGTCTGCATCTTTGACGCTACTTGAGAGCTCGTCGTCATCTCACGCTCAGGATTCCTCTATAGAAGATTTATTTGGATTCAGAGAACCTATACACAATCTTTAGATCTGAAAATTAAAAATGTAAAATAGTGATTAGATATATAAGGCATTGTTATAAAACAAACAACCAAAATGACAAAAGACTGAAAAGATCAGAGGATCTAGAGTCTAGTGACAGTCTAGTCTAAGTCTAGTGAAAATGTATGATTTGTTTTTAATTTTTTTTTAGATCTATTCAGATAATCTGAATGTAAACTGTTAGAACTATACATTTAAACTGTCCAATGAAGTGATTAAACACTATTCTAAATTATTTGACAGCCAATAGTACAATAAAAAAGAGCTAGATCTGTAGATGTCTAGATCGACCATTACAGCTGATCCATCGAACAATTATGCTCTTTATGCGCAATGTAGCACATTTACAACATACCGTTTAATGCCTTAGAAATAATAACGTTGATAATAACAGTAAATTTTTTTAGCTTAATTATTTATTTATTATCATTACATTATGAAGATATTTTTTTGATAGTGTTTTTAGGTTATAATATTAAATGGTGATGTAATATATCTTACCTCTAGAGGAAATCCAAATTAGCACAATTTAATTCACTTCTGATGCATAAAACCATGCCATGTTGGTTAAAGAAAAGGAAAACGGAAGTTGCCTATGATTTAATTCGCCTAAAAGTTACGGAAACCACCAATTTTATTACAAAAGAGTTCTAAATGAATAATTAATTCGACTTTTTGGGGTTTGTATCAAATATGCTACATTACGCGATATAGGGTTAAGTTATAACTATTAGGCCTATAAGCCTATTGTAGTATTAGAGTACACTATTAGACTAAGACTTAAGACTAAAAATAGTAAGAGTAACTAACTAAGTAAGAGTTAGTTACTAACTAAGACTAAGAGTTAAGATTAAAGATACTTAGATTGTCTTAGTAGATGATACTAGAATGTAGATCATTTAAATCATTATCATATAGTCATACTGAGATACTCAGTCATACTCATTAGGTCATAGTAGTCAGACTACAGAGATCTAGGAGATCTATAATTATATACAAGACTCTACTATATATAATATTAACAGTAACTATAGGGATCTAGATTTAGTAACAGCTAATACGTACCAAGTGTAGTATATAAAGACTGGATTCTAGAATAGATAGAGGGGCTAGACTTTTAGAATACTCTAGATCTAGAATCTGGTAGATCTATCCTGAATAGAAACCGGTGACAAATTTATCATAATATGGCGTGATACTTTTTAACAAATTAATGTATTCCTTGAACTTTGACCTAGATATCTATATAATTTACGTATAATTTTGCTTGGAAAATGTATAGACTACCTGATATAGATCTACGATTTTTAGATTAAATTTAATAAATATAGTAGATTACAGTACAATTAATGAGATAGTCTGTAATATAGAATCTAGTCTATATTTGTGTGTCGCACTTAAAAATAATATTTTTAAAAATCTATTTATAGACATCATGACCATGATGGCATATATTACTTTCCCACCAATAAACGATGAGTCGAACCACACGCCCCCATTTTCAACCAATCACGCAGTAAAGTCCAGTAAAGATAGCACATTGTTTGTAAATAAGACGCCAGTTCCTGTATTTGTACTCGTTGTTAGGCCTATGTAGGCCTAAGCATAAATTAAAATATCAGCAGACTATGATAGAGTCCTGTCTATTTTTATAGGATTTTATTTTATTAGTCCCGGTAGAAGACTGCCTCCTGTTGTTCCTCCAGCACCCTGTCACTCCACACTTTCATAAGAATGTTGCATATATGCTGATTCGACCTAATGCTTCAAAATGTAGGCTGCTCACTCTACGTTGAAATGATCAAATTAAATACCTATGAGATGATCCACGGTCGTTATACGACAGAATATGTCCAACAATATGTCATATGTGTAAATAATTAGAATTAATTTGTATTTATCCTAATAGGAAATGTAGGCCTATTATAATGACATCACAAGACATACAAAGAGTTAGTTCATTGACCATTACACACATATAGCCTACAATGGCCTACATCGTATCTTAATCTTGTACACCCCCTCCCCCCTTTTTTTAACACAGTCAAAGAGAAGCGATAATACGGTCTGACGAAGTAACTGAAAGTATGGTTATAGCATTCATTGCAGTTTCTTGCCCTACTGAGACGATTTGACATAGTGACATGTGGTTGTGGTTGTCTTAAAAGCATTTTTACACGATTTTAATAAGGTGTCATTAAATTATTAAATTCCTGTGAAGTATTTTACTCTATTCTATATAATATAGACTCCACAGCAGATCTTAACAAATCTTAACAAATGGGGCTTATTAAAGTGACCCCAAACCAATCTTTTGTAAAATAAAAGCTGGTTATGCCCAATCCTTTATTTTGCATGTATATAGAGGCTAACGAGATCTGGGTAGGCCTACATTTACATATAAATGATATAATCCCTGGATTTTAATCTACATATTCTAAGTTAGTAGCCTATGTCTTTTTGTTGACTAGATCTAAATGATTACAAAATGTACGTAGCCTATGAAGTGTTACCAAATATTTTTGATGTAAGAACAAGTACAAGAACTAGAATCTAGTCTTACAACTAGGTAGATATGTGTGGCCTTGAGAATGTAGTTTAGTAGGTTAACCAAAGAATGCGATAACGAGCTTGACGTCATAAACGGAAGTGTAATCTAGTTTTAGCGGCGGGATAACTTGTAGTTAAACGCGACTGTTTCTAATAATTTCTATGTCATATATTCTGAAATCAGAGGCTTTGTTATTACATATCACATTGCTAACAGGGGCGTAGCTAGGGGTTCGGGGGCGCTGGGGGGGATCGACCTCTTTGGGGGCCCCTTGCATTTAGGCATTCGACATATGCCATGGCATAATGTAAGCAAAAATATATAAGCCCAAGATCAAATTGGTTCAGTATATCAGTAAACTTAAACAAATATATCATTAAGACTCTTTTAATAAATAATACCGTTGTTTATTAGCTAAATAATGCACACGTGACAAATCTCAATTCATATCGCTTCACGTCGTGCATTCTGAATTACTGGTTTGTTGATCAAAACTGTTCGTACATCAATGACACCATTGAACAAGCGATTTGCCATTTATTTCATCATACAAACAGGAAAAAGTAACACAGTTTTTCATAAGCGTGTCATCATCCAACAAGTGTCTTGGTTCAAGAAGAAGCCCAAAGGTGTTCTTTTTTTTTTTCAGCCTTTGTAATCTGTCCTTCATCCTCATTTGAAATCTGTCCAGCACTTCTGTCGCAACACGTTTGAATTGCAGTTCTATTGACAGTCCTACATTAGAACTCAACTTCCCATAAAGTCTTTTCTTCCTTCTGGTTGTTTAGATTACTACCTTTCTTTTGCTTTTTCGTTGGATTGGGTGATCAGTTTCGTCAGTTTCTCGTCATTTAGCAGAAAGCATGCTCGATGAATAGAAGACTCAGGGACATTAATCCAACTGATTGTTAGTTTGGTACCTGGTTGCTGCTAGTCGATGGCGCCGAGTCAAGAGTCAGCAGTGGTTTGAATTCTCTTAATAACTTAGGTACCATAGTGCTGCTATTAGTAGGCCTATATGCTACATCACATCATATTGGAAGCGTGGATGTTTTCTCCCTGCATCATTATTGAGTTCTCTTGTCTGTTGTTGACCCTCCCCCCCACTGGTTCATAAGTGAGATTGGACCAAAGCGCTCTGAGCATGCTATAAGCATGAAAGTAGCGATATATAAAAGCAATAATAATAATAATAACTTACATGTAATAAAAGCTTCTGAACCCGATAAAACAAGCGGCAAGCTGATAAAGCTATGTTCGGAACAAAATCTCTGTTGTTATCTTCTCTCACATCTCACTACTCGCTACAAATTTGCCTACATCCACAAATCTGGAAAACTTTAGAAATCGTACCAGTACCAAAGAAACCAAAAACATTTTTATTTTCGCTCAGTAGAACTAACATCAATAGTTATGAAAGTTTTTGAAAAATATAGGCCTAATATGTTCTTAAACAACTTGTAACAAAAGTCAACAAAAGCTTAGTTCTTCACCAATATGCGTATACAGTAGGCCTAGCTATGGGAACTGGGAATTCTATTGCTTTTGGAAAACTTTATGAGCATCAGATACACAGAATCGTATGCACGAGTGTTATTATTAGATTTCTCCCCTCCTTTCAACACCATACAGCCAAATCTAACTATCAACAAACTGAGTCATTTAAATGGCAAGCCTTACTTAAAGCATGGATTCTAAACTTCTCAACCCAACGTCCCCATTTTGTTAAAGGCAAAAAAAAAAAAAAAACTAAATCGTCAACTTGATTTAAATTCATTAAATTCGCTGATGCTGCCATAGTCGGTCTTATTTCAGGAGATGAAACTCAATATCGAAGCTCGATAGAAGAGTTTACAAACTGGTGCAATGACAACTTTCTTAGAAAGGAATGTCACAAAAACGAAAGAACTCCTAACAGACTTCAGAAGGAACAAACAACGGATACATAATCTGTAGATTACCAATATAACAAGTGGGGTCATTGTTAACAACAAGCTTTGGCGGGAAAACAATTTTGAAACTCTGATGAAAGAAAATAGCACAGCGGCTTTTTTTTTTAAACCTATACAAATCTAAGAATGTTTATAGGCCTATATATAAATATCTAGGATAATTTTTACTTTGCGACAATCCAAAATATATTTGCTAACATATGGAACAGCGGCGTCACTATTGTCGATGTCACCTGGTGCGGTTAACTCAGGGTGCCCCCCCCCCACGTCAACTTTCTTCAAATATGTTCCAATAAACACTATTGTTAGTTAGTTCCTTTTGTTGAACCAATGCAGTGAGCTGATTACCTACTTTTATTGATAGCTACTCAAATGTAAAATGAGTGTCAATTATATTATAAAATCCTACTGTCAATGACATTTATTCAGTTGTTATTGCAAATTGTACAATGAAATTTAATTAAATTAAGAAACAGACTTAGCACCTGAAATGGTTTCCTTTGTTATACTTTGAGACAGAAATGGTAGGTGTCTATAACGTTGTGCTGTGTTATTTAAACTAACACTATACCATCTAGATTTGTCAAGGCATATATCTAGAGATTTTATTATTGTTATCATTTCCGATGTGCCTGCATTTCCCAAGATATATATAATTTTGCCAACTTGGTTGTCACACCCAAAAGGGTGTCCCCCAGTGCGACCGCACCCCTCGCACCCCCCCCCCCCGATATGGAGTAACTTTGTACCGTCGAGACTTATAATAGAGCATCAAAAACCACAAGCACAACACTACCATATTTAAACGAACTTTTGAACAGAAATGTCTCAGGAATCGGAAAAATCTTGGAAGACAACAGCCACCTGCTCCATTATTATAATTTTATATAGCGCTACTTTTATGCTTATAGCATGCTCAGAGCGCTTTGGTCCAATCTCGTTTGTGGACCCGTGGGGGGATGGGGTGCGAGGGTTTTCAGTGCTGCCTTTAGGTGCTCAGTAAACAGTGGCGTAGCTGAGGGGGGGGAAGGGAGGGGGAGCTTTTGAAAATCCCCCCGGGCCCCCACTTAGGGGGGGGGGGCCCAAACGGGTGTTCAAAATTTGTTTGTAAATACAAAAATTAATATATTTGATTGGCAAATAGTGTCAACAGGTGTCTTTTTTTTCAACATTTATGGATTAAATTTATAACAATGACAAATTCTATATCTAGGTCTATCAGTATGTTGACTTTGTTGACATTTTAAAAATATTTTTCAGACAGAGAAAAGTTAAAGTTAGTTTTACATTTTAAAATGCAAATCTTTAATAGATTTGTTGCCGATTTATTTTCCTTAACGCTGTGGGCCTTCCTTATTTTTGTTACAAAACATATAACATTGCGTAGCCATAGTTGGCTTACTATTGGCCGCGCTAAGTGCTATATATAAAATGAATTGTAATTGTTCTGCATAAAGAAAATTCTTTCAACTTAAAAAAAAAATTAAAATTACTCCCATGACCATGGCTTATTGGGAAAAAAAAACACATGGGCGGAAGCAACCAATGCAAATATTTTATTTCGTATATTAACATCGGCATCCAATCGGATTTTATTAGGAAAATGTGTGGTGATCAAGTTTGTGACAATAAAATCTCTGATCGCAGGGCCCCCCCCCCCAAGCGCATGTCCTGGGGCTGCTACCCCACTTGCGACCCCCTAAGGCCGCTACTGGCCACGAATAAAAATGAATGATATACAGCGTTTTCTAGTTTAACAAATCCAATAGTTATTCTTAATAATGCTAGAATTGTCCATTATTCGTGTTGACCAGGATGAGGCTACAAAACGGCGTGACGCATTGGTAAAACCTATGATAACGCAGCCACAATGAGTGGCCGTCTGTCTGGCCTGTGAAACGTCTGTTAGGCATAAATCCAAAAGCAATATTTCTGAACTGTGATAATCACTCTCTCAACCTGGCAGCGTTTCATTCTGCCGAAATAGATCCAACAATTGTCACTTTTTATGGAACTGTACAATTTTTTTTTCCAAATTAACCCCAGAGATCCTTTTGAAGTTATTATCACATCCTTCCTTTTAAAAATCTTAAGACTGATATCTACTAGGAACTTTAACAATTCGACCACTTCTGGCTGTCTTGACTGGCATAAGTTCTCTAGACGCATGGGCGCCCGCAGGGGGGTGCAAGGGGGTGCACTTGCACCCCCCTGGATTCTGAGTAGCAAAATTTTTGACAATTTTGTGCATCATTAAATCAATTGACTTCTTAGTAGACACTGAGCAAGTAGTACCTCCACTGTAGTACAATCATAACGATAAGTTAATGTTGGAGTTGACTAGTCTAGGCTTAATAGGAATATATGGCCGACGTGCACCCCTCTGGATTCTAGTAGCCACATTGTAGCAAATTTTATTAAAATTAATTTCTTAGAAGTAACAATTTAAGAAGTTTGGCTTCCACTGAAGTTCAGCTGTAAGGAAAAACTATTATTGCAATAAACTAGAATATGCTAATCATGTGTTGATGGCTGACCATGTTAGATAAATTTTAGGCTTTGTAAAGAATTAATCTCTAAAATTAAAAAAAAAAAATTGGTTATATGTATCGTATTGTACACTGTAGTCCACACGAAAATATGAATACCTACTTATTAATTGTTGTTTTAAATTATGTTACACTTATTTGGATATATATTTTTTAAATATTATTTTTAAATACATGTAGTGTATTGGGCGACAAAAATTAAGTAGCGTAGCGACACATAGATCTATGTAAAAAAAAAATTTCTATTAAAGTCTAAAACCATTTGCATAAATGTATTTAAAATATGGTAAAAAATTACCTCCCTTACTAAACAGATTCCCGCGATTGTTACTATTAATAGTGAATAGTTGTAAAAGTGGTGTATTTTATGAAAAAAAAACAACAACTGCTAGACATGAATATACTACTCGGCCAAAACTGCGATAGCTGCCCCGTGATGGCTAGCTTTCAGAAATGTGTTAAGGCAAGGATTGTTGACAAAAAGTTTCATTTCTACCTTTTAGTGTGAGACACTATGGAGTGAGAAATAAGAACCCAGTCACAATTTTGAGATGATTTGTTTGGCGGTTGTTAATTGCCAATTCGTTGTTGATATTTTTTGTTACATCGACCGCAGAGAGGCATAGGCCGAACGGATAAGCTTAACAAAGCGTACAGTAAATAGTTTCTTCAAATTTGTAATATTTTATTTAATTTGAAACAAATTAAATACATTTAATTAATTAAATAAATTTGAAACAGGTCACTTATTATCGGTTGGGGGGGGGGCGGGGACCAGTTCCTTTTTTTAATATTCTCCGTTGATGGAAATTTGCACCCCCCTGGAAAAAATCCTGCGGGCGCCCATGTCTAGACGTTGGTCTATAACTTTCTGTTTCGTTTGTTCTAACAGTTTACTATTCGTTGCCTTCATCGGTATCATAGTACCAAGAGATATCTTAAACTGTTGTTCAAAAAGCGATGATTGCTTCTGTATCTTTTCCCATCGTTTGTTTATGATGTAAGATCTGGGTGAGGAATGTTTTTTTTTATGACAACTACTTTCTGCCATGTTTGTCATAGACGAACTCTCACTTTCTCTCCGTCAGAGTAATCTTTAGGTAGTCTTGCTTTTGCATCGCATTTCACTTTGCTTTTCATCTGTCGTTTATTGAGTAATGTCTGCATTTTCAGTTACCGATGGTTTCAGTAGTTTGGGATCAGTTGGAATGATGTCCCTGAGTCTTCTATTAATCAGCATAGCTTACTTTTCATTTTTATATGCCCCGAATCCTTTTGCTTTAGCACAAAACATAAAAAATAAATAAATTGAAACCCATTTATGCTTTCTGCAAAATGACGAGAAACGGACGAAGCTGATCACCCAATCCAACGAAAAAGCAAAAGAAGGTAGTGAATAATATGGATTTCCTGTAATCAAAACAACCAGAAGAAAGAAAAGACTTTATGGGAAGTTGAGTTCTAATGTAGGACTGCCAATAGAACTGCAATTCAAACGTGTTGCGACAGAAATGATGGACAGATTTCATATGGGGATGAAGGACAGATTACAAAGACTGGAAAAAATGGATACCTTTGGTTTCTTCTTGAAATTGAATGATGGCACGCTTATGACAAACTGTGTAACTTTTTTCCTGTTTGTATGATAAAATAAATGGCAAATCGCTTGTCCAATGATGTCATTGATGTACAAGCAGTTTTCATCAACAAACCAGTAATACAATCCACAATAGCCATTGCGGAAACAGGCTTCATATGGTAATTATGTGTGCTCAAACCTTGCAACCTCCTCCGAATACCGCTAACTCAGGCCACTTCCATTGCGTCATTCTCAAAGCTCAATTTCATCAAAAACTATCCTAGGAGCACAATGACGCATAAAAGGCTTATCATAGCTTTAGTTTTATGTCAGTGAAGTCACAAATACTATAAAGTATCGATGTAGATGATGTTATAGATGTCTTTGCTGCACAGAATGCACGGCGTGAAGCGATATGAATTGAGATTTGTCCCTTGTGCATTATTTAGCTAATAAACAACGGTTTTATTCATTAAAAGAGTCTTAATGATTATTTTTTTGATGTTTACTCATATACTGAACCAATTTGATCTTGGGCTTATATATTTTTTGCGTACATTATGTCATGTCATATGTCGAATGCCAAAATGCAAGGGGCCCCCAAAGAGGTCGATCCCCCCGGGCCCCCGAATCCCTAGTTACGCCCCTATCAGTAAATACAACTCTACGCTTCCCATTAGAACTAGGCCTACATCATCTAAGTCGTCGCAAAGTGGGCGACTTCTGTCAATCAAGACTAGAACCGAACGGTACTAAAACTTGATGGTTCCTTACTCGGTCAGACTGTATCAGCGCTACTCGTTGACTAGAAAACGTGGTAATAGACGATATTAGGCGTTAAGTTCAAATTAAGACGTTTGTATTCAATGAACTATGAATTTATACGTATGTTTCTGTCGAGTTGTTTTTATTTGAGTAGAGTAAAGACTCAAACAGTCCTTGTAATCTCAACAAATTTCCATAATAAAGCAGTCTTAGTCTTAGTCATGTTTAAACATAAGTGTTTGTAAGAGTCTGTGCATTACAAAAAAAAAAAAAAAAGATGATTTTTTATGCATTGCACTTTAATTTCGATGGAAACATGTAGGGATGGCGGGACGGGAACAGTGGCGTACCGAGGGGGGGGGGGGCGGAGGGGGCATCCGCCCCGGGCGCCGGAGAGTAGGGGGCGCCAAAATGGGTATTACACGCTCTATATAAACTAGGGGAGAGCACCCATGTAATGGCAGAAGAACTGTCCGGACTCCAACAAAGAATTGCCATTCGAAATCCTCAAGCATCGTTTGTTAATTGTAACAACCATAGCTTGAATTTAGCTGGATTACATGCTGCAAAACAGAATCTAGTTGTTGTTACATTTTTTGGTACAGTTGAGAAAATTTACGTTTTTTAAGTGCTTCAACTGTTCGATGGGAGAAAATGAAAGAATTGCTTGGAATTACATTGAAGAGAGAATGTCCAACATGCTGGAGTGCAAGACAAGATGCGGTGAATGCAATCCACGAACAGTTTGATGGATTTTTACAGATGTTAGAAAACCTGTATGAAGATAGTACTCAAACTAGTGCATGAGACTCAGAATGATGCATACAGTTTGCTTCAAAATGTGATGAATTTCAATTTCATCACTCTACTTGATTTCTGGCATGCAGTTTTGTCAAAAATTGACCGGATTCAAAAACGACTGCAAGATCCATCAATGAATTTCCATGACGCAGCACTGGATTTAGAAGGGCTGCAGCAACGGCTAAGTAGCATTCGAGAAGATGTTTGCATCACTGCAGTCAATGCAGCTAAAGTTCTGTGTGAAAAATTTGGAATTAGGATAGAAGGAAGAATTAAACGTCGAAAACAGATGCCTGGTGAAAATGCTCGTGATGCAGGACTCGGTGCGGTTGAAGAAATAACTCGCATTATGAAATCAGTTATTGATAGACTAATCCAGGAGAAGACAACACGATTTGGTAGTCTGAAGACGTTAGATGAAAAGTTTGGATTTCTATTCGACATCAGCAAATTGTTTGCTAATGATACCTCTGATGATATTCAACAGCACTGTGCTACGCTGGCTGACTTTTATAAAACTGATGTCGATAGAACTGAACTGTTCGTAGAAATCAGTGACTGCAGTATGTTGCCGAAAACCCGGCCAGATGTTACCCCAAGCAGCCCATTAGAATTACTTTCATTTATTATCATATATTTATTTCATATATTATCAGTGGGAAGCGTGGTCGAGAGGCTAAGTGTGGCTTTAGCTTGGCTTGCTTGGCTACCTAGAAGGGGGCTCGAGATTCGACACCCGACTCAGGCAGAGTTGTGTTTACTGAGCGCCCAAAGGTAGCACGGGAAACTAACTCCAGGATACCCCCTCCCCCCCCCCCCCGGTCCACAAATGAGATTGGATCGAAGCGCTCTGAGCATGCTATAAGCATAAAAGTAGCGCTATATAAAAGCTAATAATATAATAATAATTATTTCATATGGCAATGACATATTTCCAAACTTGCGAATTGCTTTGCAAATTATGCTGACAATCTCTGCGTCAGTTGCTAGCTGTGAAAATTCTTTTAGTAAACTATAAATAAAATCATTTTAACTTATTTGAGAGCTTCAATGGGTCAGGAGCGTCTGTCAGACTTGGCATTGCTAAGCATAGACTGGTCGAAACAATTAATTTTGAACAATTAATTTTGATGATGTCATTGACAACTTTGCTAGTGCAAGATCACGAAAAGTAGTTCTATAAGAAATGGCTAATGCTGCTTCAGATTGTTAATTAACTTTGTTTACAATATTTTTTTTTATTTATTGATTGGTGATTGTTTTTATGCAAATATAGATTACGCATACTTATGGGGGGGGGCGCCAACAGACTATGCCGCCCCTGGCGCCTGGCACCCTCGGTACGCCACTGGGCGGGAAGCAGGTCTCCTTCTTGCTTCTTTCACTCAGGCACTCAGAAAAAAAAAAATACCCAAGCTGTAGATCTATTTGGTAATAATATTTGGTCCATAATATTGAAGAGTTGTGTTTTTAAAGTTTTCCCTAGATTAAAAATATGGAATCAAAATAAACATTGAAGTTCAAAAAATGTGATACTTCATTTACTTGTAAACTTAGTCAAACTAGATCTACGTCTACAGTCTACAGTAATGAGAAGTATTGACATAAAATGATAAATACGAGCATACTTTTTTTTAATACTATAGAATAGATAATAGATCTAGATCGTAGTTATGATAGTCGATAAATCTATTCTATTCTAATGGACTAAATGTCACTAATCATGACTAGTCTAATCATAGTCTAATGTTAAAAGTTAAAGGGAAACTGTTCAAACTCCGATGCGTGTTGTCAACATTGTTGAAACTGAAAGTAGATTTACAATAATTTACAATATTATTGAACAATATATACATATAAAGTCTATTATTAATATTTACATGCTTGACTAAAAAAAAAGTCACTAACCACGGCAGTGTTAAGTGTATATTTTCTCGCCTGACTACTCAACACACAACAAACACTTCAAACACTATCGCTTGGTTGTCTTGTCATGACTGACTGCACGCAATCTAGACTAGCCTTACACAGTGATGGGAATTTTCCGAAAATTTTCGGAATTCCGAAAATTTCTTCTGATCCGATTTTCAAGCTAAAAAATCCGAAATTTTCCCGACATTTTTTTTTTCGGAAAAAAAATTCCGAATTTTTTTTTTTTTTTTTTCTTAAGGAAATAAAATCCGATTTTATTATTTTTCCATTTTCGGAAAAATGCGACCGGTCTTTTGACACAGTTATAAGTTCCATTTTTATAAGAAAACTCGCGTGATCGTATTGTTTTGTTGATCTCTGTGTAGACTAGAGTGACTTAAGTGGTTTGAATCAGTCTAGATAGATGTATTCTAATTCCACATACGATATCTAGTTTCTTTAATTTCAATACTTTTTATTGTTCGTAGCCACCTTGAAAACTTGGAAAACACCTTGAATTTCATTATAAAAAAGCCTAGTGTATAGTAAAAAAAAAACGGCGAAAAAATCTTGATCTAAACTTTGGTTTTACGAAATTTACTACTGTAGAGTCAGTGAGGATAAATCGCACACAGCCGTGAAATGTCCGCGAATTTAGTGACTTAGATCTAGACTCTAGATTTACGGTAGAGCCAGTAAAGATAAATTCGCACACGGCCGTGAAAAGTCCACGAATTCAGTGACTTAGATCTAGTTTCTAAATTACGGTAGAATCAGTAAAGATAAATCGCACACGGCTCTGAAAAGTCCGCGAATTCATGACTTAGATCTAGTTTCTAGATTTACGGTAGAGTCAGTAAAGATAAATTCGCACACGGCCGTGAAAAGTCCGCGAATTTAGTGATTTGGATCTAGTTTCTAGATTTACGGTAGAGTCAGTGAAGATAAATCGCACACGGCTCTGAAAAGTCCGGGAATTAAGTGATTTAGATCTAGAATTTAGATTTACGGTAGAGTTAGTGAAGATAATTAGCAGAGAGCCGCTGAAAGTCCGAGAATTTAGTGACTTAGATATAGACTCTAGATTTACGCTAAATCACTAGAATCTAGTGAAGATAATTACTAACCCTGTGGAGCCTTGAAAAGTCCGCGAATTTTAGTGATTTATTGTTAAACTCTATAGAGTCTATTATAGATTCTAGATCTACGATAGATTCATTGAAGATAATTCGCACACAGCCGTGAAAAGTCCGCGAATTTTAGTGACCTGGATCTGGAGTCTAGATCTACTGTAAATTTAATAAAAATATTACCCACACAGCTGTGAAAGGTCCGTCAAAGTTATTTTGGCCGTGAAAGCCATGGAAACTACATAGCCTATAGATCTAGTTGAAAAAGAAACTCTGCTTGAAAAAAAAAAGTAAATAAGTCTAATACCCCCATCTCCAAATGTCATTTTTAGTAATCAAATGTCAATTAAATATACAAATAGTTGAAATAGGTTTATATATACTACAGGATCTGTTGATGTGGAGGTTTTAAGTTCAGTTAATAAAAGAATAAAACAAATGCCCACCATTATTCTAGTATCTATGAGATACACATAGGAACTAAGAATATACCTTTCCATAACAGAGAGAGAATACATATTATGAAGGCATCTCTACGAAGATTTCTTATTTTAAAACAATGTAATAACTATTTCTAATGTTCTTTAATAAATCTTTGAACAAAAATGGTTGTTTGGGGTTTGGGGATGACAGTCAAGTTGTTACCTGATTAAAATATAACTGTCATTGCATTTTCTGTGGACATACAACTCAACTTATGACATTATTCTGTTCTGAGTGGGATGTTGTCAATAATTGATTTGATCAATGCATGATTTTTGGAATGTTGTGTCTGTTGTATTTATGTTTCTGTTGTGTTGTCTTTATATAAGAAAATAGTCCTTGTAATTTCCATAAGGATCAATAAAGCAGTTTTAGTCTTAGTCCTAGTCTTTACAATCTATCACACCAACGAACGAAA
>JADKLZ010000687.1:17372494-17383629 GCA_021533235.1 Biomphalaria straminea
ATTTTGTTTGTTATTAATGAAAATTAAGAAAGGAAAAAATACAGTTGTCAATTTTTGGATGATGAAATTTTTTTTCCCTTGCCCTTGCAAGATCTTGGGGACAAAATAGTTAATGTAGCATTTGTTTTTTTTTTAGATCCTTAAAAGAAGAACAACATAAAACTTTATTTATTATGTTTTTATAAAATAACATAGGCATATTTTCAAATCAAAGCTATTTAATAGAGAACCACCACAGAGTAGAGTTGTTTTCAGAACTGCATAAGTATTTAAAAGTGTTATCCAAGATTAATGAAGGAATAAAAATCTAACATATATCTGTAGAAAGGAATATAATTTATTTGGAAGCACTTACTTAAAAATGGGAACCTGAATGGCATTTTACTTCTCTGTGAATGGGTAGAAAAGGGAGGCAGGTAAAGAGGGTTGTTGATGAAGTTGCCCTCTGATATATATAACAGTTGACTGGTGAACAACAAATTTTGGTTAAAATCTAAATACAATAGAAGGTGTAGATTGGGGTGGACATCAACATGTGATGGTATGTCTTATAATAGAAAAGAAAAAAATATGTATTTGTTTCAGTGACAGTCTATCTTGATAGTTCATCTGACTTCAGTCACATTCTGTAATTATTTCTTTCATTGTTTGATCACTACTGTAATTAGGAAGATTTCCATCCTTCATTTTGTTTTAAGAATTTCAATATTTGTTGTATTATTTTTTTATGCTAGTTTCCCATACTGATGTAAGTCACTCATTAGTTCAGGGTTGACTGAATAGCACTGTAAAATTCAAAATTAAATTATTTTTTTTTTAAATCAGGATTTCAATAAGAGACCCTTGGTTTTGAACCTAAGCGCTTGGACACAATCCCCTCACAAAAGATAGAACATATATAGCACTTCCATAGGAAATCTGATTGAAATGAAACTTGTTTATAAAAGACCTACTTGCAGCAGAAAAATGAAATACAAAATTTCAAGTGTGCTTCCAGACCTCAACAAAAAGCTTCAGCCATTTCACTGCCTTGTAAACTCTAACATAATGACTTACATTTAATCATGTATATATTTTGAAATGTAATTTGTTGTTTCCCTTTGTTTGTAAAGATTATTTCAGAAACCTCTGGATGATGTGTGGAAGTATATTTTAAAACATGTCAAGTCAGTTCAGTAAGTCTTAGCAGATACTTAATGATATTATTAGTATCTTAAATGTTAACTAGTTTATTGTTTTTTTTAAATGCTCATTTTAAAGGAAACTCAGTGTGTTTTTTGTTAATGACTTGTTATTCTGTAGAATTAAGCTGAATTAAAATTACTTTCTGTGGTTTTAGCACTTTAAATCAATATACATTCAAGTGAGCTTATTTTTAGTCAGACTTCCCTTATTTTTGGGCCCATTGTGCCAAGGGGATGCTTAGCATTACATTTTGTACCCACTAACTTAGTTGCAGGAACTGTCTGAAGGAAAAACATATTTGATAGTATCAATACCTAAGGGACTTGACTGTTAGTTTATTCTTGAAGTTTAAACTAAAGGCATTCTTTTCCTACAAGAATACCCTTGGGTGATATACTTCACCTGTCTAAAGTTTCTGGCTTTATATCATTCACTTTTTACCTATCCAAAGTAGCAGTTTAGCCAGGCTATGTCACACAGGTGCTGCATGCATTTGTTAGTCGTTGTTTTTTTATGATGTATACTATTATTTTTTTTTATATAGACAATGTTAGCTTGTTTTTAAATGACACAACAGTACAACTAAATTATTTACTTATGAAACAATTGCTATATGGAAAAAATGTTTTCATTTAGAATTATCTCATTCCTACAAACTATTTATTGTTATGTTTATTTCTCTGAACTCTTAGGACAGTCAAACATGTCAAAGGAAATATTGCAGTGTATCCTTTTGTTGAGTTATAATACATATTTTAGAAAGATAAATTTTTCTTTTTATGGAACTGATATTTGTGGATGAAAAAACAAAATTACTGTTATAAAAACATACAAGAAATATGATGTTGCTTTCTCCTTTTGATGTCCTTACCAAATATAGTTTCTTCTGACTTTTAATAACTGGAAAAGAACTTTGCAATTTAATAGAAAAAAGATAATTTACATAAAAGATGTTAATAAAATAGAATAAAATAACATAATCAGGACCTTTTGAAATTGGCCAATATGCACAATATCTATGCTCTTCTGCGCTGGCTAGGACATGACACCCATATGCCAGATGGAAAATCCCTAAAGGTTAAACTTGCGGAAGGAGTCAGCCAGACCTAAAAGCCACCCAAGACTAATCTATAGACATGAAAACCACAGGCATCAATGAAAGTCTGTGGGAGGAAAAATCTCAAAATCAGACAGAATGGAGACAGACTGTTCATTCTGGTTAGAACGTCACAGAGAGCAAAGCAAAGTAGAGAAGAAAATAAAGCTGCCTTATCAGCTATCCTTAAAACAGATACATGCAAGAACTGTGGAAAACTCTGCCACTCCAGAATCGGCTTGATTAGTCACACCAGATTCTGCTCCGTCTCAAGACGAAACCAAAACCAGTGACCTATTGACTCATTAAGGCACATCCTTTGTCTTCTGCAACAGAAGAAGCTCTATATTTAAAATGAATGAAGTACAGAAAACTAGACCTAATGTGAACTGATGGGTCTGTGAAAATACAGTACTGTACTTGTATGTATGTATTATTTGCTTAAGGCTACAGCTAAGCATAAACCCCTCAAATACCCTTAATGAAAGAAAGAGTGTGTACCTTCTAAAAGCATAAATTAGAGTCTTTTGAAATAAAATTAATGTAGACTCTTTTGCTATATGGACATGTTTTGATATATTCTCTTAAAATTTTTGTATTTAATTCTCTGATGATCCTTAATTTACAATCAAGAAAGTGCAGTTTGGATGCTCAGAAATGCTTAAAGTCCCGGCCTGAAAAAGAAAATGAAGAAGAAAGTCTCAAGTCTAAAAAATCTCTATCAAAAGATGTCAAAGAATTAACCAGCTGTATAATTGATATCAGCTACCTGCAAAAAGAAATGGAACAAATCAGTAAAGATGTAATGGAAACTGGTAAATCAAGTGATTGTTACAAACAATAAATGAGAACTTGTGCATTAGCTAGTGTGTGAACATTGTCCCCACAATGTCCCCACACTGTTGTTGTCCCCTTCCAAATTCACTGCAAAAAATAATAATAATTTGGTATAAGCAGCACTTGCAGGACTTGTTAGAATGTAGTGCTGTGTGCTGCAAATTACCTAAGGGTTACCTTTTGACTAAAGCCTTTCCTTTGTTTGTCTTAGCTTTAAAGCAGTGGAAGTTTGATATTTTTCTTCTATCTGAATTAAAGGCTAACAAGTCACTTCTCAGGGATATAGGTTGGTCAGCATAAGAACAACTTACTGTTTTCTAGTATACAATATATATATGGCTATAAATACTACAGCTATTAATTATAATTTTGCTTTTCATATGTCACAGGGTGAATTATGATCTTACAGGGTGATCTTTGTATGATCTTAGTCAGAGGTGATTTCAGATGTCAAGATCATAAAAGATCTTTCGTGGTGTTGAAGCTCTTTGACCTAAGATCATAAGACTGTGACTTGCCGGGGATATATAAATTTGTTAGCTGATAAATTGCTCTAAGCTTATATTAGTTGATTCACTGAAGAAACATTTCTTTTCAAAACACAGAACTTTAATTTAAAACAAGTATCAGCTATGTATCATATATGACAAAGTAAACTGTATTAAAATGAAATACTTGATATGATTCTACTGGAATAATCTACACAATAAAATATAGTGAGTCTGAGAATCTATATTATAGATCTTAACAGTACGAGCTCAACTTTCCAGACTGCAGATGTCCACGTGTTCAATCTCTAAGATCCGGCCAAATACATGTGACTATCTCCTGGCTCAGGATTGGCTGACCAATCAGATTACAACACACGTCATACAGACCAATAAAAAAAACTCTCCTATAAATAAATAATCAACTAGGCGAAAATAATATTACCAAAATTGGGCATGTTTTCAAAACCTATTGACATCTGTTGAGACTTTGAGATAAAAATAGATTGTGTACGTGATATCAGAAATAACTTTAAATTTATAATTGTTTAAAAGCTCTGTAAAATTGTATAATTGATTGGAACCAAATGAGTGAACTCTAAAACAAATTCAAGTTTTAATTTTTCTATCTGACTTATAGTTAACGTTTATTATTTTATCTCTATAAATTCTTGTTCATTGATTGTATTTTGTTTTATTTTTCCATAGAATTGTCCTATCAGGGTATCAGCCAACATGTCAGAGACTTACAAAGAAAGGAAAGTCTGTTGGAGGTAGTTTGCAGGGCATCGGAGGTTCGAATCAATCAGTATACAAACTGCGCTAAACAAATCACAGAACATATAGATCAAATTAAAAAGAGCAGGTTAATAGATTATTTTGTCTAAATTTCCTATTTATATTTTTAAATATATATCATAATCTTAATGAAAAGTTTTCATTCTTTTTTTTATTAACAGTGATAAGTCTTCAGAAAATTTTGTAATGGGTGGAAAAAGTCACAAAGAAGGTTTACTGGAAACTAAAAGAGATGTAAGCATCAGCAATTATTATTTGCATGAATCTTTAATGAACATGGTCTCAATTTAAATTAACTGCTATATTCTAAATAACAGAACTTTCTGCCCTGTGTTTGTACAACAGTTGTATAGACTTGTAGAATATACCAAAAGACATTTTGATGATTGCCAGCATACACAACATTGTGCTTCTATTTAAGTCAGAAATTGACTGCCAACATATTATTTCATAATCATATCTTAATGATCACCATACAAACAAGACAAACATGAAAAAAATACTTTAAAAAAAAATCAAAGCTTATACAAAGTGTAATTGTATCAATTAGATCTAGTTTGGATCAGTCATTTAATTCAAATTTGTAATAGATATCTACTAGACCAACAGCAATAAATCTGTGCTATTAGAAATATTTTTATCAATTGTTTGTTTAGTGCTATTTAGCTTTCTCAGTACACTATGATCTTATGACTTATTGGGACCAGTAAGGAAGATATGGGGGGAGGGAAAGATAGGGATATCTGGATGAATTTTAATGTAATTGCTTTTTAAAAAGGATTTATGAAAAACAAAAAGGGGGGAAACAATCTGAATTTGAACTCATGGCTCTAGCTTCTAAAAGCAGACATACTAACCACTCTGCTAGTAAGGTGCTTATTAAAACAGAAGATTGTATAGTTATCTATTGTTTGTTTCAATCATACTGTAAAGCGGCAACCTGTAAAGGGGAATAATTCAGCTTATACCACCACTTCAGTCAACCAGTCAAGTACAATTTTTTCGGGCCCTTATACCAAACAAAATAATTAGTTACCAATAGGTAATCAATTAATTAGTAAATTTTGTAAATTGTTTCTTGTGTTTTCTGGTCAAAGAAATGATTGTGCTAAATTTCAGCTTGATCTGAAATCAGCCAAACTTTTTACCAGATAGAGTTATATAAGCTTTGTAAAAATCTTATCCATGCACTAAGTCAGTCCACCTTTGTTGTGTTTCTAGAGAGATGTGAGACTTGCCTGTGAGCATTTAAGTAGATTTCTTAGAGACTTCTATGATGGTGCCCTCTCTTCCAACAAAGAAACATTGTAAGTAGTAAGCCTTTGTAAGTAGCATAGAAAACAAAAAAAAGAGCATATAACTAATAACATTGACTTTACTAAATATTGTACTCATTGGCTTTAATAAATATTTTACTAATAGGCTTATGCAAAATATGTTTATATACCATACCATCAGACGGATTAGAATTTGTTGTTGTTTTAACAATCATTGACTTTTACTTTGTTTTTTTAAAGTAATTATCTGGAAGGTTAAAAAAAAGAAATTGAAATAGTCCAGGCTAATCTGTGTCTTAATCCTATAAACAAAAGTTCAAATTTGTCTTCTGTGTCATATAGACAGAAAGCAGAGTCAACCATCTGGAAAAATGTTCTTAACACAGCTGGGTTGTACAACACCCCAAGCATTGTAACCTCTCTGATCTCACATGTGGAGAACACAACAAAGAGTCTAAGAGAAGAGACAGCTAAGTTTGATCTTATCAAAGATGCACAAGAGTTAAGGTAATCCATTGTCTTGAAAAACATGTTGACCTTTTGGAGAAATAAATCTCCTCATACAGATCAGTGTTTGTGGATAACTTAGAAATGCAATATTTATTTAAACCCATTTTTACGAAATTGTCTTTTTTTTCAAACACTCTTTTATAATCTTAAACTTATTAGAATAAAAAGCCCAACTCCTTCCCCTTATTGACAATCAGAAGAAAGAAAAAAAGTCAAAAAGTGTGCTCACCTATTTTGCATGAAATATTTTTCATAATGGCCCCAGATTTATATAAAAGTTATGAAATAGTGTATGAGTTCTGCATGTTACTTAAAGTCATATAATGACTTCTTAATTTGGAAAATATAACCTAAGCGTTGAGGTAAAAAGTTGATCAAAGTGGTAAAGTCTTAATAATAGAAGCTGAGAAAAATTTAAATGGAAAAAAAGAAAAGCTTTTTCAGTTCCCTTGTTAAATATTTGCATAAATACATTTGAAAATAAATTTGATCCAACTTTTTATTTTCCACAATCACAAAGTTTTGTCCTCATCCTCTCATATGTACATAATTTTAAACAGTGAATCGGTCTATATTTGAATGTTTCTTCATCAAATATTTGTGTCCATTCCTACTTGTCCAGCCTTACTTCTTCATTGCAAACCAATTGTTTAGCCTAGTAACATAGTGTCAAGTACAAATCTAGGACTAAATTCAATATTTGTATTTCAATTGGTAAAAGAATTTAAAAACTTGAATGTTTTGAAATAATCTCTGATGCTTTTGTCTCAGTTTTACTTTTGAAGAGGATCAAAGTTTACATGATGTCTCACAACCAGTGCCAGTAGAGAAAACAGTCAAACAGTTGCTGGGGGTAAGTCAATCTGTCCCAAGTTATAGTTTAATCATAATCTAGGCAAGTTCTAATCTAATAATAATATGTTGATGTTTAAATGTTGAAACACAAGTTCATCTCATACTATTCTAAGTTTATACAGATAATTCATTTTATTTTACACAGGCAAGTAATTTGCGTCATGTATTGAGGTGGTTCAAGGAACAGGAACATAAGAATGATGAGTGGAAGTTAACAGCTAGACTTGAGGACATCAAGATGGAAATACACAAGCACATCAGTAGACTGCTGGAAGATCACCCCCGCAATATTCAGTTGGCCAAGTAGGTTGACATTACGGAAGAATCATAAATGTCTAATACGTTTGTATGTCTTTTGTAGGAAATGCTATTTCATAATGTTGCACCGGCCTTCTAGTGTTATTTCTACTTTTGCCTTGTGAATTACAACCACACTGTTTGCAAGAAAATGATAATAATTTGTTTGGATTGCAGGGGCTATGTTGATTCCTTGATCCAGCTAGCAGTGGAACGTGCTGTGTTACCATGTATCAGGGAAGAGGTCACCAGAATCAGTGAGGCTATTGAAATTGCCAAACAGGAAAAACAGGAGCTGCATTTCAAATTTGAAAAAATTCAAGACTTTAAAAAAATTGTGGTATGTTTGAAGTGTAGGGAAATAAATGATCAAACAAAAACATTTAAGAGCTTTAATAACAGTTGTGCATTTTACATGTCAGTCATACACACAACAGTCATAGGCACATCAGTCTTGCACAACAGTTATACATACAACAGCCAGACAGATAACAGTCATACACACAATAGTCATATACAAGTCATACATAAAACAGTCATACACACATCAGTCACGCACTTTTCAAGCACACAAAGTGTAGTAAAATATTTATGTATTTAGCAATTAATTCTTTGAAATTTTACAAAATTGTTCAACATGAATAAAATAAGAGAAAATGAAAATGTTGGAACTCTTGTTATTTTAGGGTAAGAAGCAAGCCATTATCTCTGCCTTAGCCAAACAAAACTCATCTGCACCTGAACGGTTGTCTAATAAGAAATCACAGGTAACTTATCCATTTTTTTAAAACACTGCTTTAGTTTTATAGGCTCATCTTCCTTTAATGACTGACTTGCGTGGTCGAGAGGCTAAGTGCGGCTTGAGCTTGGCTTGCTTGGCTACCTAGAAGGGGGCTCGAGGTTCGACACTCGACTCGGGCAGAGTTGTGTTTGCTGAGCGCCCAAAGGCAGCACGGGAAACCAACTCCTAGATACCCCCTCCCCCCACTGGTCCACAAATGAGATTGGATCAAAGCGCTCTGAGCATGCTGTAAGCATGAAAGTAGCGCTATATAAAAGCTATAATAATAATATCAAGAATTTAATTATACCCTCACAAGCTCTTTTGTTCTCTACTAGTATCACATATCCAGTAACCTTAAGTGTTTACTTTTAAGACCGGAATCCTACTTCCAGGTTCAAGGTTTAGCTTCTAACATTTGGCAAACAGAAACTATATGAATGAGTAAAATGTTAAGTTTCTGAGTTGCTGAGATTATGCCACCATTTTCTCCATATTTTGATTATGCTGAAATAAGCCAGGCTTCATCATCTCAAGGATGAAAATAAAACAAAAAATTATTTATACAATTAGTACAAGTAATAATAAACATTCTAAAAATGTGAATAGTTCTACAATATAGAAAGCAAACTCTAGTTGTTAGAAAAACACATATGTTGATTTTTTTTTTCTGGTTTATTGAAGTGTAAATAAATGATCTTATTATTCTATTCTTCATTATTGTAAACTTATAATTGAATACATTTTCAAAAATCCATATTAATTAAACTAGCATGTTTGCAGGTTTTATCTTTTGTTGCTGCTAAACCAGTACAAGCTCAAGTATCTGAAATGAAGCTTCTTACTTCTGGCCTACGAGGTAACCTATTATCAGAAGTGGATAAATTTTCCTCCATGGTGTTACCTTGTTTGCTGGTTGTATCATTGGACAGGTACTTACAAGAGTATCAAGTTTCTTATATTGACTTAATAATGAAACATAGTTTGCAGGCAATTAAAAAGCCATAAGAAGAATATAATTGATTAAGAATGCTGTCTGTGTAATATTATAGTTCAATTAGAATTGTTTATATTTTAATTTTTCATTTCTAAATGAAATTGTATCATTATTGGACTATTCAAAATAAAACTGTTTTGATTGTTTTGTATAGATTAAATCAAACTCGTTTATGTGTTCTGGACCTGTCCATCGCACCATCAATGTTTTATGTCCTACAAGAGAAGCCATGGATTCACACCCAAGTGTATGCAGCTCTTTGTTTCCCAGGTTTTAAAGTAGGTTTTCATCACATCATTTTGTGCATCCATTAGATTTATTTTTGGATGAATCTTTTTGACTCTTAGTGGAGCTTAGGGAAGCAACAGTAGAAATCTATTATTTACCATCAAACTGTTTAGTGCCATTCCACTTAGTTGGGTCCATGTTCATTCTGCCATCTTTGCTTCTTGTCTGCTGATCTCCTGGAGTGACTGTGTGGTGACTTGGATTTATAAATTTAGGATTTTTAGGGCACTCTGAGTCCACCCAGCTCTAATGGGTACCTGAAATTAGTTAGGAAAAAGTAAAGGCAGTTGGTCGTTGTTCTGGCCATGACACCCTTGTTAACTGTGGGCCAGATTTGTTTCAGCCAGAGTTGTTTAACATCCCATTTTTCTTAAAAATTCCCAAATTTGTTTGAAAGCTCAACATATTAGTGCCATCTAGTTAAAATTTCTCTCTTAGATTTCCAGCGTGCATTAAACATTTGTAAATGAAGGTGCTTGTCACCTTCTCTCTTCCCCAACAGTTTGTTAGAGGCAGTAGAGCACACAGTCTCACCTATAGTCAAATGCGAAGCTCAATCATCCCTGATTTGTATAGAGGTTGGATCGGTTCACTTTTCATTGCTGAAACTTTTTTATTTGAATGTTTACCAAATTACTACTATAATGCTACTGCTCATGCACCTTTTTCTTCATTTCCGACACATACTATTTCTTTTTCGTAGTAAAGGCTAAGTTCATGGTGAGGTCAAACTCATGAGTTGTGGAATAATTATTTTTTTTACCTTCCGGTAGTGAAAGAAATGGGTCATGGGCTTATGGCTATTTCTAAGTCTGATGGCACATCAGCTAAAAGAGACTATTTCAAGTTGTGGAGCATGGGAAAGGTGGCAATGGATGGGATTCTTGTGCTAGAGTAAAAAGAAAATGACTTCATAGTGAAAAATTAAAGATAAAACATTTTTTTAGATATATTTTCCTTGATCTGCTTGAGCCTTCCAGCAACCCGATCGAGCTTACTAACTAGGGGAGAAATCCGATCTAGGAAAAGTACCCAGCCTCTACCTTTTTGACCTTATATTTATAATTGTAATATTAAAAGACAAAACATTGTTCAGATTAAAATTAACCTATCTGGCATCAGAACTATCAGTCATATTTTTGCAAAGCTTTTATCAACTTACTCTGTGTGTATGTCTGTCTGATTAAAAGTTTGTACACGTTATTTCTCCCACACCCAATCTCTGATCAAGCTAAAATTTTTCACAATTATTTCTTTTACCTGACAACACAAGAATCAATAAGAAAAATAAACCAATTAGTTAATTAACTATAGGTAATTAATTATTTTGTTTGGTATGGAACAAGGAAAATTGATCCGAATTAATTGATACTACTACACTAAATAAGCTTTATTTTTTATTTAAGTGTTTGTTGTTTATTTTTTTTCTACCAAAAGAGTTGATTCACTGACCTGTATATATCATTTACTTACCTCTGCACAGTCCACAGATAGCTTACCTTTACACGTGTTAGATGTACACAACAGCCTACAGGAACTCTTCAACCTTCAGCTACACAAAGAGATGAGAATCAAATCTGCTTTGAGAGGTTCCAAGACAATTGATGATATTAGTCATTTTATAGGTTAGTTTAAATTAGATAGTTTCATTCCTCATAGAAATTGTGTCACATGGACTTGTGTGGTGTCACATGGACTGGTGTGGTGTCACATGGACTGGTGTGGT
>JADKLZ010000687.1:17410768-17420936 GCA_021533235.1 Biomphalaria straminea
GAGAGAGAGAGAGAGAGAGAGAGAGAGAGAGAGAGAGAGAGAGAGAGAGAGAGAGAGAGAGAGAGAGAGAGAGAGAAAGAAAAAAGTGGGGGAAAAGAAAGAAATGAGAGGATAGCTGAATACGCTAATAGATGAACAAAATAAAACACGTTGAGATGGAAGACTGAAAGATGGAATGGACAGGCTGATAGAACTTTGAACTTGTTTGTAAAATCGGTTAATTTTTTTTTAGGTCAGTGCCAAGCTCTAGCTTTTAAAAAACAACAACTTTCAAATAAAATTTTAAAAAAAAAAACGTTCTTGTACCAATTTGTTTGGATCACTCATGGAATTAACCTTTTAATAGAACTAGACTAACAATAAAAAAAACAAAACATTTATAAAAACAAAAAAAAAAGGGGGGGGGGGAACTACCTGAATTCGAACTACGAACATATGAATCAAGCCTTCTCAGGCTTCTCATACTAACAAGGTAACAACTCTGCTAATGAGTAACTGTAGAGATTATGAATATGGAAGATTGTATAGTTGTTTATCAGTTTATATAGTATCGACCTATAGGAGGGTTGAGAGAACCACCGCCTGGTAGACATTTATTTTTGTAGGTAGGCGAAGCGATTTGTTCTTCCAAACTCTCGCCTGTAGGCGTCCTATATGGCTCTGAGACATGGACACTATATAGAAAACAGCTAAGACTCCTTGAGCGCTATCACCAAAGATGCTTGCGCTCCATCATGGACATACGATGGCAAGACCGCACTACAAACAGCGATGTCCTTGCGAACGCCGGTATGGACAGTATAGAGGGACTTCTTATGGTCCGACAGCTACGCTGGGCAGGGCACGTATCCCGTATGGGAGACGAACGTATGTCAAAGGCAGTCTTTTTTGGTGAGCTAAAAGGTGGTCGACGTAACAGAGGCGCCCCACGGAAACGCTTCAAAGACCAGCTTAGGCGTCAACTTTCCTAGGCTGACATAGAAGAGAGCACCTGGCTGCATGCGGCGTCGGAACGAGACAGCTGGAGGTCACTCACAAAGGCCGCGGGATACACATTTGAGACCAAAAGAAAATCTGCCGCCGAGGACAAACGCAGACGACGAAAAGAAAATCTAAACCGACCACCTGCGGACAATGGTTTTGCTTGCCCTGGATGTGGCAAAATATGTAGATCACAGCTGGGACTGCACAGCCACGGGAAACACTAATCTTCGGACTCGAAGACAAGCCTATTATTATTATCGACCTATATATCAGGTTTGTGTTCACTAAGACGACGACATATAAAAAAGGACTAATTGAGCTTATACCACCACTTCAGTCAATGACAATTTCTTTCCCTTGTTCGAGATACCAAACAATAATTTATTAAAGAATTGTTTTTTTAGTTTCTTATGTCTGGTCAAAGAAACAATTATGCACATTTCAGTTTGATCCGAGATTGGGTGTGGAAAAAATAACGTTGACACACTTTATATTACACAGAGTGAGTTGATAGAGCTTTGGAAAGAGATATAATTATATCCAGCATGCAAGTGTTCGTTATTTGATGCTTACTACTTTTAGAATCATGGGATATTGAGTTTCCAGAGCACAACCTCAAAAAGCAGTTTTTACCCTTCAATTCAAGAAGATAACGTGTGCTATTTATAGGACAGAAGAAGGCGAGAAAGCAAAAAGGAAATGATTGGCTGCTAAACTTTTTCTTAGGGAGAACTCGAGTTAGCAGACGTGAGTGTCCTCGGCAGCATCAAGTCAGACAACTCCAAGCAGGTCACAATATACAACGTTTTCTTCTATCAAGGATTGGTTCCAAATTTAGACCACTCCAGGTAGCAGGTATTGATCCCGTCACATTGGCTTGCTGGAATCCAATCAAATATTGAACGAAACAAAAGCTGGTCCACAACCTGTTTAGGCATTGCACCAGATTTTTTTTTGAGGAAGTTAAAATGAGTAGTGGATTAACTCCTAGTGTGAGAAAATAGCTCATCAATTAGGCTATTTATAAAACGGCCCGTGTATTTCGCCAATATTATCACTAAATGATCGATTTCATGAAGTGCAGCTTTTCAGTTGAATTTGTGTTGAACGTAATGATAGCAGATGAATGAAGAATGCCGCAGACCGTCATGTCCATTGACGTCAATGTTTAAAGCAGGGCATCGGGGGGGGGGGGGGGGGAAGGGGAAAAAAGGCTATTCTTAACGAAGTTAAAGACATTCAATTAGAACATTTAGGACCTAAGGACGTACGTATGGACAGACAGACAGACAGTGTTGTACTCAATAATAACAATCCGTGTTACATTCTAAGCTTTATTTCACTGAATGACAAACAACTACACACATAGTAGAAATCACATCACGAAATACGAAATAAGGTCAGTACACAGGATAACAAATGTAAACAAACACTAAGGGGTGACAATCCAAATTAGCAAATTCACAACATTCACCCCACGTTTAAATTTATACATATAACACAACCACATATAGTCAAGGCAAAATAAAGATAATGAAAATATACATATCTAAATACATTAGTTTGTAGTTGGGTTTTGATCGTCTCTCTCTCAGGTTGTAACGGTAGCCAGGATTGGCACCATCATTATCAGCACCAACAATGTCATTTGGTGCCTCGATGTTCGGGGCTTCAACCGAGTCCACACGAGGGTTCGGAGCAGAGTTCTCTGCGTTGCTTTCTGCGCAGCCCTGAAGCGAGGGTGTAGCGTCCACAGATGAACCGTCGCTCAACACAGGGGGTCTCACATTTTCTGTGAAACAGTCTTTTTCTTTTGGGGCCAAATATCTTAGAGAAATTGTTTCCTCTCGGCCTGTAGGTGTTCTTATCAGGGCGTATTGAGGGTTGCTGTCCACAAGCTCTACCTCCTCTGTTAATGGGTCATACTTTGATGATCTATTGTGTCTTTTTAATAACACGGGGCCAGGAGTTGTTAGCCAAGTTGGAAGGGATGTTCCAGAAGTACTTCTGCGATAGAATCCAAAGAGTCTCTCGTGTGGAGTTTTATTTGTCGCCGTACACAAAAGTGACCGTATTGAGTGCAACGCGTCTTGCAACACAAGTTCCCACTGAGACGTACTCAAGTCCTGGGAGTGTAAAGCTAAGGTTATAGCTTTCCAAAGAGTACTGTTAAGTTTCTCTATTTGCCCATTCCCTCTGGCATTGTAAGCCGTGGTCCTGCTCGTAGCAACTCCTCTTTCATTGAGATACTTCTGTACTTCAACAGACATAAATGAAGTACCTCTGTCGGTATGGACATAGGAGGGTAGCCCGAATAAGGCGAACAACTCATTTAGGCATTTAATAACAGTAGCAGATAACATGTCTGGACACGCAAAGGCAAAAGGAAACCTCAAGAATTCGTCGATCATTGTAAGCAGGTATTTATTGCGTGAGTTGGAAGGAGAGGCCCCTTAAAGTCCATACTTATTCTTTCGAATGGCTGAGTGGCTTTGATTAATTGCCCTATTGGTGGCCTAAAAAATCGAGGTTTAAGTTCAGCACATGATTGGCACTGGTTGATCACTGTTCTGACGTCATCGGTGGAAAAAGGTAAATTTTTTGATCTCACAAAGTGTAGCAGTCTTGTTACACCAGGGTGACACAAACTGTTGTGGAGTAATTTTAAGTCGTTACGTGACATTGTGGATAAGTAGCGATTTCTGGTGAAAGTGTCTGCGGCAGTGTTCTGTGCACCTGGTCTGTAAACGACGTCGTAATGGAAGCAGGATAGCTCTAACCTCCACCTTTGGATCTTCTCATTCTTGATCTTGCCTTTATTTTGTCTAGAATACATAAAGGACACGGATCTCTGATCTGTGACAAGGGTAAAGTGTCTTCCGATAAGAAAATGTTTCCACTTTCTCAACGATTCTACTATTGCGTACGCTTCTTTTTTCACCGAAGAGTGCCTTCTTTCGCTTCTCGACAGTGTCCGGGAAAAGAAAGCCACAGGCCGACCATCTTGATTAAGTGTAGCTGCTATAGCTATGTCAGACGCATCTGTCTCCACCGTCAGCGGGCGAGTGTAATCTATGGTATACACGGCGGATTCCTCGAGCTCGTCTTTTAGGTCCTGGAATGCTTGTTTGACCTCCCCAGGGACAGGAAATTGTTTATTTCTGGCTAGGAGGATGATTTTGTCTGAGAAGTTAGGAATCCATAGCGAATAATAAGCCAGCAGGCCCACTATTCGTTTCTGCTCTCGCAGGTTCGACGGAGCATTTAATTCCCGCAAGGCTCTGAATCTTTCAGGGTCAGGCTTGAGCTGACCTTTAGTTATTTCATATCCCAGCAGTCTGACGCTATGTGTTCCGATCTCACTTTTAGCTTCATTGAAGATAATACCGTACTTCTGAGCTACTTTGAAGAATCTCTGCAGGTTTCTATCATGAGATTCGGTATCATTTCCACAGATGGTCACATTGTCCACATAGGCGAATGTATTTTCTAGTTGTTCGTCTTCGATTATTTTATCTATGGTTCGCTGGAAACAAGCCACTCCATTTGTAACTCCAAATGGAATTCTTCGAAACTGGTAAAGTCTACCCCCAGCCTCGAAAGCTGTAAATGGCCTTTCTTCCTCTTTAATCGGGATGATAAGCATTCTTGAGGTCCAGAGTGCTGAAGACAGAAAATTATGATATCTTCTCTGCTAATTCATCCATTCTTGGCATGGGATAGGCGTCTAGCAGCGTAAATCTGTTGATTGTCTGACTATAGTCAATAACCATACGTCTTTTGTGCCTTTCATTGCCTGTTATTAGAACCTGTGCCCGCCAGGGGGACTTTGAAGGTTCTATTACTTCTTCTTTTAGTAGTCTCTGAATCTCAGCATTAATAAACTTTGAGTCCTGTAGTGAGTGCCTGCGTGACTTAGTTGCCACTGGAGTGCAGTTTGGAGATAAGTTACTAAAAAGACTAGGCGCCTCTACTTTAGCTGGTTTAAGGGTGCTTACACACAGTGGTGGTCTCTTTCCACTAAATGGAATCTGTAGATTCTCGTGTAAGCTTATGAAATCCAAGCCTAGAATTACATCTGAACACAATCCATCTAAAAGTGACAGTTTTATATTTTCATATGTTTCATCTTTGAGTTGAATAGTAGCAAAGATATGGCCTTCAGTAACTCGAGAAAGGTGAGTAGAAGCCATAAATATTCTGTCCACGGAGGTTTTCATAGGTCACTTGTGACTCCTGGCAACTCGGGCTGATACGTAACTCTCACAGCTTCCAGTGTCTATTAAGGCTTTAAGTGGCACCCCATTGAGAAGAATCAAGGAAGTTGATTTTCCTAGTCCTACAGAGTGCAACGTAGCGAGGGCAAAAGCTGTAGATTTTCTTGATTTACAGGACCTCTGGAAATGTCCCTTCTTGCCACATAGATTACATGTTGCTTCACGTGCGGTGCACTCATTACGAGGGTGTCTTCCTCTACCACAGAAGTAGCACTTGCTATATAAAGCGCCTACCTCATGTTTTGCTTGATTTGAATTGATCGGGGCTCTTGGATCAGGCAAATTAGGAGCGACAGAATCAGCAGGGTGTTCTCCTACAGCATTTGTAGTAGCACAACTAGTGGTTTCTAATTGTGACTCGTACAGCAACGAGTGTTGATATGCGTGTTCCAGTACTCTGGCTTCCTCAAAGGCATCCTTTAATTTTAAATCTGTTTTCTCTAAGAGGCGTTTTCTAATACTGTTGGATGCAATTCCTGTAATGAATGCATCACGTATGGATTCATCACGATGTTGCTCAGCTGTCACAGCTTTGAAATTGCAATCCTTGGATAGACTGCGGAGTTTTTGCAGAAAAGTGTCAACGCTTTGACCATGTTCTTGTTTGCACGTGGCTAACTTGTGCCTTGCAAAGACCTCGTTAGTGGGCTGCACATAGATGTTGTTTAGTGACTGGATAGCTTCCTCATAAGTTTCCTTGTCGCTGATTAATTGGTAAACTGAATGCGAGATGTAATTTATAAGTAGTTTCTTGTTATCTACATTTCCTATCGTAACTACTGACAGAAAGTTTTTAAATGTTGCATACCAATGCAGCCACTTTTCTTGTGCTTGAGGTGCAGTAGGTTCCACATCGAATCTCTCAGGCCGTAGTAGTCTATCCATGTTAGGCAGATTCAGTGAAATAAATTGTTGTACTCAATAATAACAATCCGTGTTACATTCTAAGCTTTATTTCACTGAATGACAAACAACTACACACATCGTAGAAATCACATCACGAAATACGAAATAAGGTCAGTACACAGGATAACAAATGTAAACAAACACTAAGGGGTGACAATCCAAATTAGCAAATTCACAACAGACAGACAGACAGATAGATAGATAGATAGATAGATAGATAGATAGATAGATAGATAGATAGATAGATAGATAGATTTATTTGTCCAGAAAAAAGATGTAGGACAAAATACATCATTAAAATCAAGAACATGGCAAACATTATGATGGGATATAGAAATGTAAAACCAACAGAATGAAAGGAATAAGCTTAGAACAGAATGAAGGACTTGTGAGGTCAAATTACTACTTCAAGTAACTGTTTAAGATTTGTCCTTTAAAACTATGCATACATGTCTGCATACACTAGTTGGTAACACGTTTTAGCTGGGAAGACAGTTAAGTCGCTGTTGCAGATACCAATATTGAACATAATAAATATTACATTTATATCCACATGTGTTTATGTATAGTTCATTCTTTGGTAAATATATATACACAAATGAAAAACCATTCAATGAAGTTTGATTATTTCTCCACTACACAGTATGGACAGAGTGCCACTGTAAAGTAGTAAATATTGAATCAGATTTGTAAAATATTGTTTTATAAATGGTGTAGGTCAGCGATTCTCAACCTTTTATGCTCGGCGACCCCTTTTTACAATCCCCACACTCTGCCGCGACCTCCCTCCCCACACACACACATATAGAGCAATAAAAAAATAGACGATAACAAACCATATTTTCAAAGGTCTTACGTGACCCATGGCAAATCGACCCCTAAGGGGTCGCAAACCACAGGTTGAGAACCCCTAGTGTAGGTGATCAAAACAACAATGAGCTTTTTTTTTTTTTAAAGTTATTTTTCAGAAGACACAAAAAAAAGTATTTTCAACAGAGCATTTACTTTTTAAGATATTAAGTTGACGGACGGACAGACAAACAGCACAAAAACAATATAGGCTAATTTCCCTATAATTTCCACTAAGAACTCGAGAGAGACTAAAAGGCAAGCTGAAGTCTACATCCCAGAAGACAATGTCCACAGTCCATGAATGATTCATTAAAGTGAATAAGGAAGTGCATTAACGACGAGACCCACTGAACCAATGAACGTCAATGTTGATATGGACAACAATAACAACTAGTTTCATTGGTGACGTCTGGCCTAGTGATGCATTTGTGACAGTTTGTTAGTATTACATTATCTTGGGGATGTCTTCAAGGACTTGCACCTCACATAGCTATAGTAGAAAGAGTCTTTAAACTCAAGGCAGATACAGGTAATTATTTTTATGTAATGCGATATTTGTTGTTGATTTAAAAAATTATGACAGTATGGTGTCAAGAGCTTGATCTAAAATAAATAGCGTCGTGGAAAGCTTTTTGAACTACTTTAGATAATGAACATCCTTGTGTTGAGGAAATAGATTTCGTTTCCATTTGTTTTCTTTTCAAAGTCAAAGTAAGCACAACGTCGCTCAACACTGTACAAATAGGACTAGGGGGCTAGGGTTAGACTTAACACACATGATTAGGGTGCAATGGTTAAACTTAATACTCGTGGTTAGGGTGCTATGGTAAGACTAAATCCGTATGATAAGGAAGTTTATGTTAGACACATGTCAATGGTGCTATGGTTAGATTTAACACACATGACAAGAGTGCTATTGATAGTGTAACTCAGTATCACATGGGTGCCATGGGGAGACATGACAAGAGTGCTATGGATAGTGTAAGTCGGTATGACATGACAAGAGTGCTATGGATAGTGTAAGTCGGTATGACATGGGTGCCATGGTAAGACATGACAAGAGTGCTATGGATAGTGTAAGTCGGTATGACATGGGTGCCATGGTAAGACATGACAAGAGTGCTATGGATAGTGTAAGTCGGTATGACATGGGTGCCATGGTAAGACATGACATGAGTGCTATGCATTGAATACATATAAAATATTGCTCAGATTTAGACTGTCACGCTATTATTTAGATCTACGTTGATCATATACAGATCTACAAATGCATTACTTTTGCTTAAACAACAGCATTGTATTCGTTTCAACCATCGCTACTAGTCTTACAATCTATGAATGGAGGATTCGTCAATACTTGAATATATACAAGAAAAAACTGGGGAAGGGGGATTTACAATAAATTGTATTTCACTACTTCTGTACAAACCTTGAACACAGATTCTGACCAATGTTTCCTGTGTTCCTTGGTTCTTGTTACAGTTCCAAGTAAACTCGGGAACACAAGGACAAGCCCTGACCGATGGACTGCTCCAAATAGTCACTCGACATCAGCGCCCTCTAACCGAGATTTGTATGTTCATCAACAAACACGCAATCTTGGCCCCGGTCTAGCTGTAAGGTTTCCTGACGGAGCCAGATCTGCATCCAATAGCGGGGCTAATAGGCCATTGAACAATTGAGTTACAGGAAGTAGATGGCTATTGTTAATGTGATCATCATGAACTGATGAAGGTGTAGTTCATTGGTAGATAACTAGATTAAGAAACATTTCGAATTAGTCTTTGATATGTAGCAGAGATTCAATTTTATGCGTTCTCATTATCAAGTTGGGGGGGGGGGTGTTCCATATCTGAGCTGCGTTGTGGGCAGTGTTCCAGATCTGACAGTTCCTTTCATACACTTTGACTCATTTCAATAAGTTTGGATTTCAAAGCAGAATTCAAAGAAAAACTAGCTTCACTTCAGGTGGGCAGCTTTTATGTTACTACACAACGTTTCAATCCAAGTTCAAGTGGAGTATTCTCTACTAGTGAAGATAACAATTAATGGTAGCAGACTGCACTAATACCAAGTGATCTACTTTTTAAGGATCAGCACCTTTAAGCACTAGGTTTTAGCTTTATTTTGAAACCTAAAAACAAGCGAAATAAAAAACAACAACCTTATATTAAATCTAATTGTATTTATTACTTTGGTTCAGAAAGTTGTATAGATCTAGAGTCATTATTCTAGACTAACAATAATTAATCTGGGCAATTAGAAATAGTGTTACCAATTGTTTTTGTTTAGCGCTATTTCATGCTTTTAACTTTCTCTGTACGCTATGATCCTATCACTTGTCTGGACCAGTTGAGGGGGGGGGGGTTCGGGGAGAGAAAGTCATATGCATTTTACCGTCATTGGTTTTTAAAAAAGGAACGACCTGAACTCGTGGCTTTCGTCTCCTCGGGCAAACTTGCAAACCACTCTGCTAGTGAGGTACTTATGACTGGAGAAGATTGTAGAGTTATATATTGTTTCTTTCTATTTAGAGCGACGACCTATACCACCAACTCAGTGAAGTACAATTTCTTTCCCTTATTCGAAATACCAAACAAAATTATTTTTTTTACCAATAGTTAATTAACTTATCGGTTAATTTTTCTTATTGATTCTTGTGTTGTCAGGTAAATGAAATAAATGTGCAAAATTTTAGCCTGATCAGAGTTTGGGTGTGGGAGAATTGACGTGTTCAAACATTTTACCATACAGATAGAGCTTTGTAATGATTTCAACCTTGATCAGGTTTACTATAATGTCATCAGAAAAAAACTACATTGCTTCGTCCAAACAGACTAGAAAGAGGGAAGATCACAATGAGCTCCTGGGTGTAGGGACTCACTGCCATTAGTTTCCACTCCCGTTTGTTAGGTCAGGGGTTATGATCAAACAGAACATTGTACAAAGAGAGTTCCACTAGTTGTTGTCAATTGATAACGTTCACAAGACATTAGATTCAAACTTATGGTATGACTTGCCTTTGTTTCAAAAGTAAACTATGAACAAGTCTGAACTTTAGTAACGTATTAACAAAACCTAAAGTCAGCTCTGAGAGAAATGGGACTTCAACAAATAAATACAACCTGAACTTTAGTAATGTATTAACA
>JADKLZ010000687.1:17451278-17462485 GCA_021533235.1 Biomphalaria straminea
AAAGAAACAGATGACCTTAACATCATCTGACCTACAGATCGCAAGGTCTGAAATGTGAACTATTTCAAAACAAACTTTTCTTATCATCTGTACTAAAGGCTTGCTATTGATGGATTAGTCTGTAGGTAGGAATATAAGGAACTACAATAGCAACAAAAAAGTATTTAAACCATCAGACGATGTAAATACATTTGATGTATTCATTATTTCTTTCAATAAAGGACGCCCTGGTTGTCAAGTTGAACAAGAATTGGTTTAATACAAACACACAGAAGAGAACCTAAACCGGTAATCATTCAACAATGTAAAATTGTATTCTGATGAAAAGTACATCATTAAAACTTAATGACAAAGACGATAACTCTGAGCTGCTCGACTGCAGTATCTAATTGAACACGCATGATTGAATGTTCAATCCGCTTAGACGCTTTGGCATTTTCAACAAGCAAGGTCTTCAGCTAACACGTACTTTTGGAAGCTATTTATAGCAGACACGTGACTAAAACTGGACTATTGACTCACGTGAGCTATCGGCCCGTCAAGCCGTCGGAAAAGTTGAACAATGGCCCCGAGACAAGAGGATTATATCAGAACAAAATAGATGACGACAACTCTGGAACGACTATTTTATGACCGGTTTGGGAGATGGTAATCAAATTACAAGGACGGATAGCCAGTAGAATCTATCCCATAGAAAAGTTTCAGAAAAATTTTCGGTGTAAATGTCGTAGTGGAAGGAAGTGTAGTTACTCCATTGCCCGGTCAGGCTCTCCAGAATGTCTTAGAGCAGTGGTTCCAAAACTGTGTTTCGCGAGGCCTAAATAAGTGTTCCACGGACTACTGGAATTGTAGTGGTTGCTCCTCAGGAGATATTTGAGTGTCTTGTATGCGTGAATTTTAAATGATAAGAGTTCAATGTAAGACAAAACCATCACATAAACAAGTGAAGAACTAAATCTAGACTGTTCAGTAATGCAAATCAACGAATGGGCCTCAATTTGTCTCCGTCAATAATCAATGATGTCACCTTCAAGTCCTAAGATCAAAATAATCAAATAACTTATAAACAAATTCAACCCAACTATCCGTGACGTCACTAAATGTCGCGTTTAACGTCGGTGAACTATAGTGCGCCGCCTGCTAAGTGCCTAACAGATTCCCCCCCCCCCTTTCTGAAAAAGAAAATGTTAATGTTTGCATTCGAACTTAGATTATGCAAAATACGCCCGTACAAGACACTCAGACCCCGCCTGAGTAATTGTTTAAGTCGATTCTCCGACAAAATAGCGCGGAAAAAATATTTTTCAGTAATTTTATGAAGAACTATTTAAGATGTAAACTATTGCTAGAGCACAAATATGGTATACTTTTAGATAGATTAATACCGATGAAGATAAAGGCCTCTAAGAAAAATGCTGCTATGGACCTTTATGTACTAAAATCTCTGGTTTGAAATAAAATAGTTTCAGGTCAATTTCATTATCATAAGGCTTTTGTATCTTTTCCATCATGTGACCCGCGACACTAGTGTTGGAAATTAAAATGACCCGCAGATTTAATTAGGTTGTCATCACTGGTCTAGACTGTAGGGGCATCTTCAAAGATTTTCTGTTCCACTTGCCTTGTAGAATGACATTTGGAATTAACAACACACAAACAATGTTTCGTATCGGAAGCTTGTTTCCGTAGTTACAAAACTGCTTCCAAAATGAGTTTGGGTAAATATTAAGTTTCTATGAACAATGATTCCACCAAGAAACGTCCCCAGGTACAGTCATTATATTGAACTAACTTGATGTGTCTACAAAACAAGATAGTGCAGTTCAAGTCTTCAATAGTCAAAACAGAAACTGTGTACATTCTATTCGAACAGCTCAGTTCTAATGAAAGTCTTCAAAAAAAAAAAAAAATACTCGCCTAGAAGTCAATGTCAAAGTTTTATCAAATGAAAACCACACAGAAATCTTACCAGAATTGAGAACAAACTATTTTGTTATTTTAAAACATTCACATTTAGTACAAGTTAAATTCTTTATAGTTTTGTGTATGATCCCAAACCTAGCCACTAATGGTTGAACAGTTCCATATGAAAACTTTGGCTCATGGACTTAAAGGTCCAGATGAGTGTATTGAAGTAGATCTCGATCTATTTACCTCGCTTATGTCAACTCTGTCTGGTCTAATTCTAGTACACGTTATTTCTCCCATTCCCCACTGTAGAATCAAGATGAAAAATTTGCACAATTATTTATTGTCGATGACAACACATGAATCCATCAAAATAAATAACCGATTTTTTAATCAATTAGTCGTAATTAATTGATTTTGTGTGGACAATGTACTAAATTGTAAGCTTCACAATCAGGAGTAGAAATGTATACGTCATAAATAATCAAAATAATTAATTTCATTCAATATAAGCGAGGTTATTTTTTTTGTTCTTTTTTATTTTTTTTAGAGTTAGTACAATGCACTGATACTATTTAGACCAACGTTTGTTCACTGCTGGAATTATAAATCTTCTATGGAACTTTTCCCTAGGGCAGAAATCAAAGCTTGACCAGTAAATCCCGTGTTTTCGTGCCCTATTTCCCCATCTACCAACCAAAGTAAGTCAAAGAGGACAGTGATCAATTATTTAGGCCATTGCTGTGGGCTCATTGTAGTGTTGACAAGTGTGACAAAAATAAATTTCGCCCACTTAAGGTATCTAGGCATTTAACTAATTTATTTTTGCTATCTTATTTTATCATCTCAGCTTAGCCCTTATGGCTATCTAAAACTATTACCACCACCCCTTTTTCTCTAGGCATCCGTGTCACGATGTAATTTCTTTTAGCACATTCTTCATCGACAAGAATAAACACGCTTCTAAATATCTTGACCTAACATCCTGCCGCACCCCCCTTTCGGGGGACGGGTCAATTCAAATGGACCCTCTTCAAATCGACACCTAGATAATATCGTGGTCATCGGACCATCTTGGAAAATCGCGAGTTGACCATATTTGCCTGTGGACGGGCAGTCTAGACAGGAGGCGGCCCGTATTTGCTTATCTTATCGATACACGAGGTCAAGCGGAAATTCTTTGTCCAGGCAAATCAGGCAGTCTGTCACATTTGAAAGTATGTCTGTCCCCTTTAGCCCCTCCTCCTCACCCACGTGTGCAGTAGAAATATAATTTCCTATTTTCTTGTCATTCTCATTCTGAGGAGCAGAGAGAAAGGATATACTTCTATGTTCTGAGCTTTACGAGCTTTCGCTTACTATATTCACTTCATATCTTTTCCTTAACTATTGGATTGGTGGTAAGCTTTTATAAAGTGTTTTAGTGCCCTCTTACTATGTGTATTTATATATTGGTGCATTTATTTAGTGCATTATATTTGTGTACATATTTGTGTAATTCTTATCTTGGATTATGTAAGTAGTCACTTCATGTATTACATTTTATTATCATGACATGTACGACTAAATAGTCAAAGTCATCCACTTTATCTGGACTAGAATTAGTTATAATTCTTGCCACGTGTATTTAGCTCTTTAGCTACTATTAATTTACCGCTCGCCACGAGCCCACTATATTTTATTGATAAGTTCCTTGACCGGGAACTATCATAATATTTATGTTACATGTCATATTACCAAGTATATTTTACGCTCAACCCGTGACAAGGAATGTCGTAATTATTTATGTACTATATTCTATTTTATCGACCTGTTGGCCAGATTATGTTGCTTAGGTAAAACCATGTATACATTATCTTATTTGTCTTATTCTATCATTATCTTATCTCGGCTGATCGCCTTGATTTTAAATGGCGCACTGACCCTGCGCTCAGGATAGACTTGAATTATTTCCCCTTGTATTGAATTTAACTTCTAGAGATTATGTTCCTTGAACGGGCACTGTCTCCATTCAACCGTACCCTATTGTTCAGGCCACACGGCCAGATGTAAACAATAACGACTTGGTCACTGACCATCAGCCATCTCTCCCCCCCCCTTCCCCTTTTATCTCGCTATCCAAGCGGCTCGTAATGATCTCACCGTGACAAGGTGCGTCTTACAATTTAACACTACTTGGGGTCTCCCCTGACGGAATACAATACTAGGTATTAACTCCCTTGGATATTTGGGAAACTGAGTTATAGTTTCTACACGCTAAATGTTACATTACTATGTATTATCGCCCTTGTGAGACTTCACTATTGTTGTTATTATTATTATCTCCCCTGATGAGATGGTATATTTAATTGATTAACTCCCCTCACTATTATGAAACTAGATTATGGTTTCTATTTAAACATTCTGAAGATGTCCTTCACGAAAAGGCGTCTACCTCCCAGTGTCAACATTATGGCTAAGTCGATCTACGAATCTCGTTGCAGCTTTTATTACAGGCTACATCCACTTGGAAGCCCTAACTTCGTAACGCTGATACCAGTCTGCTGACACCAGATCTGAGGATACCAGCCTTACTTACTACACATAAGAAGAGTCCGATCAACAATCGCAGCTAGAGACCCGTCCCTGCAGCTACGTATAGTTGGACTGTCCCGTGCGCTAGGATTGATAACGCCAGCCCACCCACAGACAACTCAGCATCAGCCAAACCAGTCTCGTCAGAGCAGCATAGGACTTAAAGCTAAGCAACCAGCCTAATGACACTTAGACCACTTGGTTCTCACATCTTATGATGATAGTCCCATTTATGTAAATAATTAGGCTCCGCCCTAACACTGTACAGCATTTTACCTTTTACTTTTTTTCATTCTCATTATTAAACTGTACATATGTTTTACATAAAAAGTATTTGTTGCCTGCATTTATAACGCTGTGCCTGTTAGTTTATGTGCAAGTCAAGGTCCTCGAATTATCTAAACCCCCTTAGACACCTAAACGGCCACCATCTTTGACCTACTTGTCACAACAAGAAAACAGAACGCTGTCTACTCACGCAGGTTCGTGCACAGTTTCGAAATGCAATCCACTGGACGTCTCCAAGCGATGCATATTTATGTCCTATTGGCCAGACCATACAGGGCGGAGGAGAAATGCAGTTTTTGTTCAATGTTGGTTGCACAACATACTTGATGTTTTTAGTATCCTAGAGTCACGACATCCCCTTGACATCTATCTATATATATAATTCTCTTCTTCCCTCAAGATTTTTGTCGAGTAACAAGAAGTAAAGGAAAGATCACTCTGCAGACAGTCCACGAGAAAACAAATTTAAAAAAAAGGGGGGGGAGGGAGGGAGAACACGTGGGCATTGAGACTTCGCTACGGATGGCTGCGCGCTGGACTGTCAAACCCTGCCCGCCCCGCCCCCCCTTTCATCTTGCGGGAGGTTTGGACTAAAAAGTAAACTATCTTCAACTCTGAAGGAACATCTGAAACTACACAGATCCAGATCAATAGCAATAGTCAATAGTCTTTGGCAATTGTTGACCTCAAGTAATTCTTCATTAGTTTGAGGCGGGAGAAGCTTCTTTCACCAAATTACACAATTACATCTAATGCCTTTTCCATATTGAATGACACCCTATAAGGACAATTTTTGTGTATATAGTATATATTTCCTGTATATATTTGTGTATATTTTAAGGACTTAGCCGCTGGTCGACTACCACACATTATTAAGTTCAAATCTGATTTTCTTTTTTTCTCTGACCAGTGTATTTTTTGTAAGTTTTTTTTTTCTAATTCTAAGCCTCTTTAACACTTTGATAGGAGGAAAAATGTTGGTTTTAAGTAGTGCTATTAGTCTGGTTTATAAGTAAACAGAAACTATCGTACACAATTGTATTGGCCTCCACCCTTCTTTCATCCAGGGCCTTTCTTTTATGCTTGCTCTCCATGTGGATCTCTTCAGTCCCTCTTTTTCCCAGCTGTTAATGTCGATTTTGAAGGAGCTTCATGTTGCGTTTGCATACATCAGTAGACTTTTAAAAGGGCGACCAGCGGCTACTAACATGTCTTGTGACTTTGAAATTTACAATGAAAATTTGGGATTTTAAACGAACGTCAATAAGCAAACATATTTTTTATTCTTCTATAATTTCTGAATTTTGAAAAACGCTTTGTAGACAGATCAGGATTCTCAATGTCCAGAAAGAAAACTACCAAGCATGGCGCCTGGGCCACAAAGTAGGTGCTCAGGGGCAAGAAATACAAACCGGACATAAACAGTACAGCGCAGTTACCTAAAGCTCTTCTTGGAGCGATCAGGATCAAATAATGAATACAAGTAGTAGTTTTAGCCACGAGGTGGGGGTTGTTTGTTTGACTGATTAAAAAAATTATTGCCCTTGTAGAATTCTGACTAAAAAAAAAGAAGACATCCACTCATTACGTATACCAATACAGAAGAAACGAACTTATTTTTAAACATAAACTCAATCCTAAGATCTATTCTAAAACATTCTCTGATAGTTCATTCCTGGGGACAGGACGACGTGAAGTCTGGATGAAGACACCAAATAAAATTGAACGATCTTCATCACTTAGCTACGGGTTCCATTTAACATCTGCGCTGAAGTCCTTTCGATCATGGAGCTTAAACGACTCACAAGTAAAACCTCACATCATTCACTCGGTTATATCATCAGTTTTTGTTTTGTTTTTTCGTTTGTTTTTTTGTTAGAGAGAGACAAAGAGAGAGTCGCAGATTCCAGAATTTCATTGAAACGAACAAAAGTTGAAGCGGCCAGTTGCGTGTTGATTTCGTTTATTTCGGCATTGACCAGGAAACTCAAATCAGGTGACCCAATAATGTTTGTACACGAAGGGCAGTCTGAGAATGTGACGTCAAAGAACAGGACGAAAAAGCCCCAATGCCAAGGACAGGCTGACCGACACGTACACAGATTGTAGACCATGAGAGATTGGTATAGAGTACTATAAAGTATAGATTCAAGTGTCAGAGGAGCTGATTTAATATTGAATGTAGACCATGACAGATTGGTATAGATTCAAGTGTCAGAGGAGCTGATTTAATAGTGAATGTAGACCATGAGAGATTGGCATAGATTCAAGTGTCAGAGGAGCTGATTTAATAGTGAATGTAGACCATGAGAGATTGGTATAGATTCAAGTGTCAGAGGAGCTGATTTAATAGTGAATGGATGAATAGGGTCCACACCAAGCGACCTTTCTAAAAAGTTTAGTTGGTATACCACAGTTTCTTCTCTTGCAAGGCTTGCGCGCGCGTGTGTGTGTATCTATTTAGCCATAAGGGTTGTATGAAAAAATAATTTCCTGTTACTATCATTTTCCTCTTCACGAGGTTTCAAAGTTGTTTCAATGTTTTACTTCAAACTGTTGTACGAGCCTTTTTTTTTCCTCGGGTAATAAGCAATCTTTTCTACAAAGTTTCAACAGGGGAATTCAAATGACAAACACGGAAAACAACGTAACAAGGTGATCCAAAGCACTAAAACGTCAGCGGGTCAGTTGTATTCATAACACTCACATTAAGAGAAATACAAATCATAGGGATAATTTAAAAACAAAATATAAAAATAATTTTAAAAAAAAAAGCCTTGTATTAAGCGTAGTTGTGTCAGCTTGGATCAGTCGTGTAATTAAATTTGTAATAGATCTAGACTTATATCTGTACGATTAGAAATATGTTGACACAATTCTTTTTATTGATAGTAATTTCATGCTTTTAGCCTTCTCACTAAGCTATAATCCTAGCACTTGTCTGGGCCAGTTAGGAAAGGAGTGGGAGACAAATGGTGGGATCTGTGTGAATATTTCCGAGTTGGCTTTTGAAATGTACTTAAAAAGTTGAACTACCTGGATGCTCAAGGGTTCTACCCTCCTCAATGGAACACATTAACCATTGTACCAGTGCAGTGCTTATGAAAGTAGAAGGTTTTATAGTTATCTATTGTTAGTTTGAAACTTAAAAGCGGAGACGTATTTCTCTCTACAAAATATAAAGAGAACTAATTCTACTTAAAACATCACATTAGTCAAGTACAATTTCTTTCCCTTGTTCTATACCAAACAAAATAATTAATTACCCATAGTTAATTAACTAGATGATTATTTTTGTTTTGGGGGGGGGGTGTGATTCTCGTGTTATCTGGTAAAACAAATATTAGTGCAACATTTCAGCTTGATCCGAGATTGGGAGTGGGTGAAGTCACGTGGACAAACATTTTACCAGACAGAGTGAGACGATATACGTTTTGTAAATAAATCCGCACATTTCCACCTCTAGTTATGGAAAGATAGCAGTCATGAAAGATGTCAACTAGTTTCATTGTTCATCAACTAATCACAAGTTTTAAAATGCAAACAAATGCTCTGAAAAAAAAAAAAGACAAACTACTTACAAATCTGGTCAACTCAAAGTTTGAGGATATAGACTGTCTGCGACTAGACCTTCGGGACAACGTCGGAACTCTGTCAAGTAAAAGGAAAAAATTTTATCACACAATTGCAAATGCTATTAGATATCAACTATTCAATTAGGAACAAAAAGATGTTATCAAACAAAGCTTGACATGACATCAATTATTTTGAATCAATCATCAATCATGTAATTAATGTGTAACAGATCTAGACTAACACTATTAATTGTGTGCTATTGAACATGTTGAATTCATTGTTTTTGTTTAGCGTAACTTTCATGTTATTGCATGCTCAGTGGGCATCCAATCAATGGGGTATTGGTCCAAATGTTTCAGTGCTGCCTTTTCAAAAGCTCTACTCGAGGTCTCGAGCCTCCGTGATGGAAGGTAGACGTGTTTAGCCGCTGAGCTATTCAATTACTTATAAAAATAGAAGGTTTTATAGTCTATTGTTAGTTTAAAATGTTTGGCGAAAGAAATAATTATCTACACATGGCTTATCATCCCTTTAATTTGCACAATTTCAACATGAAACACTATTAATTAAGACTAATGATATAATTGGTTAATTGTGTATTGGATCAAAGTTTCAACTTGAATGGGAAGTGGGAGTGGAAGTGGAAGATTCTACTCACACAGAAGGGCTAACAAATCAGAAGAAAACGTGGGCATATTTTATTTCAAAAAAAGAAGCTATATAAATCTTGTACTTGAATATGAACAAATCTAATCAAGAGTGCCTGATTTGCAGACAACAGGATCACCAACAACCTTATTCACATACAACAGGTTCACCAAAAACTGATTCACAGACAACAGGTTCACCAAAAACTGATTTGCAGACAACAGGTTCACCAACAACCTTATTCACATACAGCAGGTTCACCAAAAACTGATTCACAGACAACAGGTTCACCGAATTTTGATTAACGACAAAAAGTTCACACGAGAAATAGCTTATTGACAATTGATATACTAATACGGACAACTGGTTCAGCGACAAATCGTTCACTGAAAAGTAATTTATTTTTAGTATTCTCGTTGCGTGTTTCATTTGTTTACTTTAAAAGTACATACACGAGATCTAGAATAAAAACTTGTCAATTGAGATACCTAAGAAAAAAAATCGACCAAAATTAATTACATATACAAAACCAGGAGACTGGTTCCAGATCAAGAATGATAAACTATAAGAAAAATGATTCAATCATATCAGCTTACTTTATGACAGATTAGATATTGGAACCAGATATCCAAGACACCAGGGAGGGAGCAAGCCATGAAAAATGAATCAAGTAGGCCTATTTGAAAATTTATTTTTCTAATAAACCAATTTGTATTTATTTTTAATAGTATAATACTAGTATCTAGTAGATATTTTCTAAGCTGACAGATTTGTATAGGTAAAGATTTCCTGTCCGATTAAGTTGTATTACTTCCAGAGGTGCCATTCTGTCTAGTTCTCAGATGTTCAACTACATTGGTGTAAAATCGCTAGTTTTTTAAGTTTAATTCATACTGTCTTCATGCTTTAGAAATATTTAGAAAGAAACTTGGATTATGGCCAATCCTGCGTCGAACTAGCAATCACCACACAGAGGGTCCTAAGTTCGAATCCCGGTGAAGACTGGGATTTTGAATTTGGTTTTTTTTTTAGCGCGCCCCTTAGTCCACCCTGACATAAGTTGGGGAAAAAGTAAAAGCAGTTGGCCTTTGTTGCTGGCCACATGGCACCCTCGCTAACCGTGGGCCACAGAAACAGATGACCTTTACACCATCTGACTATGGATGTCAAGGTCTGAAAGGGGAACTGTGTAGTGTGCGCAATGCGAAAACAAACAAATATATAAATAGTACATTTTCTGAATTGACCCGAGGCGCAAATAAAAGTTGTAAAAAAGTTAAATGGATTCAGTTGTTGGACCGCAGGGCATAATAGTCTCTCTTTCAGGCGTTGTGAAAATAAACACGACGAGAATAGAAGTCGAAATATTGATACAAGGCGGTCCACATCACAACTTCAGTTTAAAGGCGGAAAGAATGAGGACTCCGTGGAAAGGGGAGTTCTGAGAAGACTATTTTCAGAAACATCCAGCGGCCACTTTAAAACAAAGGTGGCCATACACAGCCCAGTTAAGACACATCTCAGGCAGAAATCTGAAGAAAAAAAAAGGATTCGTGGGAAAAAAAAAGGGGGGGGGTTCGGGGTCACCAAACACAGATGCCAGCTTTAAGCTCGACAATTAAAACCGCAAAGAAGCCGCTTCAATTTGATCCACGTTTGTTTGTTGATTCACTGAATGGAGAGCAGAAGGAGCTATTTTTGGCTCGCACTTGCAACGTTTCGCGAACTCCTGAAAGAAAAGACAATCGTACATATCGCTTGTTTGTTCCGATGTTTAGCGCTCAATTGGAGACGAAAATAAAACTGTCAATCACAAAGATGGGATTACACTGTTCGTTTCACAAAGCGGTATTAATAGAAGCAACAATTGAGTGCATAGCACATAGTTCTACATGTGAATAACGTAATTATTATCTCAAGTAGTTCTAGTTACTTCTTTGAGATTAGACAGACTTGGACTATTGCCATACGCGCTGTATTGAAATGTTCACAATATGAGGTGATTTGTTTATTATATACAAAACAGCTTAACCACGAATTAGATAAGCCACAACTTTAGCTGGATTTTCATATATCCAATCTCAAACAGATCCATTGTTCTGAAATTCTTTTTCATAAGTCCTAAAAGACAGACAGACAGACAGACAGACAGACAGACAGACAGATAGACAGACAGACAGACAGACAGACAGACAGACAGACAGACAGACAGA
>JADKLZ010000687.1:17462495-17489878 GCA_021533235.1 Biomphalaria straminea
AGACAGACAGACAGACAGACAGACAGACAGACAGACAGACAGACAGATAGATAGATAGATAGATAGATAGATAGATAGATAGATAGATAGATAGATAGATATTTGGATGGATGAGTCTAGATGCCATTTGTTCAGTAAAAAATGCGCGGTAGATAAAACTTTTATATAATGGTGGATTTAGTTTTCCTCGGAGACAAACACACACACAATTGGTAAAGTAAAACGTCAGGAAGCTCTCCAAACATCTGACGGGACTAGGAGCTGGAAGAGCGAGTGAGATAGAACAGCAAACCTTCAAGGTCAAGGATTTGCTCACACGACATTATTGGAAGCCAATTTTCCGACACTAAGCCAGCATCTCTGGCGCCGGATGATGCCACTTAATTAAATCGCATGGCCGAGATGACCCTTCGCGCAGTGCCCTGTTACATCTTCAGCAAAATTACTGTTAGCTCTGTTGGTTTAAACGAAAAAAAGGTAATTCTCCATAGAACTTAAGGCTTATAGAGACACTGTCAAATTTTGTCACACCAAAGTCTAATGAGAAAATGTAGCGAATTTAAATCATATTCTAGATAATCGTTGCACTGACAGCCGAGAGGGACACACAGAGCATTGCATTTAGTGTTTAGATCTAGAACAGTTCACGAGCTGCCCACCACACGTTTTGTAATAATAATGAAAATAAGAATTACATTCACAATAATAAAGACATGAAACATAAAATATGAAGAACTACTGCGACAAATAAGTATCATTTGCAACGAAACTGTTGCGAAATAGTTCTTGCATCCAGAGTGTTCCCATTGCACGGCGTTGTTTTGTTTTTTGCGAACATCTCCATAAAAACACTATATAAATAACAGATCTCGATTCACGCCTAATCAAAGAATCGCTAATATAGCAATCATTTCACTCCGATATTATTTTCAACTCTGGCCAGTCATTGCAATTGTAGCAGGAGAGACAACTGTATCAAAACAGATTTAGTCGGTGTAATAGTATTACTTCCTTTGACTAGCACTCCAGGCCTACAAGGACATGATTACATCTAGAACATAATTGCAACCTTCGCTCGGAAATAGATCTATCCAACTGTATAAATACTGGTACTAAGGATACGGAGTATTCACCTACCAATTAAAAACTAATGACTTTCCACTAAACCACAGCACAGGAAAATGTTTAACAATAATGTAATAATGTAGTTGGAATTAGGGCCTACACCCTCAGCACTCAATACAATAATTATAGAATCATTAATATAATGTAGGCCTATTACTACATATCAGAAAAAAAAAATATATATATCATCTTTTCCACATCTTTACCAACTACGGGGTATTCCAAAGATAGTTATAGTAGTGCCATGTTTATTAAATGTAGTTCTATTGTGTGAACCAAATGAACTGTCTAAACGTTAAATCTAGATTCTAGAGATGAACTTATGTCAAGTCTACTTACTCTAATTTTCCAAGGCTATCGCTTTGGTCCATGGTTCGGTTGGGGAATAGGTAATCTTTATCCACGACCACACTACACAAGTCACCCTGGGACTCGTCGTGTTGCTCGTCTCTACAGCTCTCTACCTCCGCACTAGTCACAATTAAGGGGATGTTTACACTATACACGCTGGCTGCCTCAGTAACCACCCCACAGTCCAAGATGGCGCTAGTACCGCCCCAGGCCCCATCAATAACTCTTGCACCATCGAGAGGGCTGGGGTGGTCACCAAGGGGCGGACGTGTCAAGTTTTCAATAGCTTCTTGTCTCATCCGATCATCGCTACCGGGGGCCCTTTCCGCCAATGTGGTTTCAGTTAAGCCAGGAGATGATCCAGTGCAGCTTTTTGAATCCGTGTCCGATCTATCTATAGGAGGTCTGGCCAGCATTTCAAACGTAGTCTCCTCTAATTCTGAATATGGCTCGTCTTCAACTTGCGCACAACAGCAGAAACACAGATGATAGGTCTTACCTGAAGACTTCTGTCTGTTTTCTGCGGTTTTATTTCGCGATTTAAAAGCGGATGTACCGCGTAGGACGAAATGCCCTGGCAAAGAATTGTACGACCTTTTCACTTTAGCTGTCGTGCGATTAAGATAGTCTGTACGTTCAAGTGATCTCGTGCTTCTGGTGCTTTCACTTCTGCCTACAGCATTGGAGCCAAACGTGGTCTCTGGCTCGTCTCCAACTTCATTCCCGCTGATTGTAGCCACTTCCATATGATCTTTGACTTTATATCGTTTGGCACGAAGAAGGTTGGAGACTCTCTGTCGCAGGGAACTTTTATCCATATTTGTTGGTTCTCGGAAATTGAAATTTCAAGAGCAGCAATGTTTAGACAAAAGGATAACCAAAAAATATAAAATTGCTACTTTTAGATTACAATTTGCCACTGGACACACATGCATGAGTTGTAGCCTATAATAAATGTATTCCAAGGTGTCAATGTTTGGCAAAGTCGTACATCAGTCCGTTAAAACTAAATCATTTAGTGTGATAACACATTATTGACTCACATGTACACACACAAACAGTTCAGTGAACATTTAACACTCTGACCATCACAAACAAACAAAGCAAACATTTATGTTTATGTTTGTATGCTGTTGTGGAGCTGGTAGTGTTCGTTTGTTTTTTGTTTATCTTTCCCTAAAATTCTGTACTACCAGTTACCTGGAAGGCCTGGGTGTGTCAGGAGCGAGGGGTGCCTTGTTACCACTTTCTGTAAGTTTTTGTTGTGTTTAGTCCTGCCCCCCCCCCAACTCTGCCAAAGTAGCTGGCTACCAATACATGGTGTGTCCAGTTGTACACAGTAATGTCAGGGTTAATGACCTTTTGACACCCACCTCTTCAGCCAAGCAGAATCCTCACAATGGTCAGCCCCCTACCACCCTTTTCCTCTTCACCCACAGGGTTCATTACTCAATAGAGGGTAAAGTCATGGCAACACATGGTCTAAGTCTAGTCACTTACAAGAAGAAAGAGAATGGCTAGAAAAGTACAATGGGAAATAAGGATTGTTTGTTAAATTATGAACTACCATGATTGGATTATAATCTTTCTTTTAACAGTCAAATCAATAGTGAAAAAAAATATTTAAAAATCGAACTCCACCAACAACTATTAGCTAGATCAACTTAAATCTTTATAGGAGACTTACTTGAAGATTTCTTTTTAGTAAGTACTTTCAACCTTTCTGATGTTTAATCAATTTAATGTATATTGACTATTTAACCAATGATAGACCTAAGCCTAAGCAGTGCATAGTTTATTCAATTTCTATACTAACTGCTGGGATTAATTCTAAAGTTATTTTATTTTAAAACCTACAAATATATATTTTATCAGCAACATTTCACTGAACTTGTCCCAAAGACAATATATTTGTACAAAGCTTGTATCAAGTCTGTCATGTCAAAAGTTGGTACACATTATTTCTCCTACACTCGTTTTAAGCTGAAATTTTGCATAATTATTTCTGTAACCTGTCAACACAAGAATCAATAAAAGAATTTTAAACCAATTAGTTGAGGGCGCGGTGGCTGAGCGGTAAAGCGCTTGGCTTCCGTACTGGAGGTCCCGGGTTCAAATCCTGGTGAAGGCTGGGATTTTTATTTCGGGATTTTCGGGCGCCCTTGAGTCCACCCAGCTCTAATGGGTACCTGACATTAGTTGGGGAAAAGTAAAGGCGGTTGGTCGTTGTGCTGGCCACATGACACCCTCGTTAACCGTGGGCCACAGAATCAGATGACCTTTACATCATCTGCCCTATAGACCACTAGGTCTGAAAGGGGAACTTTACTTTACTTTTACCAATTAGTTAATTAACTATTGGTTATTAATTATTTTGTTTGGTGTCTTGAACAGGGAAAGAAATTGTACTTGCTAGAGATTATAGTATAAAAGTTGAATTAGTTACCTTGGGGACCCGAGCCCTGAGTTAACTTTTAATGCATATATATAAAAAACAATCATGTACAAACATTCACCAAGATAACCCCTTCTTCCCTCCCAGTTTCCCAATTGGTCCAGACAAGGAACTTGAAGGGATAGGATCATAGCACATTGAGAAAGCTAAACAAAAAAAAAATTGGTTAAAATATTTCTAATTGAACAGATCTATGTATTATGTCTAGATCAATAACACATGAGAATAATTCAAACTGATTGATACAATTACAATTTTATGTTGTTTTTTTTATAATATAAAATGAAATGATTACATCATCAAGAATTATTTGAGAATGTCTCCCTGTCAATAGTGTCAACATCTCTAGAATCTAGATTTTAAGTCTAGAGAGTCTAGATCTATAACTATATCTTCTAGACTAGACCTAGACACTTGAATCTAAATCTAATTCTAAGTCTACATTTATTTAGACCAAGGCTTAAGTTAGATAAAGTAGATCTACAATTCTACATCTATTTTATAAAATAGATCACTAGATATCTAATAATTTTAATCTAGAAATTAGATCTATATATATATAATATTATTATAAAAGATTAAAAAGATAGATCTATATATAATATATATATATATATATATTATATCTAGATCTAGTATGAGCCTAGTAGTAGTACTATTAAAAGTATTATTAAATACTACTCTAGTAAGTCTAGATTCTAGAAATAGTCTAGCACTCTAGCTAGATCTAGAAACTAGAATTCTAGATTGCCTCTAGCCTCTAGAGATCTACTCTTCGTCTCTAGATCTAGTCAATCTAGATCATAGAAGATGACAGAATAATCTCAGAAATGACAGAATAGAGTATAAATTATCTATATAGATATTGTAGACAGTTATTGAGACTCTTATTCTTATATTATTAGTTATATTTATAATAATTTATATACAAATAGACCTAGACTCCATAGTCAAAAGTGACTATAGAGTCATAGATCTGACTTAGATTAGACTACTCTTTGTGAACTCTATCATCTAATCTATGATTAACTATAATATTTAAGTTAAAGAATTAAAAATTATCAATGTTATGTAAAATATATAGATTAGACTTTACTGAATAGTGACATAAATAAAAGTTAATTTAAAAAGACTTTAGATTCTTAGATCTAGAATTGAGATCTAGATCTAAATTAAATTATGGTTATCAATCAAATTACAAATATGATGACCATTGATTGATGATAATTTAAGATAATGATTGAATGAATGAATCATTTGACTTTGAATGCAAGCTAAAGGCTAGGCTAAGCTATAACTATAAGTAGTATAAGTTAGTATTTAACTATACTATAAGTTAAGTCAGTACGAGTATATAAGATTATAAGTAAGACTTAGATCTATGACTATGTCTAGATCTAGATCTAGAGTAGTACAAGTTACTAGAATACTAGATCTAGATTATAGACTCTATTGACTCTAATATATCTATAATAATATATAAAATATATTCTAGATCTATAATAATCTATATTTATAATAATTTAATCATAATTTATATAATATATTATTCTATATCTAGATCTATATTCTATAAAACTTTTATTATTATATTTTATTTTATTAAAACTTTTTATTAAAACTATTAAAAGACTATATTTATATAATTAATATAATATTAAAAATATTAATATACTATATTTATAAGTATAAGACAAGAGTATAAGTCTAGTATAAGTTATATATATAAGTTATGATTAGTATGCAAGTAAGTCTGTAAGTTAAGTAGATCTATGTTTTGCTTACATTACTTACAAACTTTTGAAACTTACTTAAAGACGTCTTTGTCATCCATTATTTACCAAACCAGGGAATCCAAATATCATCGACATCGAATAAAAAACAAAATGAACATAACTTTGACATTTCTATTAATCAATTACATTAGACTAACTAGAGTCTAGATATAGACGTAGAGTTTGTATTAATGTACAAAGAATCTAGATCTAGAATCTATATAGTTGCTAGTATTCTAGATCTATTCATTTATATTTTATTATTTATCATTATTTATTTTTTTATTGAATATGGCGGCTATATGAATGGTAGCCAATCAAAACAAAGAGTTCTCTTTTTATCTTAGAGTGGTTCTCCTTGCTACGTTCGGTGTTTCTAACAGGCCTTGCACCCTATGTATTTCATCCTCTTTTTTTAAAACCATTCAAGAAAAGCTTACAAATAATTAGATTTATGTTTATGTAAAACTTCTATTTGTTAGTTTTACCATTTAATAATTTGGTGGAAAGAGACCACCTATGTGTGTAGGTCTATTAGACCAGCTAAAGTAGAGGCGCCTAGTCTTTTTGGTAACTTATCTTCAAACTGTATTCCAGTGGCAACTAAGTCGCGCAGATACTCATTACAGGACACTAAAAGAAGAAGTAATATAACCTTCAAAAATCCCCCTGGAGGGCGCAGGTTCTAATAACATCCAATGAGAGGCACAAAAGAAGTATGGTTATTGACTATAATCAGACGATCAACAGATTTACGCTGCTAGACGCTTATCCCAGTAGCGGCCTTAGGGGGTGGCAAGTGGGGCAACCGCACCAGGCCCCGCGCTTGAGGGGGGGGCGCGCTCGGAGATTTTAATGTCACAAATCACAAACATGATGACCACACATTTTCCTAATAAAATTCGATTGTATGTCGATGTTAATATACGAAATAAAATATTTGGATTGGTTGCTTCCGCCTATGTGTTTTTTTTTCCAATAGGCTATGGCCATGGGAGTAATTTTAAAACTTTTTTAAGTTGAAAGAATTTTCTTTATGCAGAACAATATTACAATACAGTATATATAGCACTTAACGTGCAATAGTAACAATGGCTAGTGGCTACGCAATGTTCTGTTTTGTAACAAAAATAAGGAAGGCCCACAGCATTAAGGCGGACATACTGTCTTGTTATTGTTACAGCGTTAGAAATGGATTAGCCGGTTAGTGTGATGTTGTACGTAAATACAGTTTATCCTTACGTCTCATGGCCCCGCACATGGCAATCGCCCAGGGCCCCGCTCACTTTTAAGGGCGCCCCTGGCTTATCCCATAATATGCCAATAATTGATGAATTAGCAGAGAAGATAGCACAATTTAATTTTCTGTCTTCGGCACTTCGGCACTCTGGACCTCAAGAATTCCTATCATCAAATCCCAATTAGAGAAGAAGAAATTCCAATTTCAGCTTTCGAGGCTGGGGGTAGACTTATCAGTTTCGAAGAATTCCATTTGGAGTTACAAATGGAGTGACCACCTACGGCCTCGGGGTCCTAGGGGCCTTACCATTTTCCTTATTTCCCAGTGTCACATCAGTCTATTTTAAGAAGTTGATGACAAATCACACAAATAGTTTATAGCTATTTAGTTCTATATCGACATCCATATGCATCTATAGTTCTTTTTTAAATCAGTATGGTAAAGTAGCGTTTCCACGGAAACGCTTCAAAGATCAGCTTAGGCGTCAACTTTCCTTGCCTGACATAGATTCGAAGAGAGCACCTAGCTGCATGCGGCGTCGGAACGAGACAGCTGGAGGTCACTCACGAAGGCCGCGGGATACACATTTGAGACCAAAAGAAAATCTGCTGCCGAGGACAAACGCAGATGACGAAAAGAAAATCTAAATCGACCACCTGCGGACAATGGTTTTGCTTGCCCTGGATGTGGCAAAATATGTAGGTCGCAACTGGGGCTGCACAGCCACGGGAAATACTGTATTCCTTACTAATCTTCGGACTCGAAGACAAGCCTTATTATTATTATGATAAAGTAGGCTAATCATAGATGTAGAACTACTAATTTTAAAGTTAGGCTAAATATTGTTTCATACAGTCGTAAAATGGAACGACAGAAAGTTACGCACCAAAAAAAAATGTTTATAAGTGCTTAAGCAGAAGGAATTATTGTTTTGTACTCATTGTACTTTAGACATGAAAATGTCGGCTCTCATAGCTAAATAGATCTACATGGAGAGAGAGCATAAGAGAAGGGTCTCGGATTGCAGATGCCATACACAACAGAGGCAGAAAGAAGACTGAAAATGCAGCTGCGCCTGGTGATTTTATATGCCCACCTGCAACCGAAGCTGTGTATCAAGGATTGGCCTCTTTAGCCACATAAGAAGGTGCAAGGGGAAAAGATCGTCTCTCGAGACGTAAAATGCCACAGAATAGCTAAATAGTTTGTACCAATTGTGAATAAGAAATTTATTTATTTTTAAATTTAACCGCTACGGTTTCGGTCTTGATAATGGCTTAGTTGTCCTAGGCTTCAGTTAAGAAAGAATATGCTACATTTTCGTCTTTTACCGTCTACGGGCAAGTGAGAGAATTAGTAAGTACCGTAATTATAATAAATAAATGGACCTCGTTCACTTGATCATATTGATAAACAACGAAAAAAACTGACCCGAAATGAAATCCCCCCCGGGGGGGGGCGGAATTTATAAAACAGTGACTGAATTTCCGCTTTGATTTTTTTAATTTTAGGTGAGATTTTTATACTAAACCATCACTTGCCCAGCACAGCTAAGGGAGTTTTTAGTTTAAAATCCCTACCATGTTTTTTTGCCCTCTTCTATAAAACAAAAACAAAATGCAAACGATTATCCCCAAATTCCAAAAGCACAGCTAAGGAAGATTTTAATTTTAAACTACCTCCGAAATTTACGATAAACCCCCTCTTCAATAAAAAAAAAGCATATTAGACACTCAAAATTCTATTGGCGTAGCCAAAGGGGTTTTGATTTTACCCCCCCCCCTTTTTTTTTAGTGGGGTTTGAACTTTGAAACTAAAAAAATACCTTTTCAATACAAATTTAAAAAAAAAATTACACACTCAAAATGCTATGAGCATAGCCAAATGGGTTTTGGGTTTATATATAGTCTATGGTTTAAACCCCCTTTCAGCGGAGTTTGAAGCTAAAAAAATACCTCTTCAATATAAAGAAAAAGCAAATTACGCACTCAAAATGTTATGAGCGTAGCCAAAGGGGGGGGGGTGAGTTAAAACGTCTCTTCAGAAGAGTTTGAAGCTTAAAAATACCTCTTCAATATAAACAAGATTACAAGAGGCGGCCCCTGTCGGAATCGTATCCCTGTCAGATCGCCTATTCGCAAGATGTTTTGGATGTTCCTTCTAAGTTGAAAATAATTAACTTCTCGCTGGACGACGGAGGATGGCGAGCAGGGTATAAACCTGCCTTATCTTGATGTTTGCGCACTATACTTTAGTTCGGATTTATCGTTGGTCCCTGGCTCAATTCCTGTATGTTCCCATCCTTAAACTATCGCAATATTTCTGAAAGAACAGTAAAGGTTAAATCATATTTTCAAAAGTCTTTAGTGTTTTGTTTATCTAACCGTGATGGACAGAGCAACCAACAGACAAAATGCACAAAATATGCTTCTTTCATTGTAATGGGGGCACTAAACAATTTTTTTTTTATCTGATTTTTTAAAAAATTTAAGAAATTAGTTTAGAATTTTGTCATTGCCGGGCTTTACGCTAGTACACGAAAGTCGATGCTAAAAGTTCATTTTAAAAAATGTGCGTGATATCTACATATCAAGAGCATTTCTTATAGTAACATTTCCTCCCTTACATTTACGTAATTGTTTCAGAATTGTTTTGTTATTAAAAAATCGCTTGCATAATTAATTTTATAAATTAAACGGTTTGCTTTTAGAAAACTAAAAGTAGCCGTTGCACCTACACTTTTCAATCCGCATTTAATGGTGAAAAAATATTTTTCCTATCTCTTCTAGTTTTGGCGCTCTGAGTGTGACAGACAGACAGACGGACAGACAGACAGAAATTTATTTTAAAAAATGTGCGTGATATCTACATGCCAAGAGCATTTCTTATAGTAACATTTCCTACCTTAGAGTTACGTAATTGTTTCAGAATTGGTGTTTTGTTATTAAAAAATCGCTTGCATAATTAATTTTATAAATTAAACGGTTTGCTTTTAGAAAACTAAAAGTAGCCGTTGCACCTAAACTTTTCAAGCCGCATTTAATGGTGAAAAAATATTTTTCGTATCTCTTTTAGTTTTGGCGCCCTGAGTGTGACAGACGGACAGACGGACATTTTGGACAAACCTAATAGCGGCTTTTCCCCTTACGGGGGCCGCTAAAAATGCAATTTACAATTTATTTTAGCGTAGCCAAGCCAATGGGGGGGGGGGGGGATTTTAAACCATCCTCCTCCGAATGTTTTTTTTTAAAGTTTAAAACACCTCCAGATGGTTTTATGTTTAAAACCCCTCCCTACATAGCCTTCGAGGTGGAAAACCCTCTCTTTAATATTATTCTAAAGAAAACTACAGTCACCAAATTCTATGACCGTAGCTGAATGGGGCTTTGAATTAAAAAAAAAAAACTCCAGAGATTTAAAATCCCTAACAGATGATTTTGACGATAAAACTTCCCTTTTCAATGTAACAACTAAAGAAAACTAGGGTCACCTAATTCCAAGAGCGTAGCCAAGAGAGGTTACACATTTCTACCAGTGGTTGCAAGGGCTCCACTAATAAAGTTCAGTTTTAACAGTCTGCCAAGAATTGAAAAAATTCAATGTGTCTCAACAAAGATAGCTAAGGCGAATTTTAGGAGTCAGTTATAGAGATCGGGTCTCAATCAAGGAACTCCTATGCCGAAGTGGGAGTCAAACCCTTAGTGACAGCGAGTAGAAATAATTTTTGTGGCACATGTTCTCCGACAAAATGAATTACGCACGGAGAATGGGGTTGAAATGGAGGCCAATTCGAGGAAAGCGCAAACAGGGACATCCTAGTAGCCTACAACTTCACGCCACACTTTCATGGAAGTTCTCACAGCAGATGGGAAAAGGCTTCAGACATTGCCAGTGATGGATTTTTGTGGAAACAGCTTTCCGCCCAATGATCCGAACGGCGCGGGAGGATTTAAGTTTGTAAGAATAGCAAACTAGGTTATTGAAATAAAACGTTTTCATAGAAGGATAATACATGTAGATACCATAGAATATGCATTTTGTTGACTTTCAATACCGGAAAGATAGCTTGGCTGCGGGGCTTCGCCCCGCGCTGGTGGAGCGTTGTGAGCTCCCACAGACCCTCTTACTGACAAGAGCGGGTAGTCTACAATTTTTCCAGGAAGAACCCATTGTAGAATACAATAATAGATATTGCATGATACATACACATATATTTTTGCGGGATACTGCATGTAGATACCTCAGAAATATGTATATTTTGTTGGCTTTCAATACGGTACCTGAAATACTGCTGGGAGACCTCACTTCGCCAGCAAGGAGAATCTACAATTTTTCCATTAACTCCAAGAAGAACCTATTCTCGGGTACAATAAACATCTTCCGAAAGAATGAAGGGTCATAATGTAATAAAGATTAATTATATACATAGACATAAACACGCACACACATAATTTATTTTTAGCAGGGGGGCAGACAAAAAATCCCCCACCCCCGAAAACAATCCTGGCTAAGCCCATGTATATATATATATAATTTATTAGTATTCTTTCTCTGGTGGAGCAAGGGTCGAGTTTCGTTAAAGGGAGACATAATTCATCGTATTACCTTTATCAGTTTCCACTTGTTATTATTATTATGATAAAAGAACGAGTATTCTTTCTCTGGCGCAGCCAGGGTCGAGTTTCGTTAAAGGTAGACAAAATGCATCGTATTCCCTTTATCAGTTTCCACTGAGGAATTTTCTGGTGATGTGGCATGTCTGCAGCAGTACCGCCCTCTGACAGGCAACAAGAATGTTCCTAGGAATGCCAAGGGCCTTGAAGGTATCTGTGAGGTCAGTTGTTATTATCCCCTCGGTTGATATAACAATGGGGTATATTGTTGTTTTAGCAAGCTTCCATAGACGCTTAATCTTCAAGCCTAGGTTCTCATATTGTGGTTGTTTTTCTAACTCAGTTTTTTTTTTAAGTTGTGAGATAGTGGTACGGCAATGTCGATAATGGTAGCGGCTTTTTCCTTTTTATCGATGAGCAGCAGATCAGGGCGATTAAAATCTACCGTTTTGTCGGTCAAAATAGGCCTATCCCAGTACAGCAGATAATCAGTAGACTCGAGAACCTCTTGTGGCGAGCATTTGTAATAAGGAGGAGTATCCTTCCCGATCAAATTGTGTGTCAAAGCCAAGTGCTGGTGTATTAGCTTTGCAACTTGGTTATGGCGACCTAGGTAGGCAGATTCCGATAGGGCTGAACATCCTGCCATTATGTGTTCAATCGACTCACCCGCATTTCCACATTTTCGGCATTTGTCGACAACATTGAGTTTTAGGATATGCTTTTCGTAATTTTTTGTCCTAATTACTCTGTCTTGTATAGCTGTAACAAAGCCTTCTGTTTCAGGATAGAGATGGCCTGCCTTGAGCCATGCTAAGGAAGCAGCCTTGTCGATGTTGTCCCCATGTAATAAAGCTGGGAATTTCCCATGGAGTGTATTTTCTTCCCATTGGCGAATCTCATTATTATTATTAAGTAAATGATTTGTTACTACTTTATGGAGCAGAGACCTGGAGAACCACCAACACCACCATCAAAAAAATCCAGATATTCATCAATACCTGCCTGAGGAAGAATCTTATGATCCGCTGGCCAGACAAGATCTCGAATGAGGAACTCTGGCAAAGAACAAAACAGCAACCCATTGGAGTAGATATCCTTCAGAGACGCTGAAGATGGATAGGTCACACCATGTGCAAGCCTGCATCCAACATAACAAGGCAAGCCCTAACCTGGAACCCCCAAGGAAAGAGGAAGAGAGTACGGCCCAGAAATACGCGTATATGGCGCCGCGATCTGGAAACAGATGCCAAGCAGATGGGCAAGACATGGGAACAGTTGGAGAGACTCGCCCAGAAAGCTGGTTGGTGGCCTATGCCCCAGTAGTGACCACATGCAGAGATGAGATGAAATGAATTTGTACACAAATTGTGTTATTTCTTTATGAAATTCCCCCCCCCCTTTTTTTTTCCTTCTCCAGATCTGCCATTGTTTCCGTCTTCACGACTACATTGCATCCACCCCCTTTTTTTCTGAATAAAGAATATAGATCTAATTAATAATATCTAGTTAATAGATATCTAGATTTATTATCTCAAGCTCGGGTACCGCCCAATAGCCTAGATCACAAGAGAAGAGGCATAATTTATTTAGTGCCGGTACGGTAGTTTAGGTATCTCTTTCAATCGTGACTGATGCAAAATTATTATTTTGTAATATTTTAAGGAATCACCGTCTCTGCCTTCCACTCAACTGTTGACTATAGCTTGAACTTTAGAATTAGTCTTTAGAGTTAGCCTAGGGCTTAGGCTTAGGTATGTTGCCCCTCTCTCTCTCTCTGTCTCTCTCTTTCACGATTAATCTAGGTTTAGTAAAGTCGTAAAGACTAAATCTAGATGTGTAGTAAGTAAACATCTATTCTAGATAAGGTTAGATCTATCTAGGAATCTATTCTAATAATTCTAGGTCTAGAGACTAGTAGAGAGCAGTAGAGTCAAATAGATTTAGATTAGTTAGCTGTGAATAGTGTCACTGTCACTAGTGAGTGACTTAGATCTATGACTAGTGTCACTGTCTCAGTGTCTGTGTGAACTATGATGACTATGACAGTCGAAGCCAATTTAAGACTCTAAAGTAAAAGTCTAAGTCAGGCATGTCAAACTCATTAATTGAGGTGTATGGGCCGCACAAAAAACTATGACCTGCAGTGCCGCAGGCAAAAATCAGTTCGAAAATATAGCCTACTACTAGTACTAGATCCATTACTATTTTTATGTAAATCAGAAACAATACAATAGTATATGCAGGAATTAGTGGAATATCTTCCCCTTAGTTAGCATAGCTAAATTTGTAGTACTTACTTACTTAATCCTGTGTACTCCCAGGGGAGCATAGGGCCGCAACCACACCTCTCCACCGAACTCGGTTCTGAGCAGCTTTCTTCATCTGCTCCCATGTCATTCCAGTACCCTCAGCTTCACTGATGACTGACCTCTTCCAGGTTTGCTTGGGTCTGCCTACTTTCCTCTTTCCTTGTGGATTCCAGTCAAGAGCCTGCCTTGCAACATTGGTAGCTGGTTTCCGCAGGGTGTGTCCTATCCAGCTCCATTTTCGTTTGGTAATGTCTTGTGCTATGGGCTTTTGTCTAGTTCTGTTCCACAAATCGGTAGTGGTAATCTTTTCTGGCCACCTAATTCCTAATATCCGGCGTAGGCATCTGTTAACAAAAAATTTGTAGTATTAATAACAAATTACTATGGTTACGTGTTATTTTTGTTGTCCTGATGCTTGACATCGTTTCTGGGATACAAGTTTATAAATGTCAGGTTGAAGTTTCCTTGTCACTGAAACTTTCATCACTAATGACAAATTTCGATCAGATAATCTTGAAAGGCGAGGTGTTTTGTAGCTTTTATAGAGGAAAAACAATCAAATTTCGTGTCCAATGTCATGCAGAAACATTGAAAATTGGCGATGATTTAAGCCACAGTCACGAATAAAATCAATAACGACTGGAACTGGTCTTAGTACATGTTGGAACTGTAATAAATTTGCCCTGAATGCTTTTTGGTGAATGATGCACTGAAAATGATCAAATTTAAAATTAGCGTCAGTTTCTCTTATTCTTTGTAAGTAGCTTTGCACCAGCAACATTTCTAACCTAAATCATGGTTGGTGAGTAGTACCTTGCGCCAACTGTTGCTAGACTAGCTAGCATTAACAAAGGTTAATTGTACTGCAATATCACCTCCTGTAATTTCTCAAAAACATCCTCGCTTGTTGTGGTGTTATGTACAAAACAGAGCTCAAGTAGTCATACTTGTATTTCAAAATTCCTGTCAAAGATTCTTATGAATATAGCCAAATGTTCTACATCCGTTACATCAATTAACTCATTGAGCCAATGAAAAGAATTCAAAATCAGCTATTTTGTTCTTTAATTGTTCATGCAAGCTGACTGACATGTCATTTATTCTATCTGCCACAGTGTTCCTAGTTAATGTTATTTCTTTGAATGCGTTCACCTTTTTCACCTAACCCTAACGACACACTCTTTAATAACATTACCTTCACTAAGTCTTAATGATTTGCTGTAGCTTTTTTAGCTTTCAATTACTTTTGACAAAATATAGCTGGCTTTCGCTACAGACTCACTCTCCTTTTTCAGTTTAAAAATACTATTTGGTGTCTTTTAAAACTATTTTTTAATACAAGTAGCTTCTCATCTCTCATTTTTCATGTGTAAGCGTCATAGGCCTATGCCTTTTTTGTCAGCGTAATTTTGTTTTATATTATACTCTTTGGGCAGACAAATGCAGGAATTGTATATTGTAGATAGTTCCATTTAAAATTTTTTTTTCCTGAAAATTAGAGGTGACTGTTAATTGTTTAATAATTTAACTTAAGGTGGCCAAGCGGGCCGCATGCAAAGTGGTCGCGGGCCACATGCGGCCCGCACACAGAGTTTGACATGCCTGGTCTAAGTTAAGTATAGGAGTCTAAGTCTAAATTCTAAATCTAGATAATTATGATAGTATGGTTCATATAATTTATACTAGACTAAATGATTTTTCTAGATCTGTATTATACAATATATTAATATAACATATAAAATTATAGTTTATATTTTCTTGTTTACATTAAATTTTGTACAAAGCTTATATCAACTCACTCTGTCTGGTAAAAAAGTTTGTATACATGATTTCACCTGCACTCAATCTCAGATCAAGCTGAAATTTTGCACAATTATTTCTTTTACCTGACAACACAAGAATCAATAAATAAAATTAACCCGTTAGTTAATTAAAATATTTTTAAAAATCTGTTTTTTTGTTTAAATAAAGAGGAATAACTCCATCCTTAACTCTTTCTCTCCGTAATTATTTACCACATTCTGGTGGAATCAACGCTGGTATCGTCAGTTAGGAAAGAAAGAGTTAAAACTATCTCCCAATAATGTACAAGTTATTTCTCTTATTCAATATCAAACAAAATGATTAATCGCCAATATTTAATTGACTATTTGAGCAGTTTTGTTATTGTTTGTGTTAGGTACAATAAATAATTGTATAAAGCAGTGATGCCCAACCTAATTCGACCTGCGGGCCATTTTAATTTCCAACTCTTGTCTCGCGGGCCACATAATCAAAAAGCTACAAAAACTAAATGAAATTGTTCTGAAACTATTTTACCTGAGCAGGCCAAGTGGAAACACATCGCGTCCTGATATGGCCTGCGGGCTGTGTTTTGAGCATCACTGGTATAAAGTATCAACTTGATTGGAGATTGCATGAGGGAGAAATAGCATTAACATTAATTTAAAGGGACTAAACCCAACAAATTTAGCAATGTCTGTGAATACTGAAATATTAGCTTCCCTTGTTGCTATTAAACAAAATAATTAATTACCAGTAATTATTTGTCTAATTGGATACTTTTTTTTTAATTGATTGATGTCAATGAATATTTGTGCAACATCTGAAAATGATTGTGGGTAAATAACATGTAGGCCTACACACTTTTTACCAGATAGACAGAAAGAGTGAGTTATAAGCTTTGTAAAAAAATAGTGTTCTACTATATACTCAGAATGTGTGAAGTGTTTTATCAATAGAAAGTTTTACCATAATATATAGACTATGTTATTGTCTAGATCTACTAGACTCTAGTCTTAGCCTTCACTTTGTAATTGTGGTATGATCTAGTCCAGATTTATACTAGTATATCTAGATTATTTTCTAGATTTAGATTTGTAACATTTAACACCCAACATCGTGTCACAATCTGAGATTTACTAAGTTTCTGAAGGAAATTTGGCAGAGAATTAATTTGTCTGCATGCTCAGAATGAGTCAAGCAGGCATGTCTGGTTTTAAAAGTTAATCATTTTAGCCTAACCCTCCCTCTTCAATAAAAAAAACAACAACAGCTAAAGCAAACTACAGTCGCAAATTTCTATGAGGATTTTGAGTTCAAACACTTCCTGATTAACCTCACATTAACTTTAGAGATCTACCACAGTTATCATCACATAGTCCAGATTCTGGGTTTTTGAACTTGTGGATTTTAGGGTGCCCCTGAGTCTATCTAACTCTAACTCTAGTTGGGGAAAGTTGGTCATTGTGCTGGCCACCTGACACCCTGCTCGTTAACTGTTGGCCAAAGAAACAGATGACCTCAACATCATCTGCTCTATAGACTGCATGATCTAAAAGTGGAACTTAACTTACTTTCTATTAGTACCACTTCCACCAATTTTCCCCAATCAAAACCTATACTCAATTATGTCAGAAACTTCTTTGCTAGTAATGGTATCATGTAAGCTTAGCTTTGCTCCAAACTGCTCTTTAACACAGTTGTTCTTAATCCTTTTTGACATGTGGACTCCTTTGTATAGTTCAGACTTGCCCACAGACCCCTAAGTGTTTCAAATAAAAATATAAAAATTGTATGACTTGAATGAAGTTGAGATTGTATTTATGTCCAGCTAAACGATTATAAGTAGCAACCAGAAATCACCACAAACACACATTTCTAGTTGGTTTCTTTTGTTTATGATGAGGTTCATAATGGCACTAAATTCACATTCTACCAGAAAGGGGAAAGAATTCTACAACTTCTATACCTCCTGTCAATAAGCCATAATGTAGGATATAAATTTGTAATCTGTTTTGTTACCAAAATGTATGGTCTCCTTGTTCAAACATTAGTTTTAGTTTCTCATTTGTGGATATTTTAATAAGCTGCTTCTGTGCTTATATGGATTTATCTGTGATTGGGATCAGTGTTTGTCCACACACTAAAAGAGTAAATATCCATTCTGTCTTCAAATCTTTGTTTTAGGTCATCATTGAATATTACCTTATAGATATATTAATAGTATAGGGGGTTAAATGATTAGCCAATTGGAAAAACTGGCTTTTAGCAAAGAAGTTATTTTAATTTTATACAATTTTCATCTTTCTGCAAACTCCCTATGGCCGTCTCAAGAGTCCATGGACCACAGTTTTAAAACCACTGCTTTAACAGACCTATAAATAAAAATTAAATACTGCAAATACAAATTTAGGAAGTGTGATAGCTATTGTCGGTGACACATCAGCAATACACTTTTTCAATGAACTGTATTGTGATAGAAATTTTGATGGGCCTGATAGTCTCAAGACCATGCCATCTTTTGATGGCATGATAGCCTCGAGTTGCAGGCCATACAATATTTTGAGCATCCGTTAAACATTAACATTTTGTACTTTTAATAGATTTCTAAATAATTTAAAAAAAAAAAAAAAACTTATGAATACATGATTCTCTTGTTTGTTTTTTAGGTCTTTCATTTGATGATACCTGTCAAAGCTTGGCACTAAGCATTATAACAAGAATGGTGTCCCATTTATCAGCCATTGTATTTCCAGCCATAATTATTTACAGTGTTGTTCCAGGCTCAAGTATGCCAATATTTATAGATATATCTATAGAATAGGTTTTAGTTTGAAATGTTGACAATGAATACTGCTTGCTGAGACAGCAAAAAAAATGTTTTGAACTATCTACATTTATTCTAACAGTTATTTAATCACTAAACAAAAGGGAATAGATATTATATTTTAAAATACTTTTTTATATATTGTATAGTATTAAAACAAAATACATATATATTTGTTATCTATGTGGCACTGTTGTTTTGTTGAACTAGTGGTGATTGAGCATGATAGGTAATAATATAGTTCAGGCAAACATTTGATGTGGTGGACCACATTGTAGATGTTATTGGAAGCTGCTTAAATCTTGATATCTTGTCTACATCAATGAAAATAATGAGAAAATATGAATTATTGATTATAAATATAACCATGTTTCTGACATTTCATGTTATGTTCATGTTGATTATTAAAGATAGATAACTTTTTTACAACAAAAGTATTTCTTATTCATAGAAAGTTTGTAAAACTCATTATCACCACAACCTATCATAATAACTGTGCACTCTGACCAAAAGTAACATTGCATTTAATGAGATTATACTATTGTTCACACTTTTGAATAAGGTTTTTGAAATATATAATCCATTAATTGTTTAATAATAATAATAATAATCTTTATTGTCCGTAAGGAAATTTGTCTTACAATTTGTGCATTATACAAAACAAAACATGAGACTGCATCTAATGTTTGTTTTCAGTTGTATGTGACCTTCTATAGTGCCAAAAAAACAAAATTTTGGTCAAATAAAATAAGCATCAACTTCATATATCACATGCACATGCCATAAGCTATGTAGTTTACACAGGCCTTAGTTTGCCTACTTCTTTTTATTTGTACTTTTGAAGGGGAAAGGATAAAAAATAAACAGGATAAAATTTGAATGTATTCTTCTCCTCTAAGAAATTGTAAAAGAGAGCTGACTATTAAAGACCAAATAATCAGCTAATATGAAACTAAATTAAAAAATGAGTAACCATTGTCAAAATATGCCATTTAATTTTTTTTAAATTTTAAGATTAAATTGTTTGGTCTACTGAAAAAAAAATTAATCTTTGACTTAAAATATAAAAGGTCATGATTGAAAATGTCAACAGTAGAGAAGGGGGTATGCCCTACTTGTATCTCAGTTATAGCACTTTCTAGCTCCCTTTGCGAATAACAGTCTAATGAACTAAAACTGCAGTTCACAAAAGGTTTCCTAGTTTCAATTGACATAGGGCCTATATATTTATATGTACAATAATAAAATATGCTTTTTGCTAAATAGAGAAAAACTTTGAATCAGGAATAAATACTTTGGTTAAGAAAAAAGAAGCTTTGTCGTCAATAGATTTCAGTTATAATATATGTACATTTTCTTCATATGGCATTACAAACTGATTCTTCTATACAGAATTTTACCAAATGATAGTCTCAATGCTAATATATCACTTTGAAAAAATACAACCTTGATCTGAGTGGCAATTGTATTATAAGAAATTAAATATACTTTATGCTGACTTAGTGGCTATATATCTTTTATCCTACACTCAAATATATCACATATATTTTGTGCAATCATCACTCTGTAAGGTGCTCTAAATTTTCAGTGTAGGTGTTACCATGAATAAAGAAGCATTAGGAATTACAATGCAGCCTAATATCCTAAATTGTGCTATTAACACATTGTTTCAAAAAAAAGTTTGCTTTTTTTTATTTTATAAAGTAGCAAATATAAAATAAATGGCATCAATACTAATTAATGGAATATTATGTTCATTTTGCTTTGCTTGGACTTAAAAGGACCTTTCATAAACTTGGATAGAAATAAAATTTGACTATGAAATAAACATTATAGAGTTTCCTTTAATTTTTGTTTTTTTTCCTTTAATTATTTTATTTTTGTCTTTCTCCAGGTCTATTTTCATGGCATCCCACATTAATGTCTATAGCGGTAAGAGTGTATGTTTTTTATTCTGCGTCACTGTATCTGTTTCTAGTTTTCTTTTTATCATGACCAGTATTGTTTAGTAGGAATGGTATATTGATTAGCCGTTTATGATAGATGCTTGCAAATAATTGTACTTAAAAATGATGTTTTCTTTATTCTGCAATACTAGTTTTCACTGCTGACACTGGAAGGAATTATAATATTTTCACAAAATTCATCCCTCTTTCCAAACATGAGCAGAGCTTCCAAAGCATCCATTCATTATTTGGTTATGGGCAGTGCCGTTACCTGTGCTCTTGTTGGTATGGATAGTCATTTAACATTGTAGTTCAAAATTAAAGTATCAATTAAAATATTCTTTTTAAATTACTATCTATATCCAGCACATTTATTTACTTTTTTTAAAACTACTTCTAAGATACTACATCTAATATGATGTCTCCTTTTAGTCAACTGTTGAAGAAATAGGCTGCATTTCTATAGTATTTTTATAATTCAGCTGGAGTTTGTACTTAAGTACTATAAATTTAGGATTTTTAGACATTATGACATTTTTTAAATACATCTGATGGCTTGGTCTTCCAGCACATTGTAATAAGTGAAGGAGAAATAAACCAAAAACATTATACACACCAAGGCTTAGATAAATAGATGATGTGGAAACAAACATAAGGAAGCTTGTAATCCAGGTTTAAAGGATGTGATTAAACCTTTCATGGGCTCTAGAACCACATATATGATGGATGTGTTTGTCAAATTACAATTTTATTAACCATTGGCCTCACAAAACTAATTTTATCTGCCACATAAATCTTCTAAAATAAAAATGAAATGTTAATATAACTATGTCTTTGATATGTGACTACCATTTTTTTAATATAAAATAAAGCAAATTGTACAAAAAAAACTTAAATTTATTAGGAAAATTAAAACAAAAATGCTTTTATATAGATGCTTTCATGCTTTTAACATCCTCAATGTGCTGTTATAAACTCTTTTGTGGCCATTTGGGGAAAAGGGTACCTGGAAGAAGGTTTTACATGCTGCCTTTAGGTGTTCAGTAAACACAATTTGAGCCCCCTTGATAGGGGTTAATGCCTCTCAGTCACACATCCCAAAATACTTTAATTTATTGCAGTAGCTTGCTACTGACAAGAGAAATCTTTAACTAATGGCAACTCATTCATTTGAGAGCCAAACAACTATAGACAGTTGCAGATTGAAAAAAGAGAAATTAATTTCCAGATGCCAATATGGCTTTGTTTGTATCAGATATGACAAAGTAATAATAATGGTTTGATGTGGTCATGTGAAATATGCACTCTTCCTTAACTTTGGACTTGAAGACTAGGCCTCATTATTATTTTTAATATACATGTTTCTTTGTGTACATAGGTAAATACCTACAGTAAGACAAATGGGTATGTTGACAATGTGTTGTACATGTTCTTTCTGTCTTTAGGTTTTTATGTGATCTACCTTAACAAAGAAAATGCTGGAAAGTCTCATTTAACATCTTGGCATGGGCTTCTAGGGGCCATAACTGTTGGTTATGCTTGTTTACAGTCAACTGGTGGATCACTTGCTAAATATTACAATTATACAAAGCGTTTTTTAAATGTAAGTTATTCTTTTGAATGAAGGACTGGCTAAGTTGAATTTTGTCAACCATAGATTTGAATGTAATGTATAGGGAGAGTTGCTGCTAGGAATGAGTCTGAAAATTGCAAATGAAGAAATAAACAAAATTGGAAATCAATTTTTATTATTTATAGTTCAGTGTTCTGCTTGATTGCTTATGTGTCCACTTTTACTGATAGATTTAGCAGGTTTTTTGTCTTTAAGTGAACATAGCACAATCCCTAATAAAGCTAAAAAGATTCATTTTTATTTCACTGTGCTGACATAATAAGGATGTTACGATATTCAAACTACTTAGTGCAATACACATTTAATTTTTTGTCACAGAGTTATAGTATTGATGCAAGATAATAAAATATTTCAAAATATAAATGCATATACTCTTTGCAGGTGAAGCTGGCAGACTTGAAGTTGTATCATGCCACATCAGCTGTCCTGCTTTACATTTTGATCACTGTTACTATGCTCCTATCCCTACAGACATCCTGGGCACTAAATAGTATACCCAATCTTCTCTGGTATGCATGCTTTGCCTGTATCTGTACTTCTACTCTAGTGGTACTGCTGCACATAACTTCTACATATCTGCCAAGTAAACAGCAAGCAAAGCCTTGAAGATGTCATATTGAATTAAAAGTAAACAGTTTTAAAGATTGTATGAGGAGAAAGCATTTAATTGAGTTTTGTTTTTGTTTTTTTGCTTAATTTTTGTCTCTCTTGTTATGAACTTTGTTTAAATACTCTAGTGTTGACATAGTTTAAAATGATTATTTTCTTATGTACATTAATTTTTTTGAATGCAATGTATGATGTCCAGATTTTATGTAACTCTACTTCTATGTAATTAAACACAGTGTGATGACATATTACTAGTACAATTATTTTTTAAACAAAGTCTTGCAAATGAAAACTTACAAGAATCGAATTTTCAAAATTGAAAGCAATTTTTATATATAAATACATATTAATTGTTTTGTTCTATTCTATTTATTATACATATAATGCATATTGGTATCATTACAATGAACAAATGCATTAAATTATCAAAATTTTATGTTATCATTTGTTAATTTTTTTTATTTTTATTTATTGTTTTTATTATTATCATTTAAATTTTGATTTCTAAATATTGTAAATTATCGTTGTAGTTTCTCCTTAATCCTTGAACCTGTTGAACAAAGGCCTGTAATGGCTCACAAAATAGATGTATTGTGAAGGGTAAATCTGTAGCATACCGTACCACAGAAAAAGTGTTTTGGTATTATAGTCTCAAGGAAAACGATTTTTAGGTGTACATTTTGGTTTTACATTTTGATCACTGTTACAATGCTAGTGAGCAGAGGAATTTAGTAGATTCTCATTAGGTAAAGTTAGTTCTTGTGGGAGTTTTAACATTGGTATTTTTTGCATTTTTCTGTTCATTAAATGGAAAACAAAATGTTAGCCACCTATAATTGAAAACTTGGAATAATTTAAGTCTGTTAAGCTTATATGATTACTGGAAATATACTTTAAAAAGCAGCATGTCACAAATGTCAGCATCTGTAATTAAAATTTGAAAATCTGCTTTGGCAATCTGAAATACAAAATAAATGTATTAAAATCCTAAATCCTGCTAGTTAAGTCATCAGTAATAAACAAACCCCACTTGATCACCTACTTGATAAAAACATTTTTAATCATAAAAAATACCATTAGGGGTGCATTTTTAACATTGCTGAGAAAAGTTAGGTTTGACTGTTAAAACTATAAATAAAATGTTAAATGCTGGTTTAAAAAAATCACTAGTAGCAACAAAAAGATTTTAACCATAAAAATACAACATCCCAAGGATATCTATTTTGAACATTTCACCATTGCAGAGAAGATACAAGTCACTGATAACAACAACAGTAACAATAACTCTTATGAACTAAGATGTGATGTAAACTTCCTATGTAATGTTTGAGTAAAACAGGAACTTAAGCTATCATTGTAATGTTTTGTTATGTGTAATGAAAAAAAGTTAGAGTTATTATGGCAACTTTTATGTCTAATCGTCTATATCACTTCAATCATAAGCCTGTCGTCTTGAAAGGAACCATTAATATGTACAAAATTTATGTTTAAAGGAAGAAATGCTAGCTGTCATTTTCATACGCCCAGCATATGCAGCTTATTGTTGGGCTCTTTATTTTCTATAACAACTTGAGTTCACCTCATAGAATGTGACTCTAGAGCCCTACTCTGGACAGACATTCCCCTCCACAAGCAGCCTATACAATTTTCTTTCTTAATTAGGCCTTATGACACATATAACTCAAGAATTTAATTTCCAATAAATCTGATAATTTAGTAAGTTAAATGTTTGTTTATTTTACATCTTTTAGATGTTCCTTTAGAGTAGAAGATATTACTTCCTAGTCCAAACCTCTTGCAGGACAATGGGGGATGGGAGGGAGCAGGGTTTGAACCCGGGATCATCGATAAATCTGAATGACAGTACAGTGCACAAACTGTACAACCAGGCACTATTGGCAACACAATAAACTGACTACAAATGTTACACTGTACATCACCCTACTGTTGTACTAAACTCAACTATCTCATCCTTGTCTCTTAAACTGCTTAACTCGAGGACTCACTCCACCCCAGACTGTCTTCATGGTAGACTAACAGTCCTGGTCTCCTTGCTGTCATAGACTGAACTGCACTGCCTTACACACTCTGTCTCTGGTCCATGAAGGCTTCTGATCAAATAACCATAACACTGGTCATAGCTACATGCAAAGTTCATACCAGTACTGTTCCTGTTCCTTGTCCCCTCAACATAGCATGTTAAACTGTATTACTGGCTTTGTCACGTGTTAGCTGATCATACACAGTTAACCCTGTAGCGTCGCCAATAAGGTTACAACATTTTTGGCAAGACCAGCTTGATATCCTTTTAGAATTCTATGAGAGCAAGTGTGCTACAGTTAACTCTTAAAAATTTGAACCGTAGCTTTATTCTTATTTGAACTGCAAGAAACATGGCTACCTTAAAAATCATTGAATTTTAGACATCTGATTTTAAGTGAATACTAGTTAAAGGATGTTATTAACTTGAAATAAATGTTTAATTTCCAGCATGAAGCTTGATTTTTCTGTAAATTAAACTCTAAAGTTTAAATTGACAAACATTTATTTTTAATTAAAGGCAGTACAAGTAACTTCATAATTTGGTACTACCTGGTGCAATCAACCATTTTGATTTAAAATTGTGTAACAATTTAGCTTTAATAATAGTTTTATTTTAATGACACGCCTTTGGTATGTATGTATATCAGATATTTTATATAATTAAAATATTAACATTATTTAGCAAAGTAAAAAGTAAAGCAGATGATGTAAAGGTCATCTGATTCTGTGGCCTACAGTTAACAAGGGTGTCATGTACCGTGGCCAGCACAATGACCAACCGCCTTTACTTTTACCCAACTAACGTCAGGTACCCATTATAGCTGGTGGACTCAGAGGCGCCTGAAGATCCTGAAATAAAAAATCCCAGTTTTCACCAGGATTCGAACCCCAGACCCCGGTTTGGTAGCCAAGTGCTTTACCCTTAAGCCACCGAGCCTCTATTTAGCTAATTAGATTTGTTTAATTTTTTCCCTTATTTTCTAATGGGATTTTCGGTGTTGTAGTTTGCGTCAAGTCTGGTATATAATCCATTCTCAAATTTATAATAAGTAATAACAATTTCATATTTTATAACAGCAACAGAATGGAAAACTTAATACAAGGTGGACAATATAATATATATTTTTAAATTGCAGAAATGCTTAAACATTATCCTGTAATTTTATTATTTATTTTTTTATGTAAAATAATAATTTTTGCCTAGCAAATCTTACCAAACTTTTGTTAATACTATATTAATTTTTATATAACATAATTTCAATATATCTCGGGCTGAATGATACAGTTCATTTAGTTTGTTTCAAAATAACAATATGAACTATTTTTATCCACCATTTTTTTAAAAGTATATCACATACATGCATTACACTCCAAAGAGGTTGGAGGTACAAACAAGGGTCTTCCTTTCTTTGAGGATATATTGATAGTTAGTTGTTCATCTTATCTTTTAAAAACAGTATGTAGAGCATATAGTCTTTAGTCTGTATCACAAAAATATAAGTGCACCTATCCTACTGAAATATGACTCTTATAGTTATAATGAATACAGGAACAAAAATTGAGTAGGCCTATACACCTTAAATATAATTCAATCCAAAGTTCTATACAGATCAGTGTACAACAAAAATTTATATGTAGAATCTAAATAATACCACTAAATCTCTACATCTGCATCATATTTCTAACCCTCTAGCATTAATATTTAAAAAAAAATAGTTAGTGTTTTTTCCAAAATAACTTTTAATACTTAAAATTAACAATTAAAAAATAAAAATTGAGGAAGCAAGAAAAATATTATATTAATTTTTGTTTGGCATAGATTAAATATATATTATTTTATTTTAGTTGCTTCCCTTTAAAAAAAAAAAAAAAAAAAAGCGTTTCATAGATGGCGCTCAAAAATATTGTGAAGTTGTGTTTACGATGGGGATGGCTTATAATGTAAAAAATTCAATGCAAAATGGAATTTAATGAATTAATTGCTGAACTTAGAGCTTCGTCTGAAAACCTCCCCAATGAATCGGCGGATAGAAGCCTCCTTTCTTCGGTTTATTGCAACAAAGCTTGCAAAGTAAGTTTTATTCAAAGATACGATTTTAGAACATAAATAAAGTTTCATTGTCAAAATGATGCAAATACACACAGTCCGCCGACATGGCGTTTGTGCAGAATTGCACGCATACTTTACTTTTTGCTAAAAAGAATGAAGCGAAATTATTATCCAGATAGGGGCAACTAAATTAATACAAATAACATGCACCTCATAATCTTTACCTGATTTCATCTGTAAAAACAATACATCAAGGCCTAAATTTAGGTATTCTCCGATTTCTCGTTAGCCTAGCCACTTGACTTTTCTTATTTTTTAGTACTTATTTATTAGATCTATAGTATAGAATCTAGATCTAGTTCTAGTAGTCTCCCAGTGACTAGTCCCATCTTCTTACTGAACTTACTCTTAACTCTTAGCCTTGGCCATCTCAGTTGAGTTAAGAGTCCAGTAGACTAGATAAATAGATAGAATAGATCTACATTTACATTAAACATTAGATTAGTCTTTATTTAGTCATTAGAAACTAGAATTTTATACTAGATTTATTTAAATAAAACTAGTTACTAGATTCTTGTCTAGATTTCTATAGAATGATAGATTAGGTACTTTAACAAAAAAT
>JADKLZ010000687.1:17500364-17511512 GCA_021533235.1 Biomphalaria straminea
CGTGTGTGTTACACATTGAGGTCCCAAAATACACATTTTGACCCTCAGGAATACACATTTGGACTTTTTTAGGTAGGCAGGTATGCACTCATCACTAAAGGTGGCAGTTCAAATTCATTTTTTGGTTTATAAATCAAATAAAAAAATTCAAATGTTAACCCTGCTCCTACACCAATATTTATGGTGTGCATCAGCGTGCCATCTTAAACTAAGCCAAGAGATGTTTTTATGAGAGGGTGATGACATTTTCTGCCCAAGTGATAGAAGAGAATAACAGTTTCTTCTGAATTGGGAAAAGGAGAAAACTGCTTCTATTACAACATTCTAGAAGTTGATGATTGGTGTAGTGTAGAGTACGGAGGAATTGAGTGTTATGATTTTAATCAAGTCATTCCAAGGCAGAGGAAGTCTTGCTTGTGGAAATGCAGTGTAGCAATTAATTTATGTGGTAATCGTTCTTAAGGTAGTAATGTTGAGTGTTGTGAACTAAAGAGGTATCTGGAGACCAAGACTAGTAAGAACTACTGGACTGTAACAGCAAAAGTAAAAAAAAAAGTAAAGTTTTCCTTTCAGACCTTTGTGGTCTATAGGGAAGATGATGTAAAGGTCATCTATTTCTGTGGCCTACGGTTAACGAGGGTGTCATGTGGCCAGCACAACAACCAACTGCCTTTACTTTTTCCCAACTAATGTCAGGTACCCATAAGAGCTGGGTGGACTCAGAGGTGCCCAAAGATCTCGAAATAAAAACCCCAGTCTTCACCAAGATTCAAACCCTGGACCCCCAGTTCAGAAGCCAAGCGTTTTACCGCTCAGCCACCGCGCCTCCTTGTAACAGCAATGTTGATCCCAAATCTGTGTGTTTTGTTTCATCATCACATCCTCATTGTTAATAAACATCTTCATCTTGTCTAACTCCCTTGTCTGAGCTGCCTCCATTTTTTTTTAAATCACAGGTTATGTTAATATCATTTTTTAACTTTTGATTTTTTGATGATATTTTGGTAGTGACACATTTAGTTAAAATCCTCTTTTTCCCCTCTTACTATTTAAAGCTACATAGAGCAGAAAGTTTTCATCCTGTTTATCTTTTAAAATGAATATTTTCTTTATTATTTATAGGAACTTTTGCGCCTTTGGATTCGGCAACAGCTGCTGGTTGATAGAGAGCAGGATCAGTTTAAAGAAAGTGTCTGGGCAATGGCTAAACTTTCACAGTCTACAGAACAGATAGTCATCTTCATAGACGTACTCAGAGAGGAGGTTAGTTTTCACTTTTAGGAAGGCGATTCGTCTTTAGATGTGTTATATAATTTGACATTTTTGGATTTTAATATTATTGTAATAATTTTGATTATAAAGCTGTAACCAGTCATAATGGGGCTAGTGTTTTTGTGCTGTCTTTTTTTACCTTTAAATCTCTAAAACAATCATTCCCTCCCATCATTGTGCTTAAAAATGTTACCAATACATTTTTTATGAGGAAAACTGATTATGAGTTACAATCCTTGTCTATTAATTCGTACTTGCTGATTAAGCTGCAATATTAAATTTTTGATTTAAATATAATTTTCTAATGTTTGATGTGGTTTTCAAATATTTAAAGTACAGAATTTTTATTTTTTTTTCAGTGTGGTGATACCTATCTTCAGTTATATGTAGACATGTGCATCTTTGCAATTAATGTAGACAAAGGTCAAATGGAAACAAGCATTAAAGAAGACAACTTAGTTGCAGCTGTTGCTAGAAGAGGTGATATGGCCTCTGTCTGTGCTAAGCTGTCTTGCCTTTGCCACCATACTTCTCTCAAGGTGGCTAGAATCTGTGCATTGACATCATTTGCACTAAAGCCCTCAGATCAATCATTAGCCAAAATTGGAACATTTTATGGGCAAGGTGGTGGTTGCTGCAAGAAATGTGGTGTAGGAAATAATCATGATCCTGGCAAAGTGAACCCAGCTACGCTCTATGAAGTGGAAAGGCTACTCAATATGCTGAGACCTGAGTATCTTAATCCAGATAATAATTTTGTCAACATACAGGCATTATGTCGACGCTTCTTACATGAAAGTTTGAAAGTTGCTGAACAAAGAAATCAAGAGTCAGCTGTAGCTGCAATGACTGTCAGTGGGCCAGAAGGAAAGAAGAAAATGATCAGCTCTAACAAAGCCACTAACTTGTTTGAGGCTCTCTTACCCCAAGATGTGCACAACACTCAGTTACTTCTGAACAAAATGAGGCTACAGAATATACCAAGCATCCACTCCCCTCCTCAGACACACTCAGCAGCTGGGGTGAACCGACATAACGTTTTAACACATCATTCTAAACAGCAGTATGCTTTTGATTCAGAGAAAGTGAAAAACAGTTTACCCTATGGTATTCCAATGGAGCAGCAGCATCAGTATTACTTCAGCAAGCATGAGAAAGAACTAGAGCAGAGACGCAAAAACTCCATGAAAAAGAAAGAGGGTAAAGCACAGGAACCACTAGCTTTAAGTACCCATTCACAACAGCATCAAGATTCCAACAAGCAGGGTGTGCAGACTTCTAGGTCAAATAGCAACAAGCAAAGTCCCCAACAGCAGCAGCAGGTTCCAAGTATTCAAGTATCTCAGCTGATTCATTCTGCTCTGCGAAATGACCCCGCTGCACTACAAAAGTTGTCCCAGACTGCAAGCCCAGATATGGTGCGTGCAGTTATTGACATATTAAAAAACAGTGCCATCAGACCTGCTCAACAGCAGCAGAAACAACTGGGTAATCCAATAATGCAAGTCACTGGTCCATCACAGCCATTGCCTACAGTCTCAACATTATTGAAGCCCACTGCTCAACAACCGCAACAGCTTTCAGAAGCAAAAAGAGAGCAGCCTCCCCCACGACGCTATCCTAGGCCACAGCTGTATGCTCAGCCCATCGTTGTCTCATCTTCGTCAGGTATCTCAAGTTCTCTTCGTCCCCAGTTATCAAATGTTTCAATTTCTGTTACTAAAAGTTATAATTGTATGCCCTCATCATCTAATGTTACTTCAACTATGACTGTGGCACAGAAACAGAATGACTTAATGGCATCAAAGAGCCAAGCAGAAAGCATACGACAGTTGATGCACATGCAGATGACCTCCAATCTTCAGCAAAAACAAATATCAGAAATGCGACAGATGTCAGGATCTACTATTACTGTCAATAATATTTCAAGTTCTAATAATTTAGGTTCTGTTATTGCATTAAGACCAAAAACTACAGTAGAACTAGCAGAAAAAGCAGCTCTGGCTAAACAACAAGGGAAATCACCAGCGTATCAACCAGTTCAATCTCAGGGTTTTCCATCATCATCCAATCCTTCTGTTAATAAATCTAACCAACAGTTTATGACATTACAGACTTCTGAATCACAGTCACAACTACAAAAGCAACAGCCACAAAACTCTTGTGGGCTCAATTCAAATAATTTTAATACCTCTTCCTCAAATAATCAAAATATAACATTGTCAGATGAGCTTTCTGGCTCCATCATGGGTATAGATGATACAATAATTAAGGAGCTGCTGCAGGATTCTGGAATCTTGGCTAATACCTTTCCGGATATTGACGTTGATACTATTGGGGAAGATAAATCAAGAAAGATATCTGAACTTGTATCTTTATCTCAGTTGAATGTGCCATCTGTTCATACTTTTGACTTCAATAGACGTACAAATTCAAATATATCAGCAGCTGAATCATTTCAGACTCCCTCAATTTTGTCAAGGCAAACTATACAAAAATCTGGCCAACCTGCTATTCAAACAAATCCAATTCATATTCACACCAGCTCCCAGCTTCATATCCCATATTCTCAACCATCACTTTATACAGGCAAAAGTGAACTACTGACATCATCAAATCTGCCAGTCATGACTTCAAAAGTATCTTTACCATGTACCACTGCTAATGATGTCAATTCCAGCCTACAAAGTCCATTTCAATTATCAAGCCAAAAGCAGTTTACAGTTTCAAAATTATCCCTGCAACCAAGGGAAAACATAAGCATATCTGTGACTATGAATCTAGAAGATACTAAACCAACTATGGATCAGCTGAGGGAACAAATGAAAATAGAAGATATACAAGGTGAAATCTACCTTGACTCTGCCAACAATGCCACCTATAGGTGCATCATTTGCAGCCAGGCATTTGAGACATTAGACCATCTTCGTGAGCATGTGAGAAATGTTTGTAAACCAGGTCTACAGTCTTCAAGTGTATATACTTCAAAGATTAAGCAGGACAAGGCTAATTCTGCTAAAGCAGGTCTGGAAACTACTACAGTATTTCAGTGTTTGAGATGTTTTGAATTATGTGTTAGTGATGCTGGCATCAAGCAACATAGATTGACTTGCAAAAGAGTCCCCACTGTACCTTCAGATATAAAGAAAGAGGTTCAGAACAAAGCTAGAAGTGTCATTAAATCTGGCAGGTCCACCCCAAAAAGAGAAATGAAAGATAGCTCTTACATAGTCCCTGAGATGCCTTTACCTTTTCCATATCCAAGTTTGAATTCTGAAGCTGTCAAGAAAAGCCTGGCATTGGCAGGAAAGTCCTCAATCCCATGTCAAACATCAAAGCAGCAGGTATCTTCTACACAAGCTACAGGGGCACCTTTAAATAGCATAACAACAAAGCAGCAAATATCTTCTGCACAAGCTTCTTTGAATAGTATCACATCAAAACAACAGGTCTCTATTGCTCAAGCTTCTGTGACTCCATATAGTAATGTCACATCAATGCAACCAATGTCCTCAGCACAATTTACTGGGGCTTCCTTTAGCAGTTTTTCACCAAAGCAACATGTATCTACCGCTCAAACTACAGGGGCACCTTTAAATAGCATTACAACAAAGCAGCAGGTATCCACTTCACAAGCAACTTGGGCACCTTTAAATAGTATAATGTCAAAGCAACAGGTATCCACAGCACAGACTTCTGGGTCGACCATAAATATGATCACACCAAAGGAGCATGCTTCTGCTCTACAAGAAGGTACTGCATCAGTACAAAATAGCAGAATGCTAAGCATCAATTCAGAACAGTTGTTTAGCATTAGTAGAGCAGAAAGTTCCAAATCTGGAAGTGTTTATTCAGCCAATGTCTCAAATATAACAAGCAGTGTAGTCACAACTATTGCAAATCTGATGAATGTCAGTAACACATCAACATTGAGCAGAGTCACTTTATCTTATACCAATCCAGTCCTGACAACTAATTTCAACAGTATAAATAATGTCATGAATGAAGCTGCCCAAACTTGTTACAGCCTACTTGCTTCTGATTCTGTTAATGACATCACCAGACCAGTGACACATGGCACAGCTTTGGTTGAAAATAATAGTGTAAATAATAGTTCATTATCTCAATCCACTTGTAATGCTACTTCATCAAGTTTAGTTCAGTCTTTTCCAAATGTTTCTGCTCAGTATAGTCCACAAAGTAGTACTTTGGGCTCCTCTCAAATGGCTAGTCCTATTGCAGCAGCTATAGAAGCAGAAAAAGTTCTGCCTAAGAAAGCCCCAAAGAGAGCTAAACCGCTGCCAGCTCCCCGCTTCACAGAAATCTCTGGTTCTGGAGGCAGTAAGTTTTACAAGTGTGATCTGTGCTCTCAAACATTGTGTTCAGTGGAAAGTTTTGGCTTGCACTGGGAAGAGTGTGCCTCTAAAAATAAAGCTTTGTTAAAGAGAAGAGCTTCTAGGGAAAAACTTTTAAATGTCAAACCACCTACAGAAGAAATGGTGAAAAAATGGATTGATGTTATTGCTTTTGTAGCTGCTGGGGGTGGAGCATCAGACAGTGTTTTTGATGATGAAGACCTGAGTGAAACAGAACTTGTATTGCTTGAGGATCCATGTGAGAAAGAGGCTAGTCAATCTGAACTTAATAATGTTCCATCTGAAAGTGATGCAGATGACTTAAACAGTTTGATTAGCACTAAATCAGACGAAGACAATATATCTGAGGCCACAACAGAGAAAGATTCAGAAGAGGATGTTGCTTATAAAAAAGCACGAAGTCGTAGTCATAAAGATAATGCCAGACATGATAATGAAAATCCTGGAAGATCCTCAAAGATGCATGCAAGGTCTAGGAATGGAGAGAAAGAACTAGAGGACACAGAAGGAGACAAGACATCTTCCTCATCTAGTGAGTTTGAATCTGAAGGCAGTGGTCTCTTTTGTCAACTTTGTAAAACTAGCTACCACAATAAAAGAATGTTGATACAGCATTATGCTGGCAGACATTTAAAACCATACACAGTGAAAAGGACTTCAGATAACACATCTTACATTTGTCATCTTTGCCAGAAAAGTTTCCCAATTTTTATGCATTACATGCAACATGTGCCAGACCATTCTGTTACCATATATGAAAAAATGAAAGCTTTCGTTATCAAAAAGCGATTATCACATAGGAATAAAGTCTCTTCACTCAAAGGCATGATTCACAAAAAGAATGCTATGTCCCTACTGGCTAAATCTTTAAAGAGTAAAAGAGCTGCCAAAATGTCTGCATTGGACAGAATAAAAAGAGAAATTCTATCCTCAAACACTGAGGCTGTTCGAGAGAAGTTAAGTCTTTCCAAAAAGAAAAAATCAAAAAGTTACCCATCAAGTGAAGAAGATTATACTCCAGAAGTTCACCATCTGAAACGAATCTCAGAAATTGTTAGTGATGTTTCCAATAGAAGATGCGGTAGACAGCGCAAACCTGCAAGTTATGATGAGACTTCTTCTTCAGAAAGATCTGGTTCTAAGCTGTCTAGTAATAGAGATGAAGACTATGTACTTAGTGATGATACAGAGTTTGACTACAGAGCACCTATAACAACTAGGAGTAAAAAATATAGTTTGAATAGAAAGGAACAGTGGTCAGGGTCTGACACAGACAATACTAGTGGCTCAGTCATTTCCAAGCATCCAAATTACATCAAATCAATGGAAGTCTCAGGATTTGACTCTGACTCTAACTCTACTACTCTGACATTCTTACAAGAGCCTAATGGAACATTAGTTGTGCTGCCAGACCAACAACCCTCTAACCTAGACAAATCAGACCAATCTTCACCAACTTGCACTATTACTGTGCGCTCTCTGAATAAGAAGCTAAAGGAGACACTTAAATTGTGTGATCTACGACCCACCATAGTTTTAAAAAATCTAACAACTAAGGACATTGAGAAATCCACAGGGGACATAAAGTTATCTAGCCTTGGTGTTTCTGCCCAAAATACTGTTCCGGCAAGCTCCTCTAAGACTTCTTCATTTTTTGATTCCTTTCTTTCATACCTCAATCAGTACCCTGCATCTTCTGAAGAGAAAAATCTGCCTAGTGACAGTGTTGCCCCTAAAAGCAACAGTAGCACTGCTAGTACAGAACTCTGCTCTTCTATGGATACAGATGGCAGCACTGTTAGTTATGGTACAAACACTGATAAGGAGGATTATGTTGATACAACACGTCTTAACTGTGATAACAATCAATCTGATGTCCAAACACTTCTTGCTAAATTTCCTACCAGACGATGCAGTGTCAATCTTGGTAAAAAACTTGATCCAATTTTGTTGTGTAGTAAGGCGGAAGACATTGTGACACCAGAAGATGATGTCAAACTACCCTTGCTTGTTGGTGTCAAGGTTTGCTTGTCAAAAATTGAGACTCCAGGTAAATATTTGAAACAAGATGGTCAAACAAAAGTTGAACAGAAAGACTCTACATTTTCTTTGGTGGACAACCAATGCAAAGAAATGATTTCAACTTGTAAAGGTGAAGCTCTTTCTGAAGCATGCATTGATTTGTGTGTGGGGAGAGAGGGAAAGCTGTCTTTAGAAAATATGAACACTTCAGAAAGTATAGACTTTTGTTCTAATAAAACATTAGATGCCAGAATCTCTCATAAAGAACAGAAGAACATTGTTTCTGAAAAAAGTCTTCATTGCTATCCTGAGGCAGGTCAACATTTGATAGCCATTGAAACAGACAAAAAAACATCACTAGTCACCAGTGTCTCTCATCAGGACCAGGAAAACATTGTTATGAAGGATCGTGTCCTTTGTCCTGATGCAAGTGAACTTATTGAACAATGTGTTGAAAATAGTGTATATATGTCTGCAGAAAACAATTTAAACTCACACAATATAGCTTTCAGCTCTAAACAGATATTAATAGATACCAATGTCTGTGAAAACGATCAGAAGAGCATTGTTGTTGAAGAATCATGTGAAGCAGTCGACCCATTTGTGGAAAGTGGTGTCATTCTGTCTGTAGAAAACATTGACACTTCAGATAGTATGGTTTGTTCTAAAGAATCATTACTGGACTTGAGCATCTCTCAAGAAGATCAGATTAATTTTAGTGAAGAACATAGTGGAGATGATACATATGAGCTAGATCAAATGGTTTCTCCTAAAGAGCTTGATATTTCTCCAGACAAGAAAGATGGTATCATCATCATTGAAACAAACAGTGATGATGGCCATGATAAGCCTTGTTACATTTTAGAGGAGAATGGTGAGTCTGAGGACTTTTACATAATCAAGGAAACCAGTGATCCAGAAATGGATGAAACTGAGCTAATTGCTAATGAACTAAATCTTGAGAAATCAACAAATAAAAGCTGTATTAGTTTATTAGAAAATAGCGCTATCCAGGTGGAGAATGCATCTCATTTTGAATCGTCTAATTCTTTGGAGCAGAAACATGATTCTATAGACAATGATAGTGACATAACCCCTGTTCAACAAATTCAAAGCTGTTCACAGCAGGAGACACTTGATGCTTCTTGTAAAGTGGAATGCAATGTAGAAAAATTGTCTGTCTTGGAAGCACACCCGGTTGCTCTAGACATCACTTCAGAAAGTCTAACTCTAGAAAACATGCATGCAAGTGTTGACCAATCTAATGGAGAAATTCAAGGCCAGCAAATATTTCTGAAAGATGTGAGTGCTTTGGAAAGTTCTGGTGTCATGTCTACAGAAATGACATTGAAGCAGGGAGCTTTAGGAAATGCATTTGAAATGAACAACACAGTGAAACATATGAAGGATTCAGATTGTCACAATCAAGAATTACAAAGAGAAAATGCTACTATCAAGTTGAATTCTGACATTTCTGACGATTGGACTCTGCTAAACACTCGATTTCAACCAAACTTGCCTGAAAGAAATAGTGATTCAGACAATGTAGGCAATGATTTTTCAAAAATGAAAGATTCATCTGTGTCTAAGAAACATGTTAACCATGTTGAGAATCTTACAGGAATTTCTCACTCTTCAGAGCTTTCTAATGCTCCAGAAAACATTGTCACAAATGTTGATTTGTCTTGTTCAGTCAATCAGTGTCTTTTAGAATGTGACCATGGAGAGAAAACAAGCTTGAAGATGATAGAAAGTGATTTAGAGGAAACAAACCTGGACTCATCAAATGGTGACTCTGTCAACAATTCATTGTTACCCCATGTCACTTCAGATGTCAACAATTCATTGTTACCCCATGTCACTTCAGATTTCTCTGAGAAGAGTGTTCATATACTACTTTCATATACAGGGGAAACTATAATAGAAACAATTGAAACAAATTCTCTAAAAAATAGTGGTAGTGATGCTAATATTATAACTTTAGCTGGTGTGGCTCAGAATGTTAATTCATGTGATGAAAGTACTTTAATAGTTGATACTGAACAATTGCAAAATGAAAACTTTCAGTTGGGAAAAGTTGAAATGATAATAAACAATAGCGATAAGGACATATCAGGCCAAAAAAGTGATAGTATACCAAACTCTGCTGAGAAGTTTGAAGTTGGTTTATGCAATGACAGTGAATCCATCTTTGAACAGTATCAACAAAATGATACTATACTAGACTGTGAGAATATTTCAAGTGGTATATACAATGAGACTGTGAATCCACATTCTAAATCTAGTTTAGACATCTCTGGTCATCAAAGTGATAGTCTACTCGTTTCTTCTAAGAACATTGCAGGGGATACAAGCAATGAGGCTATTGATCAACAGTATGAGAATAGTTTAGACAAGATCTCATGCCAGCAAAATCAAACAAATCTACTATGTGAAACTTCACATCAAGATTTGAGTTTGCCTCAAGCAACAGGTAATAGAGATTTACCTGCTCAAGAGACACTTTCTTTGAATATTCCTGTTCACGTAAATTATGTATCTAACATGCCAGAAAATATGGACTTGGATCAAATTCTGGATGTTTCAGTGACTACTCAACACATCTCTTCAACACCCAGCAGTTACAAAGCAGATGCAACATCTGAAGTAGAATATAAAGAACTCCATGGAGCAAAGACTGGTCTTAGAAAAAGAATTAGAAATAAAGATAAGAATCGGGTGAAAAATCCTCAATTTTCACTTGCAGCTTTCATTGCCAAAAGACTGTTAAGTAACAGCAATGATGATAGTGCAAGTACCAGCAATGCTGAAAGCACTGGTGAGGAAGACAGTGACAATGACTTAAGTGATAATTCAAAGCATTCTTTAGTAAGTCAAGACTGTTTGCTCAATACTAAATCAATGTATTCTGTGTCTACTACAGCAATCAGGGAAACTGGTGCATCCAATAACCTCGTTCTACCTATCTCTCAACTTAATGACAGTGATAATGTCACTGATCAGAAGTTTGCTCATGTTGCTGATACCAGTACAAAGCAGATAAATCTAGGTGTTGGTTTAGTAGACTACAGTTTGTCAGATGAAGATAAAAAACTTGATGATGATGTTATCATGTCAGATCAGAACCAAAAAACTGAGCTTACTAGTCTGTGTTTAGAAATATCAAGTTTAGAGTCATCCATTGAAATCATTAACACTATACAAAATGTTTCTATGTTAGATTCTAGTATTCCTAATTCTGACAGTATTGATTTATTAGCTGGAGAAAAACTAGGAGATTTAATGGCTGGAGAAAATTTGAGAGAAGTGGAAGAGAAAAATAAAATATTAGCTAGAGAAAAAGTTATAGAGAACAGTGAAATGTTAGCTAGAGAAAAAATTGAAGAGAGCAATGGAATATTAGCTACAGAAATAGTTGAAGAGATGAATGAAATATTAGCTAGAGAAAAAGTTGAAGAGAGCAATACAAAAGTTGAAG
>JADKLZ010000687.1:17511522-17526347 GCA_021533235.1 Biomphalaria straminea
AGCTAGAGAAAAAGTTGAAGAGAACAATGAAATATTAGCTAGAGAAATAGTTGAAGAGAACAATGCAAAAGTTGAAGAGAGCAATGAAATATTTGCTAGAAAAAAAGTGAGAGTGGTGGAAGACCAAGTTGCTGTGACAGACAGTAATGAAAATGATAACTTCCATTATGACATAAGCTTAGAAAAGGAAAAAGAACAACTTATGCTATCTGAAATTAGAGTACAAGAGAAAGATGAACAATCGCTACTCCCTGAATCTGATAAATCTGAACATCCAATTAATTTACAAGAGAGTAATTTGAAGGTGTCACTAATTGAAACCCATAAATATGAAGCACCATTGCTAGACACTGAGGACAAGTTGAGGCCATCTTGTCCCTGTGTTTCTTACAGCTCTCCTCAAGAATACAATGTCAATGAACTCAGTGTGCTGGAGCACTCCTGCCATTTCTCTCCTACTTTTGACCAAAAAGGAGCTAATGCAACTATTTTTGAGATGAACAAACCTACTGTTGATGATGTTTCATTTCTTGATGCACTAAATAATCCCAAAGAATGTGGAAAGAATAGTGAAGCTTCTTGCATCATAGAAAACACTGTAAGTATTCAACCAATTCATATTGATGCCCTAATGCCTACTGAAGAAAATGAGCCTGAGGTTGGTCTCTTTGTTACTGTTGTGAAAAATGCACATTTGAAAGAAGAGAAAGATGATGCAGACAAAAATTTGAAACCTCTAACTTGTGTGGCTCGGCACGATGTCTCAAACTGTTACCCTTATGTGGACGAAGTCAAGCTTTTGTCTCCCTTTTACCCTAGTACAGACAGTACTGAGACTTCTGATCAATCTACAAAGAAGCTGAACAGTGTAAATGAAGACAGAAAATGTTTACAGGATAGAAATTTAGATCAAATTGAGTTTTTAGCTCCCCATCACTCAGCAGTAATTAAAAAACTCATTCAATTTGATACAGGGCATGTTTTAAATTTTGCTGTGAGCTCATCTCATGTGCCAGAGGAACAGATAAAAAATACACAATTAGAAGCTGATGTTCTGTCTGTGACTGAAGAGAATATTATTACAGAAAATGATAGTCATTCAAATTCCTCTAATACTTCTTCTGGTAGCCAAGATAATGTGCAGGCATTCCTTGGAAGCTTACCAGAAACTGTGTTATGTAAAAATGCTTTTAAAACTGATTCAGATAAAGATACTTCAAGTGTAATGGAAAGTTCTGATTCAGTGTTGAGCTCTGCTAAAGATATGATGGCTACAGAAATCAATGTCAAAAGGAAACCACATTCTAAAGCACATAACTCTGAAGAAAACGAGTTTAAAGTTAACAAATCAACAACTAGTTATGGTGTTACAAATATTCAGGAGACAAAGACAGATGATAAGACACCAGGTTCAGACAATGATGATGACTTAAGTGATTTTGATCTAGTCATAGAAGAAGACACATCTTCCAGAAATATTGTCCCTTACAAAGTGACATCAGAAAGGAAATCTTCTCATGATTCTAAAGCTTATGTTGCTAGACACTATTCCTCTGTGTTTGCTGATCCAAAAAAAGAACAAACCAACCCTTTTATAAATACCCTCAAGTCTATTAAAGAACAGCTTCAAAAACAAGAACATATGAATCCTGAATTATCTCCCAGGAGACCATTAAGTGGCGCCAAGTCTCTTAAGAAAGTAAGCCAGGAGCAGTTTGTTTGGGATGTGGATGATGATGAAGAGAGCAAACATAATAAAAATACATTTGAAAAGACAGACAGAACAAAAGTCTGCACTGCAGCACAGGAAGCCATCAAAAGGAAAAGAAATGCCCTGAAAGAAAAAACTGAGAAGTCACCTTTTACATGGGACCTAGATGATGGCAATAGTGAAAAGACAACACACATTGTTAATCAAGAAAACAAAAATGCTTTGGCTGAATCCCAAAGTGATTTAACATCTAGAATTAAGGCCAGAAGGATTTTTCGAAAGAAAAAAAGTTTCGCCCCAGATTTTGTTTCAAGTGCCATGATGCCATCAAAGCTAAAATCTTGTACAAATGTACCTGCTAAGAGGGCTACACTTGAGAAAAAAGTGGATAAGAAAGCAGAAGGGGAAATGCTGGTTATGGAGGAGTCACCTCTTGGGATTCTTGAAAGCTTCAGTAACTCTATCACTGTTGATGAAGAAATATCCTTCAAAAGAGATTCTTTCTCTTCACCACTTCTTGGCACTAGTTCAGCATCAAGTTCTGTAGCATCTAGTCCATCTAATCCTAAACCAAGAGGACGTAGATCTAAACAACACACCCCAAATTTGTCAGCTTCTTACAGTGCCAAAATGCCCAACCTGTTGGAACAGGTTTCTCCAAAGACTGTTCTAGCTTTAAGGACAAGACATAGCTCAGTTGACTCCAATAGATCGGACTCATCTCAGACATTCAAAAGACAAGGTGAGAATACTGTTCAGAACAACTCTAAAAAAATGAAAAAAAGTTCTGATCCCCTGAAGGCTGGCTTAATCAAAATTACAAGTCCTCAAATAGGGCAGACGACTCAAGATGGGCTAGCTCCCTTGACACGTTCATCTGAGGCTGCTATGAAAGCATTTAATCAAATCAGTTTAAGAAACAGAGGGGTGGATGCTTTAAAGGTGCATAGCTTGTCTTCTCCATCCAGAAATGTAACTAGTCAGACTAGCCATAAAAACTTGCCTGATTCTAACAGCAAACTGTCTAATAGTTCACCGCGACTATCTTCTGCTAAAGGTGCCTTAGAGGTCAAAAAAACAAAAGTACCAAGTGATAGTTCAACACCTGAAAAGGCTGTAGTAAGGCGCAGAAATCCTTCTGCGCCGCCTATACCTTCAAGAAAACCTCGACTAAAGGCAGGTGCACTGGCCAAAAACAATGGGCCTGTCACTCCTAGCACTGCTGTTTTCCTTGTAGACCCTGCCCCAGTTATTCAGCCAGCACGAGGTGGCTCTAAGTCATCTGCCCATAACGCCACAACTGGTACTAAAACTATTCACACTCAGCTTCCGCCTGGTGCCTCTGTCAAGTCACAGAGTGGCAGAAAGCATAAATTAAGACTTGATGCAAGTATCAAGAAAGACATTGTGAAAAGACCAAGAAAAAAAACATAATTTGAACAAACCTGAAGGAGAAAGATTGTGTTTTTATTTCTTAAGCAGTGTACATTACGTCTCAAAATTTTTACCTTGCTTTATTATTTGTGATAGACTTCAGTTGTGAAGGGTAAACTATGGAGGTACAATCAGATTACTTGTGATACAGATATATTGTGTAACTAATTCATGTCTAAATTGTCATGTGCTTTTTTATGATCACTGCCAAGTAATTATATACATATATACATAGATCTTTATAAAAATTTTAGGCTTCAGTACTTATACTGTAGTTAGCTGAACTCAACTGTTCATAGCAAGTAATGGATTGATTCCAAATTATTTGTGCTACAAGAAGCCATCCCAATAGTTTCAATGTGAAAGCTGTACTTTTTTTATTTTGTTTGCTTCATGAGTCAATGTTTCAGTGTTGAGCTTTAAGATTGCATTTAATACTGATTGTTGTCTTGGTTAGCTCATTTGTTTCATCCAATATTGTACACTTGTTTCTTCATGAGTTTTGTTGGTGTAAGGTCATATTTTAGTGTCAACTCTTGTGGGGAACCAAGCCTTCTTGAAAATCTTAATTCTTTTGTTTTTGTTTGTTTAATCAAAACATGTCATTTATCTCATTCATAATTTACCCAATGTTCTGAACTTCTTTTATTGTAAAGTTTTTTTTTTGTTTTTTCAATAAAAACAACAACAAAAAAAAAAAAAAAAAAAAAAAACCTGGTACTTCTCTTGCCATTTCTTTGTAAGACTGGTTACTTTGTTATTTTTAGAATTATTTCATTGGAAAAATTGGTGTGCAATTTCATTTAAAATAAATTGTTGCCTTCAATTTGTATTATTTGTTTTGTAAGAAATTGTATAAGACACAATGAAAATGCATGACATCAGTTTAAAATGATTACAAAAGGTTGGTACTGATTTTGCTCTATCAGTTCATTTAATGCATGTAAATCTGTTCATGCCTTTGTAGTATAGTATAGTATTTTTATTAATAAATTATGCAGGCTATCATAAAAACTTAAACTTACTTTGGGCTGTGGATATACAATATGCAAGTTTCTCATTACTGGTATATAAAAGGATTTTTCTTGCTGAGATACATGGTTTGATTGACTTACACACATTGAAAATAGAATTAAGATATGTTTACATTTACCCCATTTGCTATTACCAGCATTCAGAGAGCTGAAGTCTACATTTGTACACTTGGAAAAGAGAAAGCTTTGGTGCTCATTTTGTTAACATTTATAATAGAATATAGTGTGAGGGATGTTAGGCTTATTAGGTGGAACTATTGCTTGGGACAGTACAAATAGAGATGAAATTTAAAAAAAAAATAAGTTTCGAACATTGAATCAAACACTTTATTATCCATAGAACAATGGATAAAATGTGAATACAAAATACACACAATGACATAAGTAAATAAATTTAGTAATGGCTACTCAAATTTAACAGCAACACATATTCCAAGTTAAAACATGCTCCAAACACTAAGAAACAAACTGCTGATCAAACATACAAAAACATCGGACACAATGAAATGTTGCTTGGTGAGATTAAAACAATTTCATGTGGGAAAACTTGTTTACAAAGCAGCTCGCAGGGATTCCATTTCCTTGTAAGTATCATCACACTTGGCACTAGTAGCTGCTTGAGTATCTAAGTACTGCTGGCGGTTTAATTTCCCAGATACAAGTTTCTCTGCTGCAGTTATAGCCAAGCCAATCTGCTCCTTGTACAGTGTATCTAAACGTTGTAACTGAGCAACCTAGATAATATAATAAATATTACACTTTAGTTGATACTGTGTAGCTACCCATCAGACTGCTAGCTTACTATTGCTACTTTATCTAAAAGACATTTGAATGGCACATTTACCTTTTCAGCTGCCTCGGAACCCTCTGCTTTCAGTTGGGCTTGTAGATTTTGAATTTGCTGAGTCAACTGTTTGTAGTCAGCATCAATCTTTTTCCGGCTAGCTGAGAAAGCTGTCACATCCTTGCTGCTTTTAAACTTGTTGATGGCATCATCATAACTTTGATACAAAGCACTACGACGGTCATGAGCACTCTGAACTTCATCAATCAAAGAAGAGACTCTCATTCTGCTTTCTTTAGCCTCATCCTAGTGGTGGGCAAGAATATGTTTTAGAAAGTTAGCTAATCTTACCCTAAGGTTAGAGTTTTCATACAAAGAACAAAAAGCATGCATCCCTCCCCTCCTTTTTAACCAGCTAGTGTCTGGAGAAGCTCTTTCTGTTCATGTATTCTAGGGTACAGAAATTCATTCTCCTGACCTTGAATAAAAACTACTACTGCTTGTAAGGAGAATTCAGGTCAAACAAAAGTCAAGGGACATGTTCAGCAAAACATCTTGTAGTAGTCCTGTTTTTGTTCACACAAAAGATAAAACAATGGTACTGTAAGAAAGATGGATAACTATAGAATTGTAGTGAAGAAAGGGTTATTGATGTCTTTTTTTTTTTTTTAAATGTTTTGAGTCGATCATAATGCAGAAACCTCTGAAAAAAAAAAGTAGGGAAGGCCATATTAAAGGATAACAACTTACTTAAGTTTTGTAAAACACTGGTAAAAATGTTGTCATTTCTTGATTAATTCTCAAATATGGATTTCTAACTATAATGCAAATACCAGATTTTTTTTCTGCTTCTGAGTCTCTCCCCTCACCCCTCCAGCACTTTCATGTTCAGCCAACAGTTTGGGAAACAATCCTTAGGTGTTGATATTTCCAATAGTGGTGAAATTTAAATACTTAACCTCTCCCCTGCCAAAAAATGTGTACCAATAAAACATACAAGTATTCCCCGCACAAATTACAAAATAAGTAAAATCAGCTCCTTTATGTACCACTCATGCAAAGAGTTATGACCCAACTGCTGCTGCCAACATGCTTTGTAAGAAGGCAATAAATTTATACCAGTATTTCAATGACTTCCCTAGCTATAGCAAGGAAAATAAGACTGGTGATTGATTGCCATATATTTCATGCATTGTAATCTATATGCTTTGGCTAATTAGTTTAGTTATGACTTAAGTATATTAAAGATTCTCTGCCGCATCTGTACTAGTAGTTTTCTTGAGGTTTATAATGAGATATACATTTCACAACAAAGAGCAAAGGTATATCCATACTTTCTGTTATGCTATGTTTATGAGCAAACTTTTGTTAAAAACTTGTTTAACCTGAGGGTTATGAGTAAAAATATGGTACTGGTAATTAATACCTGGCATTGATAAACAAAGACATGTATTTACCTTTGTAATGGCAAAATCCAATCTAACATAGACGATAACAGCCAGGAACAAAAGATAGAAGACTCCAACAACTAACAAAGGTTCTTGCAACAAAAGATGCTTTTGGAATGTGAAGTGAAGCTAAAAAAAAAAAATTACTTTATAAATGTACATTATAATGCAGAAAGGGATACTAGTTCAATAAAGTCAAGGTTTTAACTTAGTGTCTCTTTTTTTCTTTCAGTTTAACAAAGATAACAATGGTAGATTATTTGATTTTACACAAAATGCATATCTAATATCAGTAGTAAACAAGTCCTTGTCAAGCTGTTATACATTATAGATCTAATTTAGAATAATAAACAGAAACACCAATTTTGAAATAGTCATTTATTCATAACAAACTGTTAGATATGAAGGAATAAGTAACTGACCTCAAAGTCCTGAATGTGCTGTTCCACTAGATTATGTTTGTTGAGAACAACCACTGGACGTCCAAGGGTATCAAGGTAAGTGTAATGAATTTCATCTCCTCTTCTTTCAACATCAAATGGAACTTTCAGTTCTATATTTCTAAGAGATATCAAATAAATTCATATTTCTGATTCATTCTCTACTCAGACAATTTAACAACATGCAATATACAAATAATTTGATCTACTGGTACTATTAAAATATAAATGTAATAGCTAATATATACTATGAAATTACAATTTTTTCTAAGTCTTGCTATTTTAGGGTTTTAAGAGAAACTATCTGAAAGTACGAGTTACTTTGATCCTTCTGGTAATATGATCTTCACTTGCACTTCATCAATCACCATGTCATCATAGATGTGATCGACAAATCTCAACTTGAGGGCATAGTGATCTCCTAGAAAAAAAACAATAATACTTAGGGTAATGGCAAGCTTACCATCAATCTCTGTAAATACTAAGGATGGCTTTAAACTAGGAAGTGGCACAGCAGATTAAAAAATCTCAGATTATTCAAGGAACTCTCTACCATGTTTTTGTAGGTTTCAAGGAGTCTGGTATGGAAAAACATCAATACACAGGAAAAAAAAAAGTTCTATGAAAATGCTCATAGAAAGGGTCCTTCAAAAACAAATTACTCAGTAAAACTAACACACCCACACCTTTTTTTTTTTTGCTTCTGCAGGGTAAATGAGTATTTGAAGATGATAAACTGTACGTATCATTTGCGTACGTGTAGGCATCTCTTAAACAGTACAACAAAACGAAACATTTGTTTATGTAGATATGGTATTATATAGACTCTAAAAAATCATAGAACCAATTAAGACATTGACACCTACCTTTGTAGTACAGGTATTCATAACTAGGTACATTGTAACCAAGAAAATATCTGGTCTTCCAACCACCAAAAAGTGGAAATCTAGGCCGTAACTCAACATCAACAGATTCATCCAGCTCACGCATATTGGATGTGGATATGTTACCAATCTCATCTCTGTAATACACATCTCTAGCAGAGGCTGGCAGGGATGTCTACAAGAAAAAAGGAACACAAGCAGTGAGCATGATTTTATTCCAATGATAAGTGAAGTGGTAATGTTTCATACAAGTAAATATTCAAATCTAAAACTTGCCTTGAAGGTTTTAATAGAGGCATAACCATCCTGCTGTCTCTGATAATCAAATCTTGAGAAAGGCCCCTTTAACGTGGCTCCAGTGTGTTTCATGTCAATGTGTTCCTCTACAGCAATATTACCCCAGAGGGAAACTTCAATCACTCTCTCCATGCTGGTTACGGTTAAGAATGGACTGTTGTTTTCTTCATGAACTCTGAGCTGGGACTGATACAAAATATACTTAATAAATTTAAATGTTTCTTAAATAATCTTGACCAAAAAAAGAAACATTTTTTATGCCAAAAAGATATGCTTTAATAACAAATCTGTGGTTTTGAGAAGAAAAAAAAAAGGGAGGATGACATATGTTTCCTGACTGAATGTGACAAGTAAAGTTAAAAAAAAAAAAAATTCCCCTCTCTATAGGGCAGATGATGTAAAGGACAAATACTGATTGTGATAAGGGAAAAACTAAAAACACAGAGTAACAAAACAAGTTTTAAAACATTATGACTATTTAAGAAAGAAACACTTGTACAGACTACCATGCCTATAGGCATTTCGAGAGATGGGGGGTCACAGTCTGGTGGGTTTAGCCCGTTTTACCCTTAACATGTATTTTTGTTAAATAAATTCTAATCGAAATTCTTTAAACTCCATGAGAACAGCCTTGATGACCTTGCTATTTAATTTAAACAAATCAGAAATTACTCAATTTAATATCACCAAAACATTTTTTTAAACTAAAAATAATTAATTAAATTTCAATACCTCAGAAAATGGAGCTTTCTCTTCAAAAGGACCATAAGTAATGACATTATCAGACTGAGTGACTGGTTTAGTCTTAGTATAGGACTCAATGTTTGAGTTGGTTGTGGTGACAACTGTTGTCTGGCTTTTGGTTACATATGGAGAGTAGAAGTACAGATTGGTATCCAATACAACCAGCTGCTTTTCTGACTGAAATGAAAGATTTATCAAATAAACAGAATCGGAGCTATTTTATAAAGGGTGACTGAGACACAGAATAATATGTCCTTTTTTTTTTTAATTTAACCTCTACCTAGGATGACTTAGTTTTTATTGTGACATTTATTTCTAATAGGCAGAATTTGTCTTCACTTACCTGAGTAATTTCTGATGGATAAGGCTTCAAAACATGAGCATAGACTGCCTCCACATCAACAGTCACTGTTTTGCCAGCATCAAGAGTTGTGGGTAAAGTGATACGATAAAATCTTTTATCACTGCAATCAGTAACATAAAGAAAATAAGGCTAGGATACATAAATGAAACTTGAAATCACATATTTTTTTGCCTGTGTCACTGTGATATTTATGAACCTTACATGCTCTCCTCTGATAATTTTTTTTTGCTTCAAAAATATGCTTCTCTGGTATATTTAATAATGAAAAGTATCAAGTCTTTTTCGTGTGGAGTTTTTGATCTCCCATCGAGCGCCTCCCCAGGTGGCGGATAGGGGAATGCCCTCCAGATATGGTGGGTACCGGGGAAATAAAATACCCGGGGTGGACCAAAATCAAACCTGCTGCCTTGCAGGAAGTGGAGGGATCCACAAAGGCTAGGGCACCTTACCCAAAAATAAAGGCAGCTATCCAGAGAGCTGAAAGGGGCAGCCCCCCAGATGGTTATGCACAGGGCTAACAACTCTGTCATATAAAAAAAAATTGTTACGAAAGCCTATACACACAAGAAAACCCGGACAGATCTCAACGGAAAACGACCTAGGCCTGGAAAAGGACATGATTTTTGTTTTGCGACATGGAATGTGCTAAGCCTTTATAGAGCAGGTGCGCTTGTCCAACTGACTGAAGTGTTAAAGAAATATAGGATACCCCTTATAGCCCTACAGGAAATCAGGTGGAAAGACTCAGACATTATTAGAACCAAGGAGTATACTATATTTTATAGTGGTGGAAGCACTAACAACCTAGGTACTGGATTTGCTGTTAAAAAGGAAATGGTAGGTAATGTAATAGGATTCAAACCTGTAAGTGATAGACTCTGCTCACTACGTATGAAAGGACAATTCTTCAACATATCATTTATCAATGTTCATGCCCCTACTGAAGATACAGATGATAACACAAAAGAAGCCTTCTATGATGGCCTGGAAAGAATTTATGATGAAACACCAAAGCATGACATCAAAATAGTCCTAGGAGATTTCAATGCAAAAATTGGGAAAGAACCAGCATTCAGACCAACCATTGGCAAAGAAAGCTTACATGAAGAGACTAACAATAATGGCATAAGATTAGTGGATTTTGCATCAGGAAAAGGAATGTCTATTTGCAGCACAAAATTCCAACATAAGAATATTCACAAGGTAACCTGGATCTCACCTGATGGCAACACCCAGAACCAAATAGATCACATACTCATAGATAAGAGGCATGGATCAGATATACTAGATGTAAGAAGTTTCAGAGGAGCAAATGCTGATTCAGACCACCTACTAGTAAAAGCTAAACTTAGACAAAGAATAAGCACCATACACAATTACCAAAGAAAGAGAGCACAGCAATATGATAGTCAAAAACTCACAAAGGATCCCCTTGTGGCAGAAACATATAGAAATGCACTCCAAACGCAACTAACAACATTAGAAAAGGACAGCGAAAATAACATAAATGAGCATTGGGAAATAATAAAGCATGCTATCAAAAGAACAGCAGAAGAGGTAGTTGGCTTTAAACAAAAGAACGAGAGATTTGGATGGTATGATGATGAATGTAGAAAAATTATAGAAGAGAAAAACAATGCTCGGATGATAATGCTACAGAGAGAAACCAGAAACACAAGACAACAATACAATGAAGCAAGAAGAAGGGCCACAAAAGTTGTGAGAAAGAAAAAACGTGAATGGGAAAAGGCCAAGATTAGTCATATTGAGGAACTAGCAAAGGAGCGAGATATGAGAGGAATGTATATGAAAATTAAAGATGAAAAGAACGGATTTCAAGCTAGATCACACATGTGTGAGAATAAAAATGGTCAGCTTATTACGGAAAACAGTAGGGTCATTGAGAGATGGGCTGAATACTTTGAGGAGATTCTAAATACCACTGAAGATGGAGACAATGGAGAATATGAACTGCCATACGGAGGACCAGATCCCTTAGTGAACCCACCAACACTCATTGAAACATCAGAAATAATAAAGACCATGAAGAATCACAAAGCACCAGGAGAAGACCAAATTACAGCAGAACTAATTAAATTTGGAGGGAAAGACTTACATTCACAAATACACAGACTAATATCAAGAATTTGGGAAGAAGAAGTAATACCAACAGAATGGGAAACTGCTCTTATAACCCCAATACACAAAAAAGGATCCAAGCTTAAGTGCAGTAATTACAGAGGAATATCTCTACTAAATGTGACTTATAAGATCCTATCTAGGCTTATAACAAAGAGGCTTGGAAAATATTCAGAAGAAATCTTAGGTGACTACCAATGTGGTTTCAGACCCAATAAATCCACAACTGATCACATCTTCACACTAAGATGTATACTAGAAAAATGCCATGAATACAACATACCAATCCACCAACTCTTTGTAGACTATAAAATGGCTTATGACAGCATCAGAAGGAAATATTTATATGACACCCTACAGGATTTTGGAATACCTAACAAGCTGACAAGACTTATACATATGACATTAAACAACTCAAAAAGTAAAGTCGTAATACAAGGAGAACACTCACAGGAATTTAGGATTAAACGAGGATTAAGACAAGGTGACTCACTTTCCTGCATGCTTTTCAATCTGACACTGGAGAGAGTTATAAGAAATATACATATAAGCACAAGGGGAACTATTACTAACTACTTCAGGAGAGAAAAAACGGGTCTGCAACCAACAGGGACAATATACAGCCAACCTCTACAATACCTTGCTTATGCCGATGACATTGCCTTATTGGGTAAAGAAACCTCTGACATCGCTAGAGCCTTCACACAACTAGAAGAAGCATCTCGACCAGCAGGACTTGAGGTCAATGACAGCAAAACCAAGTACATCTCAATGACAAGAAACAATCAAACAGAGGAACCATATATCAAAATCAAAGACCACAAATTTGAAAATGTCCAAACTTTCAAATATCTAGGAAGTACAATTGATTTCAAAAATGACCTACTAACAGAAATAAAAGAAAGATTAGCAGGAGGCAACAGAGCATTTTATAGCACCCATCATTTACTCAAGAGCAAATCAATTTCAAGGAAAACCAAGAAAATAATATACAAAACCATCATAAGACCAGCAGTAATGTATGGAAGTGAGACCTGGACACTGACCAAGACATCTGAAAATTTACTCAATACTTGGGAACGGAAAATCCTCAGAAAAATCTATGGTGCCATACAGGATGAAACAGGGTGGAGGACACGCACCAACCATGAGATTTATCAACTATATGAGGACCCACCAATAGTGACAGAAATAAAAAAGAACAGACTACGTTGGGCAGGACACCTTGAAAGAATGCCAGATAACAGGGGAGCGAAGATTGTATACCGTCAAAAACCAAAAGGCAGGCGACCCAAAGGCAGACCCCGAATGCGTTGGATTGATGATGTGGAAGCTGATCTGCAACAGCTTGGGGTTAGAGCGTGGAGACGAAAGGCCCAGGAGAGATCCGAATGGAAGAATGTGTGCAAGCAGGCCAGAGCCCTTCAAGGGCTGTAGCGCCACTGGGATGGATGGATGGATCAAGTCTTTTTAAGATGTAAGCAACATGAACTGCACAAGATTTTAGGTAGGCCTAAATATGACCATCCATCCATCCATCGCAGTGGCGCTACAGCCCATGGAGGGCTCTGGCCTGCTTCAACACATCCCTCCATTCAGATCTCTCCTGGGCCTTTCATCTCCACGCACCAATCCTAAACTGTTGTGGATATGTCTTCACATCATCAAAGCATGACATTCTGGGTCTCTCTTTGGATTGCCTGCCTTTAGGTTTTTGCCTGTATACAATGTTCACTCCTGTTATCTGACATTCTTTCAAGGTGACCTGCCCAACGTAGTCTGTTCTTTTTTTTTCTGTCACTATAGGTGGGTCTTCATACAATTGATATATCTAAGCAAGACAATATGTCAAACAATAAATAATCAAATACTTTAGAAACAATGAAGACAGTTTATTGTATTACTTTACCTGTGACCTGCTACATTGGTTTCTTTCACATCTAGTTTGTCATCTTTATTTTCTTTGGTCTAGAAACAACAACAAAAAAAAAACAAACAAGGGTTACACTATAATAAAGTAAATGTCAATCTGCTATAGTTATACTTAGTGAAGTTCATAATGTATAACATTAAGCCTATTTTGTTATAACAAAGTAGTAGCAACTAGAAGCAACAATGAAGGCCAACTTAGATATAATTATAACATTCACAGCAGCCGAAGTCTAGTTCAACTAAGAATGTTGGGGCATAAACCTGGCAGTTGTTTTCACTAACTTTTTCAACTACTATTAAAATACATTCTCATTGAGACAATAAAACCTAAATCCTTCAAATCAAATGGCCTTTACCTATTTTATAAAATTCTATAAGATGTCATTGTGGCATTGTTCATTTTATGTATATTCCCTTTTGACAAGTATTGTGATGCATTTGACACAAGTCTGAGCAGCTGCTTACAACTCAAGTTTATTCTTTGTGTAATTAATAACAATGTTTGTTTTTCCTAAGGCAAAATGTATTGTCATTAGCACCAATTTTGTACCACTTTCATTTGTTTACTCCAACCACACTGTTAACAAACAACCCTCCACCAGACCACTGTACTATTTATTTCGGTTATTTCCAAAATGGCTATATCATATGCTTGTCTTCTGCATAATAAAATGCACCAGAAACTTAAAAATAACCTTCTGCAATTTAACCACATTTAGCAATTTCAAGTGTCTGCCCCTATGTATTTACATTGAGTTGGTGTGGTTTAGTTTAGTTTTAGTTTTAGTTTTAGGCACATCGGCTCAAATAGGCCATGTCGTGCCCGCAGTCCCTCAAGGACCACTCTCCCTCTACAAAAAGGCCAAAGTCCATACAGTTAACTCGTTAAAATTAAGGTTTATTTACAGTTAAAGTAGCATAGATAAAAATTTAGATATTTGATAAAAATCTAGTGTAAATAATATGTGTATACAGACTCACGAATCAGATCCTCGAAGACAACCCCACCTCCCGGATAAAGCCCAGTACCTTCCCAGGGTCGATAGTGTCAAACAGTATTTTTAAGTCAGTGGGTATAAAAAACTTCTCCCTGACATCCTGGTATCTGGGGCAGTCAATGAGGATATGTTCCACTGTGAGGCGAGAATCACAACGCTCACAAAGTGGTGGCCCCTCTCTCTTCAGCACGAAAGAGTGTGTGATGTAGGTGTGGCCAATCCTAAGTCTAGACATGGTCGTGCTGCCACGCCTTGTCAGACCCTTAGATATGGGCCGCCACCGGACATCCGCCACGATCTGCCTGAGTTTGTTGTGATTCTCAGCCTCCCATCGGTCCTGCCACTCTTGATAGGTGGCAGTGGCAATACTTTGTCTCAGGTCCGAGTAGGGAATTTGGGTTCCTGACACTGCTTGGTTTAGGGCTTTCTTTGCTTCTCTGTCTGCGGCTTCGTTTCCCTCTATGCCTACATGGGAGGGGACCCAGATGAAGGTGACATCCCTATGGTTGGCTGCTATTTGGTCCAACAGCTTTAGGCACTTGTGTACCAATGGAATGTCAGTCTTCATCCGCCCCAAAGCTTGCAATGCAGATTTGGAGTCGGAGCAGATTATGAA
>JADKLZ010000687.1:17526747-17569680 GCA_021533235.1 Biomphalaria straminea
TTTTTTGGAATTGCTCCCAATCGGCCTTGTTCAATTTCCACCGTTGAGGTCGTCCCATTGAGGGGAGATTGTTAGTAATGATGATTGGGAAGTGGTCACTTCCCCGTAGGTCATTACTAACTGACCATTTGAAGTCGTCCAGAAGTCCGGGGACGCATACGGTGAGGTCAATGCACGTGAGGGATCCAGTTCCTGGGTGCAAGTAGGTCGGTGATGCATCATTGAGTATGCATAAATCATGTTGGAGGAAGATATCCTCCAGCATACGACCTCTTGTGTCAGTACTGTTGGATCCCCACATTGTGTTATGAGCATTGAAATCCCCAAGGATAATATAAGGCCGAGGGAGCTGCCTCAACAGGTCCTCCATACTTGCTGGGTCCAATGGAGCGCCTGGTGGTAGATACAGGCTGCAGCAAGTGATAACCTTGTGTAAAGTTATCCTAGCTGCTACGGCCTGTAGTGTGGTCTGTAGTTCTACCCTCTCATGGGGGATGTTGTCCTTCACAAGGATACAGACTCCACCTGATGCTCTTTCTGCATCCTCAACATTCCTGCTGTAAGCAATGTAGCTTCGGAAACTGATGTTATCTTTCAGAAATGTTTCCTGTAAGCAGACAGCTACAGGAGCCTCAGAGTCCATCAGTAGCTGCATTTCTTCGTAATTGGCCTTGAGGCCTCTACAGTTCCACTGTACAATTCTGGAATCCATGGCTTATTCTAGATGACCTACTTGGAGCTATTAGGCTTCGGGAGACCCCCGGAGGGGGTTCCCTTTATTCCTGTGACTTTTTTGGACTTCTGCTTGGTTGGAGAGGAGGACACCCCTCTCCTGGGGGGAGTCCTTCTCTCTGGAGAGGAGAGATCCCTCTGGTTAGAGCGGAGGCTACATCCTCCTCCCTCACCTCGGGCATCCTCTCCATTTTGAGTTCTCCCCTTAGGGAGTTTGTCAACCTCTGATTCAGTAGAGGTTGGGGTGTCTGACTGGGTTCTCTGAGGAGAACCTCTATCAGACATGGTGACTCCGGGTTCTCCCGGAGTGTTGGTTTGGACATGCTGTTCGGTCTCCATGCTCTCATCAGTGAGCACAGAGAACCTGTTTTGTAGCATGACCACGGGGCTTTCTGGTTTCTTTTGAGTGAAGTTCTTGGGCGGAGTTTTCTTCTGAGTTGGAGGAGGAGGAGGAGGGGGTGGGGTCAATGTGTCCGTCTGTGTGGCTATGGATCTTCCTGTCTTTGCCGCAGCCTGGGCGTACGTCTTTGTCAAGCCGAATTGGCCCTTGGGTAGGGCCGATACGGCTGATTTCGCCTGGCTGAAGGTGCATCCATTTCTTGCCTTGTACTCCTGCACGGCAACCTCCTGTTTCCACACAGGGCAGTCCTTGGAGTAGGCTGAGTGGCCAGCGTGACAGTTTGGGCATTTGAACTGGGCTGTGCAGCCCTTGTCCTCATGACCCTCTCCGGCACATCTAGCACACACAGTGTTCCTCTTGCAGACTGCCGCGCCGTGTCCATAACCCTGGCACTTGAAGCACCTCATAGGGTTAGGAATGTAGGGCCTCACTGGAACTCGTAGGTATCCTGCCTTCACGTACTCTGGCGGTGTCCTAGTTCCGAATGTGAGGATAATAGTGGCGGTCTTGACCTCCTCACCATCCCTGCGCCTTGTAATGCGCCGGGCATGGGTGACTCCTTCAATACCCTCCACTATTTCCTTCTCGGAACATTCCAGCAGGTCCCTAGAGCTGATTACACCTCTGCTGGTGTTCAGACTCTTGTGTGGCATGACTTCCACTTGGAGATCACAGAGTCTTCTGCATTTCAAAAGCCCATCCGAGTGTATCTTGCTATCTACTTCTACGAGTAGTTCCATCGTTCTGTGTAGCTTTGATACACCCTTGGGCTCTCCCACTACCGACTTGAGTCCCTTGTATATGAAGAAAGGGCTCAGTTTTGTCAGGCTTTTCCCCTCCTCTGTGCACCTGACCACCAGAAATGATGGCCAGGTAGGACAGCTTTTTGTGGCCTCCTCCTTTCTCGTTTCAATACGACGTTTCTTGCCAAGACATGGGTCTGTGGCAAGTGATTTTTGTTTTTTTTGGGTATCCATAAGGAAAGGTAAATAGTTCGGCACCTGTGCTCCCCACCCGCCATCGAGTCCAACAGGGGGACGGGCCATTCGGATGTCCAGAATGAGCCCGCCAGGGCTACACAGGTGCTATACTCAGTCAGCTGCTGCATCGGACATGTGTCCGATACAGTAGCTGGCTGATTGACCCTCTAGCCACCGCCCTCCAGCATAGGTCGAGGACCTATGCTGGTAGCTCGGCATGACCAGCCGGTTGACCCAGAGCGGGCCATCCGGGCCTCAGGTCTAGGGGAACTCGGAGCCAAAGTATTGTGTTGCGGTGGTCCATCCTCAGATAGTCACCCACTCAAACACCAGGATCTCTTTATCCCCCCTTACCCGTCGCAGTCCACGGCAAACGGACTGGTCCTGGACAATGTGAGGTTTTAAAAGATAAGGAGACAGAGTGAAGGTTAATAAAGGCAGACTGAGAGTAAGAGGAGGCAGACAAAATGATAGAAAAGAAGTAGGGCACTTTTGAGCTCCAAAAGTGCTAAGGAAAGAGGAGCGCAGTTTAACGTCATGTCTCAGGGACGCGAGTTGGTGTGGTTTTAAGTCAAGACATTTCTGAATATTCTAGATAAATATGAACCAGGCATGTTAACAGTAATAAGCCAATAGTATGTTGTGTGCGCCAGCAGTTGTGTTTTTTTTTGTATCTTGTTTTGGAGGATTTTTGGGTTATTTTCTAATGCTAAGTGATCTTTCTTAAACCAATAGATTTGTGTAGATTCCTTATAAATAGAAGTGTATTTAGTTTGATGGATTAAGTCATGTCAATTAAATTTTATTAATTTATGTTTTAGCAAACAGTGACAGAGTGATACTCATAATTCAGGGGATTGATGTGGAGGGTAAAACCATGTACCATGGCAACTACATAGCAGTCGCAATGCAAACCTGTGTGTCATCATTGATAGTGTGTCAAGTCGCCATATTGGAGTCATGGACACAAATCAAGTACGTTGCATAGGTTACATGTATGTTACTTAAATCACATTTAGATAGCGAGGTTTTCCTAAATATTTGTTGACTTGGCATTGGGCATAAACTGCCAACAGTGCATTGGTCTAGGGTTGGGCTAAAAATCAAAACCTGATTCTTCCAAGGAGCTATTTAGGATCACTGCTGAAATGCTATGCTGTGTAAATAACGAACGTTTGCCATCAGGTGACCTTGATCCCATTCCAACTTCCTTGATCCTTGAATGTTTAGATGAGCTTGTGTCCACAATTACTAACATTGTGAACTCTTCAATGACTTCAGGCATTGTACCAAAGCAATTTAAGCCCATATTAAAGAAATCCAGTCTTGACCCGGAATGTGCAACTTCCCTTCCTGTCAAAGCTTCTGGAGCTCATGGTGTTAGCTCAAAGTCTTTCGCATCTTGAATGGTACTGTATTTTGGAAGAATTTCATAGAAAGTGCCAAAGCACAGAGACAGCAGTGGTCTTACTTCACAATTCAGACATAAGCCACATACATATCAATACTTTCCATGCTGGACTTGTCCACAGCCTTTGATATGCTAGACCATGAAATTATGATGGCTAGATCCTGCTACTACTCTCTTACACACACTTCAATGGCTTCCTTTGAAAGCGAGAATCGTCTACAAGGTGGCCACACTTTGTCATCAGTGTATCTATAATAAAAAATGCCCTTGTACCTAAGCAAACTGATAATTCCATATGTCCCTCAGAGAGCCTTGCGCTCAATGGACTCAACAATGTGATGGTTTCATAACTAAATACATCAGTAGCCAATACTACACATATGGCAACACTAACTTTAAATGCTTTGTTGTACTTAGCCCAACTGCCTACTAAACACTACAAGTCTCTCTCTACTCCTGGACTCCGTGCAGATACATTTTCAAGGACTCACATTGTACCACACAGTCCTTACTGCCTTGCTGTCCTGGACTGACCTCCCTTTCTTACACACTGTCTTTGGACCACCAAGGCTTTCAATCACATGACCATATCAAAAATCATATTTGCGTGTAGTACTGTCCCTTGTTCATCGATAGCAACTGACCGGTGTGATTTGCCCGAGTGACGTGTGTCAGTAGATCGCACACACATTAACCCTATCAGTTCGCCACGGGAGTTGCAACAATATATATATATATATATACTATAATTTTCTTTATCTTCTTCTTCGTTCTTATTTTACATGTCAAGAGAGTTCAGATCGGTAATCCTATATGAGATGAACTGTGCAGTGGTTTCCAGATCAGGCCGTACTCTGTATACTTTTTGTTCTATAGGAAAGTTTTGTGGCCAGAGTCTTGTTCAGGCCTTTTGATATAGTATACAGCTTTGAGGACATGGTCAGCATTCTCTGGTGATGCTCCAGAGGGCAGATTTCGCTTGTCGCGAATTTAAGCTTCTGCAACATATGTTGTCTCATTCTGTTGTGTCCGATTTGAGTCAAAAAATTATGCATTGTCATGTTGAGATAACATATAATATGCATCCTTTTTGTTACAATTGGGTTGTGAGCTGGTCCAATTCTCATTTATTCTACACTCTTTATTATTTTTATCATTTTTTCTGGGTAGAGAGGGATTTTCATTTTTTTGTTTATCTACTATAATACTATTTACTATATAGTAAAGACTACAGATTTAGGATAAAATCATCAGAATCACTCCTACTGTGGGGGCTGGGAGGTAAAACAAATGGTTTCTATTTCTAGACCAGGAAGTTTAGGACACTCTTGTCACTGTTGTCAAGCAGTAAACTTGACTTGCTTCATGTTGCTCATATATAACTTGACAATGCACATTATTTATAACTCTTGGTATAAACATAAAAGGCTAATAGTTGAAAAGGGTTAACAATTTAAAGAAAGGTAAAAAGTAGACATTTATATACCATTCTTGACTTAAACAAGCCAAGACAAAGGTATTGAGAACACACAAATAAAATCTGTTGGTTTATAGAATGGCTTGGAGACCAAGAAACAAAAAATGTCAGGATGGACATGGACCCAAGTGACAGGAGTAGCCCAGAATAGAGTCTGGTGGCATATAATTATTGCAGTCCTCTATGCTTCAATGGAAGCCAAAAGGATTATGATTAAATCAAATTATGTCATTGTTATAGATTTAGATTGTTAATCTTCTTCAAACTAATAAAAATAATGAGACTTGTCTTCAAGTCTGAAGATTAATGAGGAATGCAGTACATATTTTGCTACAACCAGGGCAAGCATTGATCTAACCATTGTCCGCCGGTGGTCAATGAAGATTTTCTTTTCGACGTCTACGCCTGTCCTCAGATTTTTGTTTGGTCTCAAATGTGTATACTGCAGCCTTTGTAAGTGACCTCATCTCTCTCTTGCAACTATTGCAATATTGTCACTTTGAATTTTTTTTAACCTTTCTAAATATTATATAGCTTTTAAATAAGTATCAACATTTTAAGATACATTAAAATTAATATTCCTGTGATTTTTTATATGTTATTTAAGTTATTTAACATTTTAAAATAATATTTTAAGTGAGAAAATACATTCACCATCATGAATCATGCCCATGGCATTCATAAATGCCACTCCCCCCCCCATCTGCTGATGTAATTCTAGATCTAATTCTAATGTACATGATACGACTAATTGGAGTTATGATCATGACATTAAAAATGGCCTAAAATCAAATGTATAATTAAATAAATACAAAATCAACTAAATTTGTTTGTTTTTACAGCTAAATACATTGATAAACACAATAAAAAATTCATTTGACCCAATTAGATCTATACAGCCGGTAAGCACAAGAGGATTGGCTGCGCCGGGTCACGTGACCTATCATTGATGCTGCGAATGACGCGAAGGGGGAAAAAAAGAGGGCTGCGCGAGTGAAGGCGAGTGATTTGATTGGACCAAAATAAACAATTTCTTTCAATCAAAAGCCACTGGAATCTTCAATACATAAAAAAAAAAACTAATGACACACATAGAATCTGCAATTGATGAGCTTTAAAACGATGTTTGAAATTTTATTCCAGGTCCACAGAATACGAAGTTATTACAAAAACAAAATTTCACCTTGCAAAAGTTTCGTACTCGCTTAAGAAATCTTCAAATTTCAAACAGATAATGATAGGTCTTCCATTTCTGCGTACAACGATGTATCACATGCCTATATACGACTTGTACTTACATGAGGCTTTTAAATAGAAAATGGGATACCCTAACCTCGTTTCGCCGCAAAATGGGACAAAAAAAATATGGACGATTTTTTCAGGCGGATTGAACAGCCTATCTTAAGTTTACTAAACAAACATCATTCTGCTAATTGACATTTTAAGTTTATAGATGTGCAACTGAATGTAAATAAATTAAATTGTTTACCCTCAATTCCCTCATCAAGAAGTCCCAATCTCATCCCACACTTTTGTTTATTATTCCAAAAACCAAGCAAGACCAAGGCACGCTTAGAATTTAGAATCTAGATTTCTAAAACCTCAGAGTAGTCAGAGCCTCAGGCTCAGTTGTTTTGTTGTTTTTTTTTTACTTAAAAACATTTTCTAGATTTAGATTTATATAACTTTTACGTACCACTGCACTCAGAAACGACAAGTTGTCTTTAAGAGATGGGTCTAAAGAAAATAGAAAAGATCGAATTCCAGAAGAGCCCTTGTTTTCTAGAGTAATCAATGTAGACGTCTTAACCAGGTGCGTGGCTATGTCAATTTTCCTTTCCACTTTGGCAATGACAATATTGCTGTCTATTGAGTCCTGATTGTTTTTTCCAAAGACAGAAACGGAAATCTGTACGAGCAATAGAATTAATGCTCTTGTATTCATTTTTTTAAATATACTTCACACTAAGAGATAGATCTAGGTCTACTTAGACCAGAATCTAGAACTGTATTACTAGAATCTATTACCGGTTGCAAATTGCACCGGCGAATCGTTATCGTACACGAAAAATAACCGGAAGTATAATGCATCGCCGAGTTGGCAAAGTAACATGCAAAATGACTATTGGAGAAATGAAACGAAAAAGTATACAATCTATATAGTTCATATCTACGAAATGTACGTTACAATACAGTATGAGTATAGATCTGATATAGGAAATCGCGAGATCTGAATCTATATCTAGATCTATGGTGTATCTGAATCTAGGTCTAATTTTAAATAATTGTTTTAATTTCACAATAAACTATGAATTTACAATTTCATACTTTTTTTGTCATTTAAATAAAAAAGATTTCCGCGACAAAACGTCTCACTGAAAGAAAACGAAGCTGATCTTACGACGATAACGACCATTTCAGATCTACCTGCGCTAGATCTCGTTTTATGATCCTCGAATATTATAGAATTTGCCTTTTATTTGCCCCTTTCTTTCCGTTGCTTCCAGCTCCCATAGCCTCACCACCAATGCAGTGGCGTAGCAAGTTACCCGTGCACCCGGGTTCAAGACTCAAGAATATTTTGATGGGCCCCTCATCCATCCCCAAATATGACGCATATTTTGTGTGTCAAAGAAATCCATTCGTTTGTATGTATCAGTACATTTACTGAAAGACATTCCAATGCAAGTTCAATAACAGAGCTGACAGAATCATCGAAGATCATGTTGAAGTGCTTTTTAGCAAAGGTGTGCAAGTGGCTGTTTTTATTAAAACAATAAATGAAGTCGGCGTAGCTTGGGGGGGGGGGGGGGTCAAAATTTGAACATCTAACCGGACCCTCACTTAGGGGAAGCCAAATGAGTGTCAGAAATTTGTTCTTCGTTAAATATTAAGCCTTTATATAATGTCAGTATGTCGAAAGTCAAAATGCAGGGTCCCTAAAGAGGTCATCATAGGCCTCTGGGGCCCCCAAATTCCTACTACGCCACTGAGGCTATTGTACTGTTTGCTCATATTGAAAAACTATCCGTTCCATTGGCATCGTAAGTAATTTAAAGAAGGATGGTGATACGTACTTAATTACTTAGGAAGTTAGGAGTATTTATTCAGTCAATCCTACGGGCTTCTGGTTCTCACAAATGTGAAATGTTACAAATGATTTTCTGCATTTCTTTGGGTAGTTCTTCATTGGAGTTCACAAAACAATTTCAGAAAAAAATGCAAATTTAATAAATGTGTTCTCTTTGAGTGCTGTCAACCATGATAGAAAAAAATGGCACAAATTTGAATCTCCTTTAGGTGTTTTGCTAAAATTGCATTGTTTTTTTTTTTCAGACAATGAGGTCTGAGGCACTGAGGCAAGTGATAATTTGAACGCCCCTCCTCCCGGCTACGCCCATGTGTCATATTATAGGTGTAAGCCTAATTCTCTTCAAAATATATACAGTTTGATAAAGCATCGAAAACTGGATCTATGCTAGAGTATGATTATAGAATGTATTTTATTTCTACATGTATGTAGTCTGAAAACTATAAACAATACAATATCAAACATAATGAGTTTGAACACTTTTGGTATATTACTTATAGAATACAGAAGTTTCTTCAAAAATAAGATATTAGGTCCTAATCATTTCATGTGTCAATCTAGTCATGCATGTTGATCTGTGACTTAAAATATGCCAAGTCATTGGTTTTCCTCTCTGACTCAGGCCACCCATTCCATTAAAAGATAAGAGAATGCAGAACAGCTAGAGGGGCACTTACAAAAACGCGAATTGTATATGAATATAAAATGACCCATTATTTAAAATATAAATCTCCTTTCATTAAATATTGGATGTGACAGCGCTATAGGCCTAAAAATTATTATAATTATTATAAGAATTTCCATCATTATAATGACTTCATACTATGCATAATTTGCATAAATTTGCAATTAATTATAATGGTTAAAAAATGCTTTAAATCTAGATTTGTCTTTTTTTTTAAATCGAATAAAAACACTGCTATAAGCTCTAAGTGTGGTATTTTTAGATCTATGTTATGTTATTAAAAATAAACAAAATGAAAATCTCAGAAAATCACCATAAGTAGGTGAATAAGTTGGGTGGTTTATAATTTCGCGTCTGTGTGTGTGTGTTTCCTATTAAGTATTGTTGTTAAAATGCTTCTTTCTTGTTCTCATGTTTATGTTGGAACGTTCAGATGACTAGGGCCTACATGAGATGAATTGCGCAGTGGTTTCCAAATCAGGGAGCTCTCCATATAGTTTTCTTTCTATATGTGTTTTGGGGGCCAGTGTCTTGTGCGGGCCTTTTGGTAAAAAGAACAGTTTTCAAGGACATGTCTTATTCTGTTGTGACTTACCGGTCCTGAGTCGTTGATCTTGTCGGGACAGCTTTTAATAGGCATCACATGTCTTGTGATTCGGATGAGAGCCTGTCCATATCTCATTTATTTTATTTATTATTAGTTTCTTTATATCTTTTGGATAGAGTGAAATGTTTAATTGTGAGTTTGTTCTTCCTGTTCTTCCACTCTTGACGAGTGTGTCAGACTTCTCATTTCCTTCTAGCTCTATATGTGCTGGTATCCATTTTTTTTTCTGCGTTATATCAATGTTTTCTAACTTAACCTCTCTCATCCCTATTTTTCGTTAACTGACAATGGAACCATCAAAAGACGGAGGAGGGAAGCAGCAAAAACAAAAGGGAGTGACATCAAACGAACATGCCGACCAGAAAATGATGAGGCCAAACACAACCTCGAAGATATAAAAGCAGTATTGAAGTTCATGCCGCTCGTGCATAGCAAAAAGTACGGTGTAACGTTTTGTAAATGATAATACATAGTCTACAGTGTATGTAAAATTTTGATATTCTTTTTGAATTAAAAAAAAAAGTGTGTTTGGGTACCATATGTGTATAGCTGCATGCTGTCACTTTTTTTTTTTTTTTAAAGTTGTCTGCATTGACATTTTTTTCTTTGGTCGCGACCAGACCGGCCCATTTGGTACCGGCCCTCTGTGCATTTGCCCGTTGGACCATATAGCCAGTCCGCCCCTGCCTTAGTTTGATGCCCCCACCACTTGATGCCACGTGCGGCCCGCACCATCCGCACATCGCGATATGAGCGATACTGCAGGACGTGGCGGCCAAAGTCGTGGGATATTGCAGTAAACACAACAGAGACTGGTTTGATGAAAACAATACCGCAATTAAGGAACTACTAGCGAATAAGCATAAATATTATCGCTCTGTACTCTCGAGCCCTAATGACAACGCAGCCAGGACTCTCTATAAAGCTTCTTGTCACACTCTGCAGTCAAAGATCATGGAGCTAAAAAATAATTGGTGGCTTGAGCTGTCCGTAAACATGCAGACATTCTGACACTGGTGACTCACGCTCATTCTTTGAGTCGCTTCGTTGTGCCTATGGCCCAACCTACCGAGTCAGAAACCCCATTGATAATAAACATGCTGAGAGCTACTCCCTTAGAGCACGTGAGAGGAAGCGAGCAGTGAATCTTAAGGTTGCCTTATCCCCGTACAAGGACAACCCTAATGCCTTACGCGCACCAGTATTTTCTCCAACACTTTGTCGAAATCGTCCTTCATGCAAGACCCGGCATTCGTGCAGAATGTGGTCTACGGTCTCATCGTCTTCCATGCAATGGCGGCACCTCGTATCAAAGTTCTCCCTCCACCGCCAGAAATACGCGCCTATCGGACAGTGCCCTGTGCGGAACTGAGCAAGAATCGCTTGCTCTGCTCGACCCAAACGCCACCATGCATCATTTCGGTCTGGTCTATTCATTGCTCTATGAAGCTCACGTCCCTTATCCGAAGTGTCACAAGTCTCTTCTACCGATGATGAATGACGAATGAAGACTTCGCCAACTTTATCTAGAGGTGCAATAAGAAGTTACTGTCCGATAGAAGAGTAGTCTTGTGCTGCCGGGGAGTCTAACTTGAATTAGATATAATAATGAACAGAGACGATCCAGGAATTAAATGAATAACTTCTTCGTTGAAATAAAACACTAGAAACTTTAATTCAAATATAACTTAAGTACAGCTTATGTACAAGGTACATATTAATAAAATCAAAATACAATACAAAGGCTTCTTTCTTCAATAATATTTCAGAGTAAACCAGAAACACAACCTATCGTTTAAAAAGCTCGCTCCAGACTGAATTAATTTTCAAATCCCTGGGCGGAAATTGTCGGCAGATCTCATTTGAATACTTTGTCTCAACCAACCAAATCAATGCATCCAGCACCCGTGTGACCGAGCTAAGCTTTTCTTGGAATAACTATAAATAACTTCGTCAGCAGAGAGAATCGACCTCGACTTGTGCAAACTAACAAACAAACAATTTGTTTATGTGACACGAAGAGTCCCAGCCATGATACCAACTTGCCAACAGGGCCCGCGCAGTTACATAACTGCACGTTTCATCATCCTCCTGCTCATTCGCTAAAACCGCGGTTTTCGCGAGGTGGTCTGCCAACGTATGGCAGGCCAACCCGCAATGGGCGGGCACCCATTGCAGAGTGACATTCGCACCGAATCGTTGGAGACGCTCTCCGACCGTGAGTACGTCCCAAACCCTTCTGACACCGTCGTCAAGCCTCTCTGACCCAACCTACCAGACTACAGCACCGCTAAGATCATCCGATGGTTCTACACTATTTATCAGCTAGGCGTACATACTAAATCGCTGTACAGAACACTACAGTATGCTGTTTGGTGATAAAAGGCACGTATCGGAGGAATCGCTGGCAAATGACCTTCAGAAAACCATAAGAGAGGAGCTCGACGACACACCGACATCTGAAGAAATTGAGGCAGCAATATCTAAACTAAAAAAAAAAAAACACAAGGCACCTGGCTCTGGTGGACTTCCTGCTGAAATATTTAAAATGGGTGGTGTCGCTGACCGAGAGGCTAACAGACTTGGGAGATGTGCCTGGTCCCACCTGAACTTCGAGACTTTGTAATTGTAATCATATCCCTATACAAAAAGGGTGACAAGTCTAACTGCTCCAACTATGGAGGCATTACACTTCTGTCAGTAGCAGGAAAGAACTTTGCTCGAGTGTTGCTCGACCAACTAAACCGGTCTTAGAGTCTTAGAGAGAGAGAGAGAGAGAGAGAGAGAGAGATAATATATATCATAGACTGTAGACATCGATCTATGACCTGAGTTAGTGAGTATGATCTTTGCCGCCTATGGCTATGTGGGTCTGACCAAAATCAGAAAAAAAAGTATATTCTAGACTTAGATGAATAGATCTATATAGACTAGATCTAGATTTATGTACATAATGGTGGGGAGCGTTATTATAATTAATGTGGGTCGTTTTATTGGAAGATGGTATCTAATGGACAGATCTAGAAGTAGAAATAGTAAAGTAGACAAAATCTAGATATCATAGACATATATATTATATAGAATCTAGATCTCTATTCGTAATATTGTCTGGACGGAAGTTGACAATTTAATCAACATGGCGGGAGCTGAGGGTGATAGAAACCGTTCACTAAAAGAGATCATTTATGACAGTCTAAATGCTATATTATCTTCGGATCTTTTGACACGGTCAAGTGGCGAGGAACAAATCAAAGCATTAGAAGTAACAGAAGGTCTAGAATACATACATTTTTTTAAAATTTTAAAATAGAATCTATAGTCATTTCCATGTACTGATGTAGCGAACACCCGACGACCCGTTATTTTCTGAAATTAACGAACAGCCCACAATCTTTGTTAACATGAGCCTTTATTTTAAAAACTAAGACGAAACCGGTATATTGTTTTTATTTATACTCCATTTCTTTATAGTTCAGACACAGCTAATTTCGTTTACTCTGAAAAACAAGGGTTTTACAGGGTTCAAACTTTGAATCAAAGGGCACTGGACTGCTGGTAGGACGATGCCATTTATTTTCTTCTAGGACAGAAGGAGGGTAGGTCCGGGATTAAGAAGAATTTTTTAGCCATGTTAGGTCTAGTATAGGTCGTAGGTCTAACATGTTGATTTCTTTTAGGTGTTAAACCAAGTGTGATGTGAATGAGTAAAAAGAAAGGGAGTATCGCTAAAACAAGTGCTAATGACTTGGATATAATGTGAATGGAAAAAAAAAATGTTTTTATGAGTGCACAATCCTGCCTCTAGATCTATGTCTCTCAAGTCTCGCAAACTCTCTTTCTTAATTAAGCACCTAGCATGGTACCATAAAGAAAAAAAAAATAGCGGGAGGGACAGTTATTGATCAATCTGGTACCAAATTAGGTCACAATCACAGATTGGAGTGAGCGGGCTAAACGCGCGGGGTCGCGGGAGTCGCGCATTTTGTTTGTTTTTTGGGTCAACTAGATTCTAGATCTACAAGATGATCTAGGTAAGGGCCTTTGTAAAGTTGAGGGTTTAGCAGAGAAGGGACCAATTAAAAGTGGAAAAAGTAACACTAATCTGTCAGTCTTGAGTTGGTTTAAAAAGAAATTAAGATTAAAATTTATAAAAAAATGAAGATAATATTATTTTTAAATACAATAAACAAGAGGTGTTCGCTCGTGTACAGCAAATTTCGCTAGTGTACAGAGATGAGTATGATGTTCGATACATGGTTACGCTGGACCTCATTACCTGACCCTCTTCAACATCATATTTTATTGTAACTATGCGTAGCGTAATAAAACAATCTAGCTATTTTTATGGGCAAATGGATGACGAGTTTATAGATGTTTGTAGTTTTTTCCTAGGATTAACCATTACGGAGCTATAAAAATTCAAATGCAAAAATCGCGGTGGCAGCGCTTTTAAAATTTTTTCGCAAGAGGGACATTACTCTAGATTTAGTTAGATTTAGATCATTATTTGATCATATGTCTATGAGACTCTATGTCATATGTGATATTCACATACTTCACATAGATTTAGACTAGACTTTAGATAGATTCATCTAGATAGATTATTTAGACATAGTCATAGGGAGGTGAAATAAAAAAATTATCTTTGAAAATTCAATTTTTCGTTAGTACATCGTTAAAATACTTTAAAAGAACTTTCCAATGGTGTATAAATTATGACTGTATGTTTAACTTTTAACAGTTAGAGAGTTATGAATTTTTTTGTGTCGTTTTGCACTTACACTGGTTGTCACAGACAAACGAATACAAGAGGGCTTTCGCGAGAACTGACAAGACACACCCACTGTGACCCACCGCTTAAAAAGTAAAAAAATTGGAATTGAGTTTCGTGGAGGAAAAAATCTACTTATTAAATAAGAAATTTAATAATTGATCTAGCATTCGTAGTAAATTTCTAGCTCAAAAATCGGATTTAATTTATATTTATGAACTTAAGTTGTTTAAAATGCAAATATCGATGAAATAAACAAATGATCGGGTCTAGATCTACAAGAAATGTTAGAGAGGCGTGAACAAAATGGCGGCGATGTGATGGCGAAAAAAGCAAAATATTTAAAAAGTGGGATCAAAATCGCCTGAAACAATTTTTTTTTCAAATGCGTTTTTAAAAAAATCGCTAGGTACAAAATCTTTAAAGCGTATCTAAATATATAGCTAATAATATCTGCTACAAGATAATAATTGTTGTTGACTCACGGTATCTTCTATGAAAAAATCGAATTTAATTTATATTTATTATATTTACTTGTTTAAAATGTAAATATTGATGAAATAAACAAATTATCAGGTCTAGATCTACACGAAATGTCAAAGAGGTGTGAACAAAATGGCGGAGCTGTGATTGCAGAAAATAACAAAATATTTAAAAATTGGGATTAAAATCGTCTGAAACAATTTTGTTTCAAATTCACTTTTTGACTAATGGGCATACGTTTAGTACACAAAAACTGTTTTAATATATGCAGAATATTAGGCCTTACATGGCCTGAAGTGTTCTTTTTAAACTTACGAAATTTCTTTATCAAACTTTATCAAAACCATATTTTCTACTTTTCTTAAAATGGGCATAGGACAACGCGATAATTATAGCGGTAGAATTATAGCCAGGCATGATATCTAGTGTATAAAAAAAATTGATGTTTGATCATTTTCCTGCACTCTGTATTGATAAAAACAAAAAAGGGGTATTTTTGATAATAAATTTATAAGTTATAAATAACTTTTAAAAAAAAAACGTCATTAAGCATTATTTAAGCCATTGTCTAAAGTCATGTTTCATTCAAAAATGTAATTAATTTCCAAGTGCGGCCTATGTAAAAAAAAAGTCAATTACGCAATCTCAACTTTATCGGTCATTTTTTACTTCCGCATTTCCTGGTTACGTCAGCTCCGTAGAGCTAGCCTTGTTTAGGCTTAGGCTTGCCTTAGGCCGGCTTAGCCTTAGTTTTTAGTTATAAAAAAGTGTTATAGTTTATAGTAACATAAGTCATAATTAGATCTATAGTAAACTAAAACTTAGTTACTAATTTAGATCATTATTTAATCACTAATGATTGTCTAATTGTTATTACGTTATCTATAGATCCTATGATTCTATCTATAATAATAATAGATCTAGTAGATAAAATCCAGATGATGTAGATAAATGATGGTGTCAGAGGATTAGCACAATAACCAACCAACTTTACTTCCCTCACTGTATCAAATGTATGTCAGGTACCCATTAGAGTTTGGTGGATTCTGAAGGGTTCTAAAAATCCGGAAACTCGAAATTCCAGACTTCACTGAGATTCATATCTGAGATCCCTTGGTAGCCAAGCTACTAGGGGTGTACCGGATAGTCGCTCCGGCTCCGGCTCCGGCCGAATATTCGGCACTTTTTCACTATCCGGCACTATTCGGCTCCGGTCGAATATCACTACCGGATAGTAAACCGGATAGTAAAAACTACAGCGTAGTACCTGTATTTCTGTTAATATTGTTAGGCGCCTCCGCGCGCTAAGTCTTTTCCAGATACGCCATACGGAGGTAACACTTAAATATCGAAACAACACAGGCGAAAGACAAACAATATAAGGGTGTCGACGCTGATAAACGATGTCCAACAAGAAGTTTAAACTAAATCTCCATGTTGATAAAAATATACAAATATTCACAAAGTGGACATGATTAAATAATGTCAGTTCTGAAATACATTTACTTTTTTTTTGTTTCAATTAAAAGAATTTGTTTTTTAAAACAATAAACAATGGCTATGCACCAAATCTTATTTAGTACACAGACAAGGCGTGTTAATCTAAATAGAAATAAAACTGTACATTGTAAGATCACATAGCAGCGATGTCTGGCACATTTTAAAAGCCTGTTTTGACCTTTGGGTGTTCTAGTAAACATGTAATATTCATTAACTACGTCACGCTGATAATCTGTCTAGATGTGCGGGTATATCTACAGAGGTAGAGATGAGCAACCCCCACCTCCTTTTGTTTGTTTAGTCCATAACATTGAGATTACAAATAGGCAGCTGACCACATTAAGCCAGATGTCAACGTGTTGACACTGTCTAGAGGTCTATCTTAAGTTAAGAGGGAACTAATTTAGTTTGTTTACTTGGAGAAGAATTTTTATTAGGGGGCGGGACTACAAGCCATCTCTCTATAAGGTTAATCTGGTTTGGGTTTGTTTATTATGAGATAGGTTGTCAATCAAAGGGTCAAAGGACCACAAGCCACACCTTTTATACCATTGGCCGGGTAATAAGTTTGTTTGAGTTAAGTCTCAATTAGGAGGCTGGACTACAAGCCAAACAGACACTGACCAGTGGTATCTTTAAGGGAGGGCTCAAGAGACTCAACACCCTTCTTATTTGTTTAACCCATGACAATGTATTGATAGACATTGACCATACTTAAGCCAGAATGGATTAACGCAAATTGTTAAGACATATTGACATTGTCTATATGTCAACAGATGAGGACACTAAGTTTGTTTACTTGGAGAGTACTTGTATGGGTGTATGTAGTTTTTTTCCTAGTCTTAAAACTTTTAGAAAGAAATTTCATTGCTTAATGCTATTGACTTAATATATAGGGCCTAAAGGAAAACCTTACAGTAAAATTTAACATCACAGAAAATAAATTGATCGCAGAAAATAAATTGCTCTAAAGCACCATAATATGCTGGAATGTTAAGAAACACTTGACCTCTGTAACTAGTGTACGGATAATTTAGCCTATCTATTTGTTGACTGACCATGCCAATGTGTTATCTTTTTTTTTTTGCCTGCACACTAAACACTATTGCGTATGCCCAAAGGAAAAAAAAACGGGTGAAGGTCAACACAATCATCTATTCACACTACACTAGGACAACATGTGTAGGTTCACAACGTCTATCTGACCAGGTTGTTACAATCAATCGAACACAAAATCCATTTATGTTTCTTTTTTTGTTAGGTAGGGCATGGATGAGTTTTCGTCTATATTTGGTTTCATAATGCTCTTTGATCTATATATCAGTAGATCTAAACATCAATAATGTAGGTGTAATGGATGTTCCTGCTGTTAATAAAATATCTTTTGCCGCAAACGGATTAATAAATATATGACCTACTACGCTTCAGATTCCAACTATTAATTAACAGCTATCAGTATTAAGTTCTTGAAGCCAGTACCAGAAACAGTCTTTGGACTTAAAAATACAAGTCTGATGACCGATTGTTGGTTGGTCGAAATTCTTGAACACATACATTCAAGCACCATACAAGCCAGATGAGAGATTTACATTAGTAACTAGTAAAATATATACATAAAACATATTTTACAGTGACCCTCCAACACACAGCCTATATGGTTGGTGGCTTCGTACATACACACAGACACGCTCATGCTATTCATGATGATGCTACACAGATTAATTTCTGTTTATAAATACTATTAATCTTTAATAAATCAATCAGTAATAGAGTTTAAAACAATAAGGTATATAAAAGGAAAAAAATAATACCAACAAATATAGGTATGTTATATAACAGTTTCGTAAAATGTTCAGCAATACAAGTTATTTATAAAATACTTAGGTATTCGGCTCCGGCTCCGGCCGAATATCAAATTTTATTATCCGGCCATATCCAGCTCCGGCCGGATATCAAAAAGTACTATCCGGTACACCCCTACAAGCTACTAGTTTTCTTAGCTCTATGATTATAAAATGTATATATATATTTATGTTCAAATAGTATTTGAGTCAGGATGTGTGCTATATATTCAAGTTGTGCAAATGTATTTGATTTAAAAAAAAAGTGTTGTATTTTAATAGTTTCTTCAGTGTTGATGATATAAATAATACATACCAAGCTGTTCCTTTCTTTTTACCATTTTTTTTTTTTTTTATGGGCAGAATTTGGTGTTTACTTAGCTGAAATTACAGTAGATCCACAAGGACCATTAGCCATTCGCCAGTTAGCCTCTGTTCTGCTCAAACAATATGTGGCGTGCCATTGGTCCCAACAATCAGACAAATTTATTGCTCCAGAAGCTACAAATGCTGTAAGTTGCTAACTTTGGTGTTTAGATGAAGTTCAAATAGTTGATTTTGAAAGCTAAAGAAACCCAATTTATTTGAAATATATTTTCTCTAGGCCAAGGCACACATTCGACAACTGCTACCACAGGGTTTGTCAGAGTCAATAAGTAAAGTGCGATCTAGTATAGCATATGCTATATCTGCAATAGCACACTGGGACTGGCCAGAGGTTTGGCCAGAACTGTTTCCATTGCTTATGCAAGCACTTACAAGTGGACAACCCAATGCTGTGCATGGCTCAATGCGAGTATTATCAGGTATTGTCATTTTTAAAGCTTAATCATTTTATGTTATTCAACATCTTTCTCAGATCGTTTTTGAGATGGGTTTCTTATTAAAGCATTATGTACTTATCTCTGAAATTTCCTTTCATCAAAAAAATTTAATAGTGGATTTCACACAGTTCAGTGATCAATATATTTTTTTTTGAAGGAATATAATTTGACTTTCAAAATTTCATCAGATTCTAGGGTGGGCTGACTGTTCAAATCCCCAGATTACAATTATGTCTTTCATTCATGGATTAAATTGTAATCATCAGGACATCAGTCCGCTATTCAATCAACATCCACTATTTGCTATGTTAACTCTATCTCATGCCTATAGCATTTTTTTTTTTAATCAATAGTAGCTTCCCTGAAAACAAAAAAAAAAGGTGGCTCAGTGTGTAAAGAAAAAAATTCATATAGTTGGCAGCTTTTTTGTATATATAATATATATATGTATATTTTTTTCTTTTTTCTCTTCATAATTTGGTAATTATAAGATTTTATTTGTAGTAATTGTCATCTAACTTTAATTTAACCTAAGATTTTGAACATTTTTTTAAAGCTATTTTTAATTATATTAATTTGCACTATTTAAATTACAATGCCATTTACTTGTTTATGTGTATAACATGAAACTGATTGTCAAAGTAATAAAAATCTACTTCAGAGTTTTGCCAGGATGTTACAGATTCACAAATGGGACATGTGGCCCCAATTATACTACCAGAGCTGTACAAAGTTTTTATTGGAGCTGAGGTTAGTTAATTACTTCAAATGTGTTGTGAACATGTATTTTTCATCTCACTCTATTGCTTTCATTAGAATAATCAGTATTTCAGTAGAACGTTTATCCGAATATCAGTCATTGGGAATGTCAAATATCTATACTCCTTTGGTTTTTGTTTTGTTCTTTTGTTTAACAGTACGGTATCTAAGTGCACTTGCTGATGTGCAACTTTATGTATTGCATTTCTTCCTGATCATGGTCTATTCAAGCAGTCTCGAAGCACTTGTTTCAGAAATTTGTAAACAAGTTGATGGATTCAAAACTTGCAAGGCAATGAGGAGAAGTGTTTGGGTGCTGAGGCAGGAAACATGGCTTTATTCACTTTGAAAAAGTATTGGAATAAAAGCTGGAAATATAAAATTGTCTTTATAAGGCATAAAGTGGAGTTTCTGTCACCAAGATTTATAAGGGTGGCACATCCACGATTTTGAGCATAAAAAAAAAAAATTGAGGCATTATTGTTAAATTTGTATCAAAACTTAACTCTAGTGGTGGTTCAAGAAAACAAAAGTGAATGAGAGAAGCTCTTGACGCTGCTCTGTCAATTGTGGAGCAAGGGCGATCTGATATCTGTACCTTTGTTGTGTGAAAATTTCTGTCTGTGACATTTTGAGAGACAATCTTTTCCCTTTGCAACTTCTTGTGTGATTGAAGAGGCCAATACTTGATACACAGCTGCAGTCATAGGTTGGGCGTCTGTAATCACCAGGCGCCGTTGCACTTTCACCCTTCTTTCTATTTCTGTTGTGTATGGCATCTGCAATCTGGGACTCATCCTTTATGCTCTCTCTCCATGTGGATCTATCCAGTGCCTCTTTTTTTCAACTGTTAGTGTTGATTTTGAAGAGGTTCGTGTTGTGTTTGCATACATCAGTATACCTTAGAAGTAGACAACCAACAGCTCTCCTGCCTTCTGTTAAATCACCATACATAATGTCATGTGGAAGTCGACCTTTTTACATTCTGTGAACATGACCAACCAGCCGAAGCATCTGCTGTTGACAACAGCACTGATTTCCTGTCACTCCTTGCAGCACTTCCTCATTGGTTAGTTTATCTTGCATCTTGCCACTTTATTTTAAAGGCCTGACTCACCTCATCGGAGGTGGAAGATATTTAGCTTTTTTCCTGCCATAAGTAGGTTGACCATGTTTCACTACCATATATATAGCAGAGTGCTCATCATACAGGTCTGGCAAACAAAGGCTTTGGTATTGTTACTCTGTGTGAAAAGGAGTTGTAAATGATATTCTGAGTATCCGGACAGATATCATACTGTTCCCAATTAATCTATATAATCAATGTTCAACTGTACTGCATTTTTTTTTCTTTTTTTTTTTTTTGTGTGTAAACAAAAATATTTGATCTAATTTAAAAAAAAAAAACAGCAGCAGTCAGCCTTCTAACAGAGTTGCTTATTGGCATTCCACTCACTTTTTTGTTTCCTTGATGGATCTGAGACTTGTTATAGTATTATATATGTACTTTATGTTTATTACTTGTTGCAGACATTTGGTGTTCGAACTAGATCAAGATCTGTACATATATTTAATGTTGTTGCTGGGATGGTGTCTACCATGCAAGAATATCACAAGGTATGTCATACAATAAAAAATATGTATGATTTTGTCATGCTCTCTTTTTCCTTTCTGTATGTCTCTCTCTCTTTCTCTGTCTTTTTGCTCTCTGGAACCCCCATTTTGTTTTCTTTTAACCTGCTCAACGTAATTTCTCAGATGTAGATTTTTTACTTGATGTGGAAAGACCTGCTTCATAATCCTTCCCTGACACATACATGCACTCGTATGACTTTATTTGGCTTCTCAATTCAATCTATAGTATTTTGACCTTCCCACCCCCCTCCTCAGGCATAGAGGACAAAAATGCATTTTCCAAAGGCCATTATTGAATGCCACATTCCTGTTCCCTTTCTACATTCATTTTTGTTCTCTAAAAAAATCTCAATTTGGCTTTATTAACTGTAATAGTTTATTATCTCACCCCTTTTGAATGTATAAAAATGACAATAGATCTAGATGTATCTTTTTAATGCTATTATGATTTTTAAATTATTTTTTTGACAGTGTTATAAATTACCATTACTTGCTCTCTCTCTCTTTCTCAAAAAAAAAAGAAAAAAGACTCTAGATTTATCTAACTATGCTATTAGGATTTTTTTATATTTAGATCATGTCTAAAAGAAAGCAGAAATGACATATATGGCATATTAAAAAGGGGGGTAATTGCTTTTAAAATATGGAATTTTTGACATATTTCTATTTATACTATCTAATTAGGCTGCAGCCTTTTGGGGAAATAGCGAAAATAAATTAGAAAGGTTTGATAGAGCTGAGACAATACAATAGAATACTCTTAAAAAAACAACAACATAAAATCATTTGTCTACAAAAACCTACGTAAGTGAATATTTTCTAATTTAAGATTAATATCTTTATTTCCCTGCAGGGTATAGCTAAGCAACTATTGATGCCAGTACTTCCCCAGTTTACAAAGGCATTTATTCATTGCTTAACACTACCCACATCTGCAACCTGTGATAATGGTCTGAAACTTGAAGTCATAAAGGTATTCATTAGCAAAACAAACATTTTTTTTAAATATCTAAACTTTGTGAGATGAAGTTTTATAAAAGAGTATTTATAAGTAGTTAGAAAAAGTTTTTTTTTAGTTACCATTTCACAAAATTGGTGTTTAAAATAGTAATAGCTGTTTCCATGGTTTACATTAAGTTTAAGGTATGATAATATTCATAAAATGCTAAAATGAGTTTTAAAACATCAAGAACAAAAAATATAGTTTTAGGCATTTAAGTTTATGTAAAAAAGTTGTATTAATATCTCTTAGTCTTAATAACTGGATATTAGTTTAGATGGCTGTGACTGTTCTTTTTATTACTCATTCACAGGCCTTAACAACATTAATCAAAAGTTTCCCCAAGACAATGTCTCAGTGGCTCCCTGACATTTTACCTTGTATATGGACTATGTTCACACAGAGTGCTGACATGTATCCTTAACTATTCTAAAGTTACTTACTTAAAAAACCTTTTATATTTGATGCATACGTTTTGGTTGAGGATAAGAAACATAGTATTTCCAGCCTTAACAATTGTCCAGTTTTGTCAGAACAGTGGTCAATAACTTGGAAGATGCTGATGATCCAGCTGATTCTGATGGTAAGTTCTGTGTTGGGTTATCTGTATGAATGTACTACTTTGTCCCTCTTACAAATGTGTTTAAATCTACATGAATTCAACTTACATTTTTCTGGTCTCTATTGCCACTGTTCCTTTCACTAAAAAAAAACTTTTTAAAAGTGTGTTCATGCTGGTGAAAAATGTCTTTAATTTAACATGTTTTCACAAGGATTCAAAAAAATCATCAATATATTCTAATTGATGATATTTCATTCATGACTTTGGGGTGTGGGGGTAATTACACTCCAAAAGGAATTAAAAAGTAAAAGTTTTAATGTCCATTACAACTTTACATTCATGTAAAAACAATATTTCCTTTTAATGGAAACTTTGAAAAACACTTTGAGACCTATCAGTTGTGAACTAGACGTTGAATGAAAGGGAAGAAATCTACCACTTACCATGTAAATGTTTAAAAGCATGTGTACATACAGCCCTCAGACAACGCCGCCTGCACTGGCTTGGACATGTTCGCCGGATGGAGGACAATCGCATACCGAAAGTCATCCTCTATGGACAACAACGACGGGCTCAAGAAAAACTGTTCGCCCCCACCTCCGTTACATAGATGTATTAAAACGAGACCTCAATTCAGTGAACATCAATACTGACCGTTGGGAAGACGTAGCTCTAGACCACACCAGATGGAGAGAGACAGTGACCAAGAAAGCTATGGTCAGCAAAAGAGCATGGGCCTCAGATCTGGAAGAAAAATGGTCAATGCGAAAAATGGCCAGCTCCCTCTACCGCTGAAGCGAAAACCACCTTAACCTTTGATATTTGTGGACGGGAGTGTCTCTCCAAAATAGGGCTCCACAGCCACACAAGGAAGTGTGCGAGATGATCCATAGCCATTTTACCACTGAAGGAGGCCAATGGAACATTTGTAAATAATTACAGTGACGGGAATTTTCCGAAAATTTCTCCTGATCCGATTTTCAAGCAAAAAAATCTGAAATTTTCCCGACATTTTTTTTCTGGAAAAAAATCTTATTTTATTATTTTTCCATTTTCGGAAAAATGCGACTGGTCTTTTGACAGAGTTGTAAGTTCTATTTAAAAAAAAAATCTCGCGTGATCGTATGGTCTTGTTGATCTCTATGCAGCATAGAGTGACTTAAGTGGTTTGAATCAGTCTAGATAGATATATTCTACATCAGATATCTAGTTTCTTTAATTTGAATACTTTTCATGGATCGTAGCCACCTTCAAAACCTGGAAAACTTCTTGAATTTCATTATAAAATTCAAAGCCTATAATATCGTTAAAAAAAAAAAAAACGGCAAAAAAAAACTTGATCTAAATTCTAGTTTTACCAAATTTACTACTGTAGAGTCAGTGAGGATAAAATCGCACACATGCGTGAAAAGTTCGCGAATTTAGCGACTTAGATCTAGACTAGATTTACGGTAGAGTAAGTAAAGATAAATTCGCACACAGCCTCGAAAAGTCAGCGAATTTAGTGACTTAGATATAGACTCTAGATTTACGCTAAATCACTAGAATCTAGTGAAGATAATTACTAACCCTGTGGAGCCTTGAAAAGTCCGCGAATTTTAGTGATTTATTGTTAAACTCTATCATCATAGAGTCTATTATAGATTCTAGATCTACGATAGATTCAGTGAAGATAATTCGCACACATCCCTGAAAAGTCCGCGAATTTTAGTGACCTGGATCTAGAGTCTAGATCTACTGTAGATTTAATAAAAATATTACCCACACAGCTGTGAAAAGTCCGTCAAAATTATTTTGGTTGTGAAAGCCTCGGAAACTACATATAGATCTAGTTGAAAAAGAAATTCTGCTTAAAGAAAAAAAAGAAAATAGGTCTAATACCCCCCTCAACAAATGTCATTATTTATTAAGCAAATGTCAATTAAATATACAAATAGTTGAAATAGGTTTATATATACTACAGGCTCTGTTGATGAGGAGGATTTAAGTTCAGTTAATAAAAGAATAAAACATTACCTCAAAACAAATGCCCACCTAGTATCTATGAGATACACATAGGAACTAAGAATATACCTTTCCATAACAGAGAGAGAATACATATTATGAAGGCTTCTCTAAGAAGGTTTCTTATTTTAAAACAATGGAATAATAATCATTTGTAATGTTCTTTAATAAATCTTTGAACAAAAATGTTTTTTTGAGGTTTTGGGATGACAGTTAAGTTGTTACCTGATTAAAATATAACTTTCATTACATTTTCTCTGGACATACCACTCAGCTCAAGACATTATTCTGTTCTGAGTGGGATGTTGTCAATAATTGATTTGATCAATGCATGGTTTTGTGTATGTTGTGTCTGTTGTATTTATGTGTCCATACCGGCGTTCGCAAGGACATCGCTGTTTGTAGTGCGGTCTTGCCATCGTATGTCCATGATGGAGCGCAAGCATCTTTGGTGAAAGCGCTCAAGGAGTCTTAGCTGTTTTCTATATAGTGTCCATGTCTCAGAGCCATACAGTATAGAGGGACTTCTTATGATCTGACAGCTACGCTGGGCAGGGCACGTGTCCCATATGGGAGACGAACGTATGCAAAAGGCAGTCTTTTTTGGTGAGCTTAAAGGTGGTCAACGTAACAGAGGCGCCCCACGGAAACGCTTCAAAGACCAGCTTAGGCGTCAACTTTCCTTGGCTGACATAGAAGAGAGCACCTGGCTGCATGCGGCGTCGGAACGAGACAGCTGGAGGTCACTCACGAAGGCCGTGGGATACACATTTGAGACCAAAAGAAAATCTGCCGCCGAGGACAAACGCAGACGAGCAAAAGAAAATCTAAACCGACCGCCTGCGGACATTGGTTTTGCTTGCCCTGGGTGTGGCAAAATATGTAGGTCACAGCTGGGACTGCACAGCCACGGGAAACACTGTATTCCTCACTAATCTTCGGATTCGAAGACAAGCCTATTTTTATTATTATTATTATTTATGTGTATGTTTCTGTCGTGTTGTCTTTATATGAGAAAAGAGTCCTTGTAATCACAACAAATTTTCATAACTATCAATAAAGCAGTCTTAGTCTTTACAATTTATCACAACAACGAACGGGACGCACACATATAGGCCCCCTATGTATAATATATATATAAATTATATTATATATAGTGCCATGTGTGCAGCAAAGCTTATGCAGTGTAATTATTATGTAATCCAATATTAATTATTAAATAAAATGATCCATAATTAAACAAAATCAGCAACATCTTCTTTTAAGTCGCCGCGACAGGCCAGTTTAAAAACGGGGGGGGGGGGGACACATTTTTAAAAATTTCCTAAAATTTTTGTAGAGTCTGTTCCCATCACTGTAATTAGATCAAAAGCTTTCCTCAAATACACTAAAGATCATGAATAGAATTGAATACATCTCAAAGATGAAAACACCAACTGGCCTGCCATTGCACTTTAATGTGGAACATGACTATCAAGCATAACTGAGACAAATGTTAACACAGCCTATGCAATTCTAGTCTCTAACATCTTAGAAGCACACCCCTTGAGGAAATACAAATTCTTTAAACACCAGATTTGGATAAACTAATAAAAGAAAAAAATAAAGCCAGGAAGACTGTATAAAAAAAAAAAAAACTACCAGAGAAAAAGAGACAAATTACAAGTGGACTGGGCTTTTTAGGTACAAAGTAAAACAGAAAAAAAACAAAAAGTAGATTACTACATTTGAGCATCTAGATCTAAACATGATGGTTGAAACATCTGGGTCCTGCTACACCAGCTAGTGGGAAAGAAACAAATTACAAACTCCCCAGGTGTAAAAGGCTCTGAAAACCTGATAACAAGAAACCTTAGAAAAGCCAAAATATTCAATTAATTCTTCACTGGCATTAACAAATCAAAATGAATAAAACAGCTTCATTAGTGCTTTAGCAACATTTTAAATAAACAAGAAAAATCTCTGTCAACTGTCAGATCTTTGATACGCATTAAAATGTTATGAAAATCTCCAGGACATTGACCTGATAAATTAACAAACAAAATGATCTGGGGACTAGGATCATAGACCCAAAACCGCATACTTAATCTTGTCAGCCTTACTTGGAGAACTGGAGACATACCACAGGAATGGAGAACAGCCAGCATCATACCCATTTTAAAGAAAAATAAACCAGCAGGTGACACAAAGTTGTATGCTGATGTCCCTAACATCTAACATTGGTAAAGTGGCAGGAAAAATTATCACTCCCCAATGCACAAGCTGGCTTTAGGAAAACAGCCTGTGAAATAGACTCCAATATTGAACCTCTTAAGTTAAGGCGCAACAGAGCAGCACTAGAGGCTATAGCCAGATACAGAAGTTTGGAAGATGACCATCCTGAATCCTGACTACATACTGACACAGAAAAAACAAACAAAAGATGCAAAGCTCCAACTTACAAATAAACTAGCCCATCAATCACACCAACAACCCAATGTGTGAGAAAAAATTACCAGATTTTTGAACATACCTCCTGGACTTAACTTAAAACAGTCAATCATTGAAAAACGTTTATTAAATAATACCCTAACAAAGGAATCAAATCCAAGGGAGCTCAAAGTAGGTACACTAGAAACAATTTAAAACAGCTATCTATAAATGCACCAGTGGATCGGATCAACTTTCGAAGCCACCATCAATCCTGGTCTTGGTGCCCTCTTGATCTTCCCCAAAAATAAACACTTTAAAATAAGTTCACTGATTACTCCTTAAACTTTTCTGGACGAGGCATTCACCATAGCATTGCTGACAGTTGATGGAATACAATCACCATCAGATACTGTTGTCTTTACAGACTCACAATCCACTCTGCAAGCATTTACCAGCATCACCTCATCCAGTCCGAGAGAGTTGACAACACTAATCATGATAATCCGAATTTGATGTCAAAAGTAAATATCACAGTCCCATTACATTGAATCCTTGGGCACAGGCATCCTGGGAAATGAAAAGGTCAATAATCTATCAATGTGGGGATATTAATGAAACAAACAGTTAGATCAGTGAATTACCTCACTCAAAAGTAATGTTAGTCAACAATCATTGAGGGGAGTGGTTCAACCCATGGGCATCAGGCAACACTATGTACAAGAAATGACCACACCAAACAAACTGGACAGTTTAAATTTCCTCCCCTGCAATGAGCAATCTACAATCTTTCAACTAAGAACAGAACACCTTTTAATTACCACTCTAACAAAATAAATCCACACACTCTGTGGACACTGCACCCACTCTTATGAAACCATCTGAATCCATCTTAGGCAGACGTTACGACCAATATCCCAACGTAACCAAAACTCTAAATGGCAGTTATTTTTCCTTGGCATAGACTGCAAAAAAGTTACATCTCAGCAACCAAAAAAAAATGAAGTAACTAATTGAAAATAAAATAAATGAGAAATGGACGAGCTCACATCCAAATCACAAGAAAGATGATGCTTACTATAGCTATCCCGACAAGATCAACGTTTTATCTTTCAACTTAGGACCAACACAACAGAATGCGACAACACATTTACCGGAAGCTCAAAATTGGAACCAGTGACATCTGCCCATGTGGAGTGTCACCAGAGAATGCCGACCCTGTCCTCCAACACTGCGCTCTTTACCAAGAGGCCCGTATAAGACACTGGCCCCATCACACCCCAATAGAAAGAAAACTATACGGAGAGCTCCCTGATTTGGAAACCACTGCGCAGTTCATCTCATATATTGGTGTAGTGATCTGAACCCTCCAACATAACAATGAGAAAGAAGAAGAAGCAACCAAAAGCTCTGCTTATTAGAACGGTACATGTGCTGTTGGATAACTAAATTCTTATTCTAGTAGCTTAATGATGAGAAGAAGCCTTTTAATTTCCCATCTAAAGCTAGCTAAAAAAAAATGTCTACTAGAATAAGAACTAAGATGTTCAGACACCCTAATTTTAACATTTCTAGATTTAATAAAAAGTGTTATTGAATCATCATTTGTAAGAACTATTATTTGTTACATATCAATCTCTATTCATTTAGCATGAATGTAATATGTCAGATGTATATAATTGAAGTTAGTCACTCCAGTAGTTAGGATAAACATCTCAACATTATTATTATAGCTTTTATATAGCGCTACTATCATGCTTATAGCATGCTCAGAGCGCTATGGTCCAATCTCATTTGTGGACCAGTGGGGGGGGAAGGGGGTATCTAGGAGTTGGTTTCCCGTGCTGCCTTTGGGCGCTCAGTAAACACAACTCTGCCCGAGTCGGGTGTCGAACCTCGAGCCCCCTACTAGGTAGCCAAGCCAGCCAAGCTCAATCCGCACTTGGCCTCTCAACCACGCTTCCCACATTAGAATTTCAATCTTGCTTTCAAATCTTCATTATATCACAATGTCATGAAACTATTTTATTTTTTGCATTAGGTGAATTTTTAGGGTTTGAGAATCTAGTCTATACTGTGTTTGAATTTGTGCACAACCTGATTGAGTCTAGCAAGTTTAGGTCAACAATCAAGAAGTCAGTGGATCAGATTATATACTACATTATTATTTACATGCAAATAACAGAAGATCAGGTTAGTGACATTAACTGTAAGGGATGTAATCACTTTCTTTTCCTTTGAAAGCTGCCATTAATCAGATAAAGAACATAGTCATAAGTATTACTTGAGATAAACATATATATTCATATTTTCGTTGCTTTTCATACTTCACTTGGACATGTCCTGATTTGTGACCTTTGTTCCAAGTCTTGCTCATTGTTCAAAGGATTGATATTCAATCATTATTGAAGATTTCAACCAGAGATTATTTTTTTCTCACTGTAACCCATATTTTTTTAAAACAATATAATACTGATTGTTTAAAATGAATAATAAAAGATAAACCCTAATGTATGAAAGTAAACTTGTTTGCATGTGATAGATCAGACTGTGGAGCAATAATCCAGATCAATTTGTGGAAGATGAAGATGATGACAGTTTTTCTTACTCTGTTCGAATATCTGCTCAAGATTTGTTAATGGTCAGTACTAATGCTTTTTTTTGAAAGGCTCGTTTAAATTTAAAACTATGAATTGTTGGTACAATGGTCGCTCTTATTAGATGAATCAACTCTTCTCTACATATTTCAGTCTTTAGCTGTTGAATTTGCCAATTTGTGTCCAGAGGCCCTGTGTCAGGCTGTTACTAAACATCTACAAGAGTCTGAGAATGCAAGGAATTCAGGGAATCAATATTGGTTGGTAACTAGATTACATTTGAAAAACATTTTAATAACAGTTTCTGATTTTATTTTTTTTTTTACAAGGGAAATGTTTTATTTTTACAAATCTTATATCCACTGTGTCTGTATGGTTATTTCTCCCAGATCCAATCTCAGACCAAACTGAAATTTTGCACAATTATTTCTTTTACTTGACTTTTGTTATTAAAAACTTACTAGGTGGAAAATTCATGAATCCTGTATGCTGGCTCTGGGGTCAGTGAAAGAAATGATTGTCAAAGCTATCAAGTCTGGGACTGTGCAGTTTCACCTGACTGGATTCTTACAAACAGTGGTACTAGGGGACATGAATCTCTCTGGTAACTAGATTATTAGTCCTAACATTTGAACTTTTCTTCTAATGATTGAATAATATCTGCATTAGACTTTTAAAGTAATTTTTGTATTTGAGACTCCCACATTTTTAAATGTCATATTATTAGTTAAACTTTCTGTGTTTGTTTTGTTTCAGTTTCACCATTTTTAATAGGACGGTGTTTGTGGACAGCAAGTAAATTTACAGAAGCCATGCCTCCAGATTTGATTGAAAAGTAAGAGTTTAAATATTTTTATGTGAACTAAAGCTTTTTATTGAGTATTTAACTACATTAAAACCAATTAAGACATTGTGACCTTCAACTTAAAATTGATTGCTTTAAGATTGTTACAAGCCACAGTTGGAGGACTACACATGACCCAACCACCCAGTATTAGAATATCAGCAGTGAGAGCTGTGTTTGGCTTCTGTGATCATCTGAAGCTGTCTGGAAACACACAACTCTTGGTCCCTTATTTACAAAGTATACTAGAAGGACTTATAAGTATAGCCACACAATTCTCTACTGAAGTCATGGGACTTTGTTTAGAAACTTTAGCTGTTGTAGTATCAGTGAGTAATTTCTAACTTAAAATTACTGTCTATTTGTGTTACTTTCATTTTAACTTTTGAGCAGAAAAAAAAGCATGAAAAATATTTGCAGTTAGTAAGAATTCCAAAGCAACGTCTAAATTTTTGCTTATTTGACCTTTCACAGAGTTGCCTTCAAGTACACATCTTGCATATTTTGTATGCAAATTAACATAAAAATATGCAATTACAGTTAATCATCTAAAAAATTTTCTTCCACAAAAAAAAAAAAACCTTTGAAAACATATACAACTAGTCGACCTGCGGCATAGCATACGCCGCTATTTTCCAGGGCAGGCCTTAGGCACTGCAAAATATGCGACCGCAGTGGGTCCCGCACTTTCATTGGACCTATGCTAATCTTTTAGGTGTGTAAATCATTAAATTAAGTTACACAAAGTTAATTCCTTTTTCCAGTCTATATTTATTTATGTCTATGGACCCGTGCTAATTTTTAGGTGTATAAATTATTAAATTAAACCATTTTATAGCATATAACAAATTTCCCGTGGCCTCTTGGACTTGATTTACCAGAAGCCCCTGGAAATCTCATGAAATGTTATTAAATATAGGCCTACGAAAAAGTCCTGGAAATCTCCGGAAATTATTAAATGTCGATCTAGATTAGTTTCAAAGAGTCTTAATCTCTTCCGGCTTCCACTTTTTTAACCTCCCTTCCATTCACTACACAAATTCATAAGAGAGTTTTATGAAAAAAATATTTGTGCATTGTACTTCATTTTATGTCTAGAATCTATAAATTGTGTTTAATCTCTAAGACAGAAGATCATGCAATTTTTAAATTTGTCATAATTTAGAAATCATAATTCAATAGTAGATATATATACATGTGTTTTCAAGTTACACGAAGTTACTTCCTTTTTCCAGTCTATATTTATTTATGTCTATGCTATTTTGTGAATGAAATAGTGCGGATTGGGTCCATTCACACCGCGTGCGTACGCCATGGGATCTTCCCTATTTACTTGTTGCTTGCATGTTGTTGCTTGCATGTTGTTGTTTGACCTCTTACTTAGAGGAATATATATATAGATGGAAATGTTGAGCTTGTTATTCCATATCACTATCATCAGACAAAGCATTCTAAAATAAGTTAATTACCCCTATTACAACCATCTTAGTTAGTAAGAACATGTTGAAAGGGGACAAAAATATGGATGAGTAACAAAGGGAAATTATTTACGATTTAAGTTTTAAGCAATTAAAAAACATTTTTGGGAAGAGAAAAATGAAACAAATGAGTTAACCCTATCAGCCCTGAGCCCCTGAAACAAACTTTCCCCTATTGTGAAACACCCCTCTTTACTTACTATCTAATGAAATGTAAAAAGTTGTTCTTATCAATCAATCTCTCACAACTTAAATATTGATCAACTTTAGGCTAGCCTAGACCTACCTTTTACATGCCTGGTTTATGTTTATTGCAAATGTTCATGTCAATCCGCACCAATTCAATGTAATCACATTAGTAAAGTTGACCTTTCAGACCTTGCGATCTGTAGGGCATATGATGTTAAGGTCATCTGTTTCTTTGGGTAATGGTTAATGAGCAGGGTGTCATATAGTCAGCACAACCACCAAACGCCTTTACTTTTCCTCGACTAATGTCAGGTACCCATCACAGTTGGGCAGAACTCAGTGTCATCCTTAAAATATCCGGAAATTCAAAATGCCAGTCTTCACAGAGATTCAAACCCAGGAATCTAGAATTGGAAGCTTAGTGCTTCTTAACCACTTAGTCACTGCACCCTCCAAACACATTGGCCACATTCAAAGCAGGCTAAACATGGAGTTTAATTACGGTTGGCTGGTTATTTTTAGATTCTGACTCATTTTTTCAAAAAAGCTGCCCAGCTGTTTGGTAGTGTTAAACTATCAAATAATATTAATCTGACTGAGAATATTGTTTCAAAACCACAATAAGAGCATCATTCTGGAAAGATTTAATGATGTTTACCAGCTTGCTGTAGAATTCAGCTTTTAGGAATTCTTTGTCTCAAAAGTTAGGCTTAGCTTTTGAAAACTGGATTTTTTTTTTCTCCATTTATGCTTTGTTTCTACATATTTGTTTTAGACTAAACTGCTCATGCTTCTGTGTATAAGACATAAATATTGTGTGTTTACTGTTCTAAAGCTATTGGTAGTTTACAATTTTGAAAATACTTGTATTGTTCTATTTTTTAATGCTTATTATTATTTTATTGATATTATTTATTTATTTATTTCATTTATTGATTTAAATTAATGAAATCTTTATTTTGCTTAGAAAATAAATAAATAAAATTGAATTTTAAAAGCTGGAAGCAGGATCAAATGATTGGTTAAATTAAATCTAGATACACTTTTGAAATCTGCAGGTGGATGAACAGTTCTCTGCTAGCAATGAGAACAGATTAGGTCCTTTATCCTTGGCTGTGTTTCTGAAGTATGCAGGGGGTTAGTACATTGTTGTTTGTTTGTTTCTGTACTTGTTTTGATCTTCATTGGAAGTCCTGCTTGTATATATTCTTGTTTGTTTCAGATCCCTTTATCGCCTCCTTGGTGCAAGATATTATTAAGGTCCTGGCCAGCAACCCTTCTTGTACTGCTGCCATACAATCCAGATTTGTTCCTACATTAAACAGTATTCTAAATTCTGACTCTGACAAGCTTTCTCCTGGCCTAGTTGCTGTGAGTTTATATTGTAGACTGTACATTTTGCTTTCTTCAAATTATTTATTACTTCTTTTTTTGTATTCACTCCATTCATGTATTACAGTATACTTTTCCAACTTTTATTTCAAGGTGTCTGTGGAAATGGTGACTTGTTTTGTTCGGAGTGTCTCACTGCCTTTGTCTGACACAATGATGTCTTGTTTCATGCCAGTTATTCATACTCTTATGACAACAGATGACAGCACAACACTTCAGGTTAGGGTTTTTATTACAAAGCTGACAACTATTGGTTCCTTAAAAGCTTGTTATAAATAATAGTCATCTTTGTGCAAAAACGTTGAGCATCGTTTTGTTGAAATTAATTTTTTGTTCACAAACAAAAATGGTAATGAGGCTCGTGATAGAGCTAGATCTAGGTTTAATTTTTGCCTGCATTTTTTTCCTGATTATTCTAGAATGGTGGAGAATGTTTAAGAGCATACACCTCTTTAGCCTTAGACCAAGTCATTGAACTGAAAGATGAATATGGTAAGCATTTTCACTGGTTTTGTTTCTTGCACCTTCAGCAAAATAAATAGTTGTAAAATAGCTTTGTGTATTATAAAATATTATTTTGAGTTTTTAGTTCTTTTGTTTTTTTTCAGTTTGATTGATGCTTTTGTCCACAGATAACAATGGGATGCACTATACAATACAAGTGATATTTAAACTTCTTGATCCCAAAACTTCAGAACATACTGCCACATTTGTAGGTAGACTAGTTTCTATAGTTATCGGCAGATGTGGGACTCAGCTAGGAGATAATCTGGATCTAATGCTCCGTGCTGTTTTGAGTAAAATTCAACAAGCAGAAACTTTAACTGTTTTACAGGTTTGAGACTTCTTTTGATGTAGTAGTTTTTGATACTATTTACAACTCTGTCAGGAATTACTATGCTTTATATTGTATTCTTATTGTGTCTTTAAAAAAAATATTTATTTTAATTGGCACAATTTGTCCTTCAATTTTTCTCTCAGAATTTTTTACCTGTTTAGATCTACTTTCTTATCGGCCCCCGTATGGGGAAAAGCCGCTATTAGGTTTGTGCAAAATGTCCGTCTGTCACACTCAGGGCGCCGAAACTAAAAGAGATACGAAAAATATTTTTTCACCATTAAATGCGGCTTGAAACGTTTAGGTGCAACGGCTACTTTTAGTTTTCTAAAAGCAAACCATTTCATTTATAAAACTAATTATGCAAGCGATTTTTTAATAACAAAACACCATTTCTAAAACAATTACGTAAATGTAAGGGAGGAAATGTTACAATAAGAAATGCTCTTTGCATGTAGATATCACGCAAATTTTTTAAAATTAACTTTTAGCAGCGACTTTCGTGTACTAGCGTAAAGCCCGGCCATGACATGATTCTAAACTAATTTCTTTATACTTTTTTAAAAATCAGATTTAAAAAAAAAATTGGTTAGTGCCCCCATTAGAATGAAAGAAGCATATTTTTGTGCGTTTTGTCTGTTGGTTGGTCTATCCGTCACGGTTAGATAAAAAAAACACTAAAGGCTTTTTAAAATATGATTTAACCTTTACTGTTCCTTCAGAAATATGCGATAGTTTAAGTATCTATAATAGATTGTTCCGGATGTTTATGTCTAGATCTACTGGGAGCACGTTATCCTGCCTCAACGTGGCGCTCCCGTGGAAACTGCTCACTAGAGGAAGTGGCTAGGCGAAAGGGTAACAAACATGATTCCCGTGGGAGTGCCCATGGGCGGACGACAGTCTGCCCCTTCACGGTGCGGATTTGTAAGAAAGCTCCCACAAACCAGTCACAAATCCATGCGCTGTTCCTCAAAGGACCGTCTCATCAATGGCGGATTCTGCACAGTTAGCTTGGTACAACGAAGGTAGATGGTGGAGGCCCCCGGTGCCACCGAGTGGTATTGGAAACAGCAATGCTCTATAAGCATTGACTCGGGTCGCTCCCAGACAGGCCTGTTGGTCCTCAGGTTTGTTTTTTTTTACTGTTTGATTTTCGGGCAGTGAGGTCAGACAGGTTTTTTTTCAAACTTAGAGCTTGAAGAGCCTTCGGCTCAGCTCTTAGACTATCCAGCGGTCTAGATCTACACATAAATGTTATAGTAAACTAAATCTAATCTTCTATTTTTAAATTTAATATTGTATTCATTCTATTGATTATCTGGGCTTTTTTTTTTATTTTACGTAAATTTGATCTAAATTACATCCAAATTATTAATAAATAATATTTAAAATATAATATATATTAAGAGTGCTAAATCAGAAGTTTAGTTTATGTAGATTTACATCTCTAGAGATCAATGCTGAAAGATTATTTAAAATCGCTCGTGTGACATATTGTATATATCAGGCTATTAGTTTGTAACCAGTTTGTTATTAAGTTAAGAGCGATGCCTTGTCGTGCGGTTAGCGTGCTGAACTGATTATCTCGACACTCCCGGGGTTATATGTCTGTTTGTTTTACATGTTTCTTCAGAGTTGAAGATAGTTTACTTCCTAGTCCAAACCTTCCGCAGGAGGGGATGGGAGCATGCAGTAATTGAGCCAGGGACCAACGATAAATCCGAAATACAGTCTAGTGCGCAAACATCAAGATAAGGCAGGTTTATAGCCTGCTTGCCATCCTACGTCATTCAGCGAGAAGTTAATTATTTTCAACTTAGAAGGAACATCCGAAACATCTTGCGAATAGGCGGATCTGACAGGGATCTGACTCAGACGGGGGCCGCCTCTGAGTTTGTGTATCACACAAACTCTCTTTGTAATCTTGTTTAATGATTTGTTGGAATTCAAAATTTAAAAAATCAGACTTAATTGTCCTTAAGAATCATTGTTGTCTATTAATTTGTTTGTTTGGTGTATTTTTGGTTCATTATGTTCCATTATATAAAAAAAATGCCAAGCTTAGATATGAAAGTAAAAGCCAAAGGTCTTAAAGTTTTTTTCAATGATAGCAAGGATAAATAACAAGCACTATTATAATTTATGAATTATTAGTATAAAAATGTAAAATATCTCAAATGTTACTTGTAGTATTAATATAAGTCTAATTTGTACCTTGGCAATACAATTCAGCCATGGAAAATAAACATTTTTTGCAAGTTATTGTAGACTTGATGTTTTGCTGATGCCACATTTTGGTACCAGGAGGTAAGTCATGTTGATGTTATTAGAAAACAATCAACATTTTGTAATAAACAAACAAAAGACTTGAGTTAAAGGAACAAAAAAAAAGTTTTCACTTTGTAAAAAAAAAAAGTAAATAAAAGGTTTTAAATATCTAATGAAAAGAGTTAACTATAACAAGTGAGATTTATACCTGGAATGGATAAATGGACAATGAATGCTGTTTTACACCCCCCACACCCCCAAAAAATTGTCACAATGGGATTTTGTAGATGATAAGGTTCATTTGCATAGATTGAGATTGTAATGTTGAAATTTGTTTCTTTCATACCTCAGAACTATGTTGGATCATCTGAACTCTGCTGGAGATACTTATTAAAATAAAAAGCAGAACAGAAATCTTTTGATTAAATAAAATGCATTTATGCTACAACTTGGAATCATTAGAATATTGAACACACTTCACAAATACACAATACAATTTAATTTCACTTGCTAATTTGCAGAAGTAGACTGAAAAGAGTTAATTTGAAGAAACTTCAATGCTCCCAGTAACTATCCTTCTATAGTTATAGAGCCAAGCTCTCCCAAGTCAACAAGAAATCTATTTTGAAGTACAATGGAAATTGGTCTCTTAATCATATTTATTAGAATTGTAAACATTGTATATATGTCAAGTGCATAATTACTGTATTTTCTTAAACTTGTTTTCATATAAAACATTCTATTTATTCAAACTGTGAGACCTTGGCACATACATTACATACATAAATTGTTTAATTCGAGGGAAATGAACAGAAACAAAAACTCTCTCACACACACACACACAAATGAAAAGCCTCTAAATAAATTCTTATTAAAATCCTCATAACATGAATAATTTTGACATGATGTGACCCTATAATGACATGGCAAATTATGATTCAAAATCTACAGGAAAAGTTTACACATAAAAATACATATAAATCTAAAAGAAATACACATACACAACAAAAAACTATTCATTTTTTGAAAGACTATTTAATTTAATTTACAATATATATCTACATAAATAGCGCTAAAACAACCATGGCGTTAAAAAGGCCATGCCAAAACGCTCTGCTTCGATTGTAGACGTAAGATAGCTTGTATCTCTAATGAATGTAGTAAATGACTCTATTAGAACAAGCTTACAAGGCTATTGATGATTGGCATTATCTAGAAAGAATATTGAATACAAAAATATCAGCTAATTAGTTTAGGTGTATTGGTACTTAATTACAAACTTTATAATTTAACACAGGTTCTAGTCTTGACCTAGTAAATTTTTGTAGAAAGTTCTATGTCTGCACTCTTTACTTTTGTTTGAAAGGAATTCAGAATTTTATATCAGAATTTTGTCAGTGAATGTGTGACTAAATTTTAGTAACAAATCTTTGTTTTTCTCAATGGCCATTATATTAAAAGTCTTTGTCATTAATATTTGATGGATTACTAACAAATCATTACATTATTAAGAATTACTTTATTTCCTTTAGAGTCTTCTTATGGTATTTGCCAACTTGATGTTGACACAGATGGAAGCAGTCTTAGACTTCCTAACCAGTGTACCCGGTCCAACTGGAAAGCCTGCTTTGGAGTTTGTCCTGACTGAGTGGTGTTCACGTCAGCATCTTTTCTTTGGCAGTTATGAAAGAAAAATTAGGTACTTTAACTAACTATCTCTATTGCTGCTAAGAATTTTAAGCTTCCTAACTTAATTTTAGAAATTATCTTTCTATGGACATATAGATATACATATACATATAGTGTATTTATTAGAACAAAAGAAGTGGAGTTTTTTGTTAGTTTTTTTTTTTCAAGTAGTACACCAAGATATTATATAACAAGCACATCTGTACGACCTTACTATTACTTAACTTCTTTGGACTGGACAAACTTTTCAAACTAAATTTTTGAGAACCACTTTTTTCTAACTCATATATATACTCTTTTCCATGTTTTTTATTTTTGTGATTCAAAAAAATGTTTGCTTTAAGACTGGCTGCTAGCATTTATGTAGCTTAGAAGTATGTTACATAGTACTGTGATGGATTGATTAGTTGGACTTGTCTTTTATTTACATTTGCTGAATAAATGTTCAATTTCTTAATTCAACTCTGCAGTACTTTAGCATTGTGCAAACTACTGCAACATGCCATAGCTAACAATGATCTTCGTCTTCAAGATATTATGGTGCAGGGAGAACCAATACAGCAACCAGGACACGGTATTCAAACTAGGTCAAAGTCCAAAAATAGTAAGTCGGATAACAAGCTTTGTGTGTGTGTGTGTAAGCCTTAGAATTAGGATTAATTATAATGTGATGAGACATCTGTATAAAATCTAGATGTCAATGTTTTCAGCTCCTGAGCAATGGACAACAATCCCTGTTCTAGTCAAAATCTACAAGCTTTTGATCAATGAATTATCAAATGCAATAGAGGAAAATATTAATCATGGTGATGTGGACGATGATGAGGATGAGGTATTTTTAAAATCAATAAACTGTCTTCTTTTGTCCATTCTAAGTTGATAGTAACTTGTCCTTGGGGAAATAACTAAACTTAACATTTTATTTTTTAACAAACTCTGCTTAAATTACACTGGTCTCCTAGCCCAAGAGGTTAGTGTCAAATGTAAAGCCATCATTTGTTTGCAGGATGATGACAATGAAGCAGAAGAAATTGATGATGACTTTGCCGTGGCTGGTGAATCTCTTTCAGACTTCCTAGACAATCTTCCTTATGAAGGTAACTGTGGTGTTTTAAAGATTGTACACATTTTTTTTGTATTGTTACCACCCTGCCTTGCAAATTGTTACCAATAATGCACAGTATGCAGACCTCATATTTGTGTCATGACATTTGTCTTGAGATGATAGCTGTGTAGTAGAGCATCTCTTGCAGTAGAGGCAGCATCCTGATTTCAGTGACATTGCATCATAGAGTTTGATGTTTGTATCTGAAGGGACACTTGAAACCCTGTGTGACAAAGGCCACACTGGCCAACTGTTACATAGCAAAAGAAACTTTTTATGTTATAAACATTAAACCCTTTCTCATTTTAATTCAGCATCATCATTACTTTCCTCAAATCTTTTTTGTGCAAGTTTGTAACAATATAATTTTTATTTGAAACAAAGAAAATGTCACAATCCCTGCCCATGTGGGTGACATAACCTTGAATCTTGTTTACAAGACAAATATTGCAACTAGAATAATGCCATTTATTAGTAGATTCTGGCCATGCCATGAAGGGGGAAAAAATCTTGATTGAATGTACTCATGAAAAATTATTTTTGAAAATGGGAACTCACAATTGAAGGACATTGGTTCAGTTGATTTGCTTAATCCTGCTGTGATACATGAAGCCTCAGGAAAATCTGCAAGGGTCTTGGCACCTAGATCTGAGGCAGTCATAGCCTGTCGGTGTGCAGACATGCCCTGCTGCCCACAAACCAGATCCTGAGCTATAGGTTAATAGCCATACTGTCTTGTGTGTGTCCCTTAAGAACAAAGCTAAGGCAGTAAACATTAACAGAAAATCTGGTTTAGGAGCAACATAGGTGGGAACAGTGAATACTGCTCTCTGGCAAACTCCTCAGCCATCTGACCCAAAGTAATATGGAGCCATCTGACCCAAAGTAATATGGTTGTCTCTCCCTTTGGATCCGGTCAGTATGGAAGTATGTGACTTTTTGGCAGCTCAGAATATTAAGTTTTATTCTGTTATCATTTCAGGACACATTTATATAATCAAATATAACATGGGATATTATCAAACAAAAGTGAAATGTATAACTAAAAAGTATTTAAATTCAATTATAAAAAAGCACAATAACTGCAATAGTGTGAATTTTAGTACAAAGAAAGAGAACAAATGATATTGTCAATAAATGTGTTCCTTGCATTCATAGCCTGTGAAACAAACAAAAATTCTCCTTTTTTTTAAAATGAATAAACATTTTATAAATAATTATGAGTTACTTTAAAAGTTACACAGAAAATTGAAGATAATTTTAAAACAAAATTGAAAAACAAATTCAGAATATTCTTAACATAAGCAGAACTATGTGACTTGGAAATACATAAAAGATCAATGTCTGAGAATGACCAGTTTTAGATATAATTACATTTCTTCTTGGTGGATGAGCACAGCAGGGTTACTAGTATCTAACATTGTCAACTATCTTAGTCTTCACTCAGAAGTAGCAGCAGCAATGAAAGCCTAAAAAAGGGAAAATCAGCCAGAGTTCTGGTGGTCTTCTGCAGGCTGGAGGAGAAACCATGATAACTATACTTTTAAGATTTGCAACAATATGTGGTAGTCAGGAGGATGACCAAAACCCTGGACCCAATCACTCATCATCACCCTTCAAAGAAAGGCAATTTACAACTCTATCAAAACCATCGCACCATCAGCTTCATAAACCACCCAGCAAAGTCTTGTTAAAAGTTATATTACACTGGCTAAAACTGATAGCAGACAAAATTATATCAGAATAACAAGCAGGTTTTAGACATGGTCGCAGCACAACAGAATAAATCCTAAAACTCAGAATACTGTGTGAGAAATACCTCCAACACCAAGAGAATTTTTTCATGTCTTTATGGATTTCAAGAAAGCTTTCGACAGAGTATGGCTTCAAGCACATATTTAAAACATAATTAAAGTAATCCAGAACTTCTACAAGGAGGCCACTAGTGTGGTGTACTTCAACAATAATATTGGGGACTGATTTAAAACCACGGTTGAAGTAAGACAAGGCTGCCTACTTTCACCATCACTTTTCAATATCTTCCTTGAACTGATAATGGAAGATTCTCTCCATAGGCTATGAAGGTACTGTAAGCATTGGAGGATGAATTACTAATTTGTGCTTTGTGGGTGACATAGATGGCCTAGCAGGTCAGAATACCTAGTTGACTTGGTGATGCTCATAGACAAGACTTCTGCAGCATATGGTATGCAAATAAATGCCAAAATAGCCAACATGGCTTTAAAAAGCGGCATCACCATTAATGTGAAAAACTTACAAGTGTCATTAGTTTTAAATAGCTCAGAGCTATCATCTCAGATGAGGGAACGAAACCCAATTGAAAAGTCCACAGCAGCTCTTGCTAAACTCAAAATTATATGGAATGACAAAGACATAGCGCTTGACACCAAAATCAGAATGGCCACATTCTTAAATGCTTGTGAGTCTTGGACAGAGCAGAGCTAGAGAGGAGGATTCTAGCAATGAAATTGAGACACTACAGTAGGACCCTAGGTATCACATTTAAAGACCACATAAAAAATGAAGAGGTTAGAGATTGCGTTACTACAGCAATTGGACCCTACAATGACCTGCTAACTATTGTAAAAAAACGCAAACCAAAACTCTATGGCCATATTACAAAATCTTCAGGGCACACAAAGACCTTCCTTCAGGGAACAGTACCAGGAAAAAGCAGAAGAGGCAGACTGAGAAAGTGATGGGAAGACAACATAAAAGACTGGACAGGCCTGCTATTGAAAGAGATTCTATTCAAGGCAAAAGACTGGAATGGAAAATGACAGTCAACAGATCTTGTGTGAGGAGCCACCAGACTAAGGGATAAGTGAAGATGAAGTTTGGCTTAATGAATATACTTGATTCAAACATGTCTTTGTTAGATTTATTCAGTAAAAGTGCTTACAGTTTTTGTTCCCGGATGTTTTTAAGTTAGGACAAGAAATCATCCAAATCAAAGTTCACCACCTTGTATATAATATACCATCAAATTTTAATATTTTGTTTTTGTTTCCAGTTCACCTTCTTCACCTTGTGTTTTTATCCTAGTTCTAGCTTACATACAGTCTAGTTCTATCTTACATACACTGTCTAGTCAGTTCTAGCTTACATACACTGTCTAGTCAGTTCTAGCTTACATACATAGTCTAGTTCTAGCTTACATACATAGTCTAGTTCTAGTTTACATGCACTGTCTAGTTCTATCTTACATACAGTCTAGTTCTATCTTACATACACTGTCTAGTCAGTTCTAGCTTACATACACTGTCTAGTCAGTTCTAGCTTACATACATAGTCTAGTTCTAGCTTACATGCACTGTCTAGTTCTAGCTTACATGCAC
>JADKLZ010000687.1:17585866-17599137 GCA_021533235.1 Biomphalaria straminea
TAAAGAACGAGGCCTCCTCTTATAGATCTACTATTACTACTATTAAGTAGTAGATCTATGATTCTATGTTTACTACTTACTAGAAAAAAAATATATAGAACCTATATAGTAAATTACTAGATAATTAATGGTATAGTAGATGCCAAACCTGTGAGCTCAGTTGTGTATCAAGGATTGGCCTGTTTAGTCACACAAGAAGTTGCAAAGGGAAAAGATTGTCTCTCAAAATGTAAAATGCCACAAAGAGAATGACATAGTGATTTTAATTAATCTAATTCAATTCTAAAACTATCAAATCAAGTGAATTGAGTCTTGCAACAAATCTAAATGACTAAAACTTAATGATTTTAACAACCAACTCCAAGATTAAGATCTAGACATTAGACTCTAAAATTAGATTATTCTAGATCTTGCCTCCTCTAGACTCTAAACCTACGACCTAATCCTTGTCTGGTCTAGATTTATACTAAACTAAGTTATATAGAGTTATACAGACAAATTTTAAGTCAAGTTGAAGTTCACATCGAGAGTTCATCTACTTTTTGAGTACACAGTCGTAATTGACACACTGACACAGACATAATCATAATGATGATAATAAATTTAAATAAAATATAACTAGAGTAAGAGTAGAATCATCACTAAGAATCAGTCTAGAGTCTAGATTTTTAACTTTAATTTTAAACTAGTAGATCTAGTTAATCTAGTTGAACTTTAGTTGAAGTAGTTTTGCAGTTCAAGTTCAAGTAGCATGTTAGTATAAGTGTATAAGTATCATAGTATGTTACAAAATACAAATGTAGATCTAGTTCAGTAGTTGTACTTGTATCATCAATCATCAATGGACAATGCCATTGTCAATCGATACATTATCATCGTCATACACAATTTAAATCACATTTATAATTCACATTCAATTTGGTATAGACTCTACTTATTATAATTTATATTGAATATTAATAAATGAATAATCAAATTAAATTTAAAATTGTAAAAATCTATTAATAGTATTAAATTTAACTCTTGACTCTCTTGCTTGACCACTCTTAACTCTTGTCAAGTAATCATCAAGCATGAATTAGATTTAAATCTAGAATTAACCAAGCTCTTCTAGCAATACTTCACCTTCACAATTAATCATTAGATCTAATTACTTACATTAAAAACAGCTATCCATGTTTCAGAACTTTAAAAAACAACATCATTATTAAAATATTAATTATATATCAGTAGTAGATTTAACTTGGTTTGTTTGGCAGCCATCTTTACGATTTACTGTAATAAAATTACAGGATTGGATGCAAAATATAATGAAACTAATAATATTTGTTTTAAAAAAAATCACAAAAAAATATTTATTAAATTTGAATATCATTATGTAAAATAATAGATTCATTAAAAAATATTATAAATTTAAATTATCAATTAAATATAACATATGCATTCTAATTCCAGTTCATAATTGTACCCAGGAATTCTGGGAAATTCTATAAGTCTTACCAAGAGACGATGGTTGCGTATGACGCTCATTTTTTTCGATTCCTAGTGTAACTAGTGTTTGTTTAACAACTATCAATGTAATAATGTGAATTTCTGTGCATTACTACAAACAATTTCAAGCTAATTTGATTGTTCTAGATTATATTTCGTGAAGACTATAGAATCTACGAATAATGCTATGTTGTAGAGGATAACCCAAATAAAATTATTGTAATTTAATAAATGTAAATGAAATGATTGTTACTTGTATTGTAACGATTGTTTTGGAACATTCCAATGGCGATGATTTATGATTTGATATTGAAACATGAATGATTGATACATCTCTCTCAGCTAAAAATTCAAATATTACTAGATCTAGATTAGAATATACAATATAGACTGCAGTGTCTAGTATATACAATTATACACATACTGTGACATACTCACATAGGAATACTCATAAAAAAGATTATTCTAGACTAACGTCACTAAGGCAAGATCTATTTTATTCTGTACTCTATGGATCAACATCTTTTGTTTGGAACATCTAAGTCTCATGATCTTGTTGTTATGTACCAGTACCTCTAGATTTTGTCAGCAGCAAATCTTATGATCCTGGACATTAGGCCTTACAGCATACATTGATATATGTAGGCTTATTACTTATTTTAAAGGATGCATCACAGTTTCACATATTAATGGGACAAATTATTTCTCATAAGTTAGCTTGATCATTAACTATAATAGACAATGCCTTTTTTTGATGCTTTGGCACGATGGCTTGGTATGAAGAAGAAGGAAGTGAATGTGATGGTTGTAGGTTTGGATAATAGTGGTAAAACTACCATCATCAATCACTTCAAATCTCCTGAGACAAAAAATCATGACATTGTTCCAACAGTTGGTTTTAATGTTGAGAAGTTCAAATCAAAGTCTCTTGCATTCACTGCATTTGACATGTCTGGACAAGGCCGATATAGGAACTTATGGGAACAGTACTATAAAGAGTGTGATGGTATTATATTTGTTATAGATAGTAGTGATAAGTTGCGTATGGTGGTTGCAAAAGAAGAACTGAATCTCTTATTGGAAAATCCTGAACTAAAAAACAGATCTATTCCAATATTATTCTATGCAAACAAAATGGATGCAAGAGATGCAGTTTCAAGTGTTAAGTGTTCCCATCTTTTGGAGCTACAGTCCTTATCTAACAAGCCATGGTTTATATGTGCCAGTAATGCTTTGACTGGTGAAGGCTTGCATGAAGGAGTAGATTGGCTGACTGATCAACTAAAAATAGTTCTTCAAAAAAAGAAAAAATAGTAGTGCTTTATACATGTCATTGATTAACATGTGTTTTTTTTTTAAATAATGCTGTGTGCTGTTTAATATATTTTATTTTTATCTTATTTCTGAGGCTTTTTTTTTCTGTCTCATTACACTACATTTTTTTTTATTGCAAGACTATGGTATAATGTTAAAGTACAAAAATAAATTAACTGTATCTTAATTTATTTGTAGAGAAGTTGCAAATTTAACTAAAATATTGTGGTTACTTTAATTATTGTTAACTTGTCAATTCTTAAATTACCTGAGACATGCTGAAATGGAATCTCACGTAACCCTTAGCCAAAGTGTCACTTTCAGCAGATGGTCTCACTTAAATGGAGATATATTTTGTAATTTGACAAGCATGAAATTTTAAATAAATTATCTTTTTTTTTACTAAGAAAAATTTTATTTATTTGTCAATAATTGAATTAAATAGGTGAAGTTGGACTATTGAACATTTAGGCAGCCTGGTCATATAGTATGGGATTCAAACTGTCATGGTCTAAAGTATGAGACTTGCCCACCTTAGTCACTTCTGTCATGTAGGTGATCTGGCAATAGACATAGTTATCTTCATTTCTAAAAGAATATCTAAAAAACAACAAGTAAAAACTTCAGATAATTACCCAGAAAACAAATATCTACAAGATATGTTTTTTTTTTTAATAAATCAAATTCTGAATGGCAGGTGAATGAAATAATAATAAATGATAATAATTTATGAGACTCTCAGGTTGGCTACCCATTAGATATGGATCAAGGCAATACATTTTTTTTCAAATGTTAAATTTCTAATCAGGTCTCCGTAGGATTACAATCCATAACATTACATTACCATGTTGTGGAACAAAAATCACTTGCTGAGCATGTACATTGGTGTTTCACTTTTTATTACATAAACATAACAATCTTAAGGTTTAAAAATCTAATGATGGCCTGTGCATTGGAATGTTAAAAGCTAACTAGATTAACCCCCAAACTGGATATCTGAAATGTTATTTAAAACAAGCTATTTTCTACTTTTAGAAAAAAATGAATTGCATGAATCTCTTGCAAGAAAGCAGGAGACTCCACCTTCTGTCATATGGGCAATCTGGAATAAGAGTGCTTTAGAAAAATTTGTCCATAACAATTTGTGTAACTGGTCTCTTTCTGTACAATGGTATAATTAGAATATTTTAGCATTCACTCTCTACTTAGGGTATATGTTGAAAAATGTGTCCATAACAATTTGTGTAACTGGTCTCTTTCTGTACAATGGTATAATTAGAATATTTTAGCATTCACTCTCTACTTAGGATATATGTTGAATTCATAAACATTCAAAGGGAATAGTTTTTTTGTCAGCTCAATTGAAATCCTAATTTACAAATTGAAACAATCTTAGAAATTCAAACTTGTACCATCAGATTTGCAGTCAATCATTTTAGGCCTCCCTACCACTTGCTGACACTTCAACTTCTTAAACTATTTTTATAGAAGTTAATAAAAACTAATGTAATTTATCTTAAATTTTAATTTGTGTTTCCTTATCTTGCAGATCATGATGTTGTTTTGAAATCAAATACTTTCACTAAAATTCTTATATAATTAGTTTAAATCCCTCTACATACTTAAGAATATTTTTTACAAATGATAATATACCATTGGTGTCATAAAATATTCATTTATTTTGTATAAACTATATAACAGTACATCATTCAGTAGGACTATGTACCAACAGTAAAATCTGCTCTTTTGTCTTGAAAGATATTCTTGTTCATTGCTCTGATCTAAGACTATAACTATTAATAAAATTATATATCAATAAAAAAATATTTTCCTTTGTGCATTTTCCCAATATGTTATTATTATTATTGTGTTATTATTATTAAAGATATGTAATCATGTTGTGTAGTGCTTAATTTAGATTATCATAGGCATATAACAGACAGTCTTTTTCTTTTGGTACCAAAGGTTTATTAATATATATATATACAAACAACACTAATCTAATGTCTGTTATGTTTCCAGAAACACCAGTAGGTTACATTGTGTTGGTTAGGATAACTACATTAAATTATATTGGTTGGCCAACTTAAGTATCATAAAATGACTTTTTTAATCCACAATGGCTCCTTTCGTAGAGCATTTTTTATTTTGGCTAAAGAATACAAAAGAATACTATTTTTAGAAAGGCCGCAAACATTACACACGAAAGGGGGTGCATGGGTGAGTGTTGACGGAGCCAGCCCACGGCCGACCCTAGACATAGACAAACTACAAAGAACTTCGCAAAAAAAAAAAAAGTAGTGAAAAAAAAATGCAAAATTTGGATCAGGATTTAAGTCTGTTTTTCCTGTTTTGTTTTATTTTACCTAAATTTAGTGTACCCAAAAAGAAAGCAAGGCATCGTCATGGCGTTAGCTGTCCATAGAGATCTTACTTAGAATTCATATCACCTACGAAAGTGACCGCTGGCTGTTTCATTGTGCCAATCGAGTAGTGCAGTTTATAAATTATGATAGTCACAAGAAGAAGATGTGTAGGCTACGTCTACAAGAAGCAGAGGTGGACTGGCTATAGTATATGAGCATCCCGGGCAAATTGCTGTGTAGCCTACTGGTAGCCTAATGGGCTGGTGGAGTCGCCGAATGGGGTACTTTCAATGACGATAAGTTGGCCTACCGAAAATTTGACTACATTTCATCAAATAACTTTAAAGACTGTAATACTAAACACATGCTTTCGTAATAATGGAATCATCTAGATCTTTATACCATGCTACTGGTGATTTAGATCATCTAGGCCTATATTCACTATGGAGGAATGGCGACTGAGCGGTAAAGTGCTTGGCTTCCGAACGGGAGGGGGCGGGTTCAAATCCTGGTGTCGACTGGGATTTTTAGTTTCAGGATCTTTGGGCGCCTCTGAGCACAGCCAACGGGAAATAGAGGTCACGCTCTGAGTCCACCCAGCTCTAGTGGGTACCTGACATTAGCTGGGGAAACGTAAAGGTCGTTGTGCTGGCCACGTGACACCCTCGTGGTCCACAGAAATAAATGATCATCTGCCATATAGATCTCAAGGTCTGCAAGGGGAAAAATATTTAACTTAGTCTATACATACACTATGCGATTTCAACAAACAAGATAAGGTTTATATTTTGTATCGTTCTGTAGAAGTTGCGTTAGTAGCATAAAACTCGGGTGAATCTAAAACGAGACGCTGAGCTAATCAATTAGTAAAATTTAAAATTCCCGTTATACTGGTATAGAGTAACCTACAGATCCAATATTACCTAAATTAACTCAAAGATAACGTGTTTAGTGAAATGAGCATTATATTAATAAGTTGCCCCGCTACGAACTGATTCACAAGTCACACTTCTACACAGGGAAAGAGAAAGACGTGAAGAAGAAGAACTGAGACATAAAAAGCCAAAATCGCTGGACTACTTTTCTAAGAGATGCAGTAAAATGACTGATTTAAAGTCAGTTTGGTACAACCGAGAACCTTGATGAATATCATGATGATAACATTCACGAAGGACCATTCACAACACCATTTACTCCTGGGGTAAGCCAATGAACAGGACTATGGCTATAATGTTGTTGTTGTTTTTTTTTTAGAGAAGAGTATTCTAATCACAACAAATTAATAATTAGTCTAGGTCTTAGTGAGGAAGGGAGAGCAAAAAGAGAGTAGCCTTGTAAGAATGTCAAACGGCTATTAGGCTTACTGAATTTTAAAGAAGTAGGCTACAATTATTGACAGTGGCGTGTTTTGTAATCATAAGTTTGGCTTTTGAGTATAATGTTTAAGGAATATTCTGACAAGCGTCTTTCATGTTGAATGCTTAGGACAACTAACATCGTACAGACAGCATAGAATTCAAGGCAGAAGACGAGTTACAAAGAGAATTTTCCTGAAATGCTGAAAGCAACTGGAACAACGTCAAGAGAAATACAAGATTCAGTTAGAGGAGAATGCTAAAGGAGTTATCCATCCACCACGTTGCTTAGCATCATCATCAACTTTCTTTGCGTTCTTCGTGGAACATAAGGCCTCTGTAAAAAAAACACGCCATTTTCCACGGTCTCTTGCTAGTTTTTTAATGGCTCTTTCCTGTCCTCTCGGCTTGATCTAGTAGCCTACACTTAGTCTTCCTCCACGTCCTGTGTCCTGGGGGTTCCACTCGAAGGCCTGTCTGCTCTGTTGTTGGTATCTTTTCTAAGGGTGTGACCATTCCTTCTCCACTTTCTAAGATCCTTAGCAGCATTTCTACGCAAAAAAAAAGTTGAAGAAAAACTAAAAGAAATGCAAGCTGATTGATTTATTACTCCATTACATGAGCCTACAGAATGGGTTAGCTCCATGGTTGTATCGTTCAGGAATAATAAAGTTAGAATATGTATCGATCCAAAAGATCTCAATAAAGCAATCAGACGGGAACATCACCGATCAGTACTCGATGCAAAGTCAAGCTTAATGGAAATAAAGTTTGAAAAAGAATCCTCTTTTTATCACAGCAATCAACACACCTCTAGGACGATCAAAGTGGTTATGATTACCTTTTAGAATCAAATCAGCGCCATAAATTTACCAAAGAATTATGGATGAAATGCTTCAAGTTATTGAACGAGCGTATGTCATCATAGACGACATTCTAGTATGTGTCACACTTAGGCTGATAAAACTATTGCGACGGACGTAATTTTTTGATGTTCTTTCAAATGAATCTGACCACATACTTCTCCATCTTATACCTAATTACAAATCTACTCTTAAAACAACAGAGTAACTAAAACAGTTAAGATGTGATCTGAAGAGGCTGTAGAAAAACTACAAGGATGCATTGAGAAAACTAAGTGGGCAATCTTTATTGAGAACTGAAACTATTAACGGTATCTATTATTCTGCGAGGAACTAACTATTCCAACAAATACAGTACAAGTCAACGGAAACAGTAAGCTTGTATGACCAAAAAAGAAAAAGTATAAGGTTAACAACGAAGAGTTTATAAATGCTAAAAATGAATGAATCAGATAAACTCATTAAATCGCTGATGATACTGCCATAGTCGGTCTTATTTCAGAAGACGAAACTCAGTATCAAAGCTCGATAGAAGAGTTTACAAACTGGCGCACTGACAACTTTCTAGAACTGAATGTCACAAAAACTAAAGAAGTTATAATAGATTTCAGAAATAATAAACAAATGATACACGAACTGCAGATAAACACTACATTGATACAACAAGTGAAGTCATATAAATATCTAGGCGTCATTGTTGATAACAAGCTTTCGTGGAAAGACCACATTGAAACTCTGACAAAGAAAACAGCCCAGCGGCTATTTTGCCTATACAAACTCATTAGCTTTAAACTAAATAAGAACATCCTATATCATTTATACTATGCAAAATCTGCTACGATATAAAATAACTTGTTGGCAAGGCAAAGCATGGGCAAAGCTTCATCTAAACTGTTCATCCGTTTAGACAACATAATAAAATGAGCAAAAAAAACACAGGCACAACGCTACCATGTTTTAAATGAACTTTTTGAACAACAATGTCTAAGAAAAAAGTAAAAAATCTTGGAAGACAACGGCCATCAGCTCCATCAGAAAAATCAGAACTACGTCAAGTCGTCGCGTAGTGGGCGACTTCTATCAATCAATCTTCAAATACAAAATCTAATAAAAATACTCCACCAAAGATAAAGGCACATTCCTCGTCCCATATGCTAGAACAAATCTGTACAAATGCTCTTTCTTCCCTAGTGCCATTAGAGCATGGAATGGGTTGCCTGAGCTAGCCAGGAAACCAGTGACTTGGCAGAATTTAAGTCATTGGTATGCATGACTGAATGCATAACGCGTAAGACGTAATCATCTTCTTTTTTGAAGTAACGTCTGTATTATATAAGATAAGACTAGAACCAAATGGTACAAATATTCGTTCGTTTCTTACTGGGTTAGACTATCAACGTCACTCGCTGCTCAGGAAACATGAAAAGGATCAAGATGCAATCGCTCAATGAAATCTGTGTGTTGTGTTTGTTCTATTTATGTCAATGAAAAGAGTCCTTGTATTCACAACAAATTTCTATAAGGATCAAGGATCTCTATAGCTGGTAGAGATATTGAGCATCATGACCTCATTTTGAAAGAAGTCATGCATAAAGCAACGGAGTACAATCTAAAGCTAAACCATGACAGTGCAAGATAAGGCAAAACAGAGGTTCCATGTCAATTGTTCGCGTGCCAATTGCTTCATACTTTAAATCAATGAAAGATCAATAATTCAGAATAATAAACAAACTTTAGCTTTAACATAAACGGCCTCTTACACGCATACGCATCAAGAGCTCTCACAGATGCAGAAAGAAGGTATGCTCAAATTGTCAAATTTAGAAGGAAATATTGTGTATAGTACTAGTAGGCCTACAAGCAAATTTCACTGCTACATATTTGGTAAAGAAGTTAAAAGAAGTTTATAATTATCACAAACCTCTGGAGCACATATTCAAGAAACCTTTATTGTCAGCACCTATGAGAATACAGAACATGCTAATGAGACTACTGTGTTATCTTATCTTATATCATACAGACGTTACTTAAAAAAAAAACAAGATCTGAAAGTCTTCGAGAAAGATCAACGAAATGTTTATCTCCGATACACTTTCTCGTGCGCATCTACCAAATACTGATACGCAGACATGTGAATTTACTGATAATTCAGTGCATATGATCTCTGTAAGTGATTCTTAATACAGTGAAATTCAAGACTATACAAGCAAAAAACTTTCAATGCTTCGAAAAGTAAGTATGACTTGGCCAGACAAGAAACGAGACTCTAATAGAAGTCACGCCATATTGGGATTCAATAGACCAGCTATCAACTTCGGATTGAATTATATACAAAGGTCAAAGGTCTGAGAATGATCATGCTGCCAAGCTTTATTTCATACAGGCTAAATCTGATGCACAAGTGTCACTTATCCTATACTCTTAAGCGAGCAATTCTTGTATATATATATGTAAATATATATGGCTCCTTCTGTCTCGGAAGACAATGGATGCGCCGAGATGAGTCACTGGCTTTTGTTACGTCTTGAGACGGGGCAGAATCTGGAGTGGCTGAACAAGCCAATTCTGGATCTGCATAGTTTGCCACAGTTCGTGCATTTATATTCCTCAGTTTTAGGGCTGGCTGACAGCAGGGAAGCTTTCTTTTTCATTCTCTTGGCCGATGCAGCTTCATTTCTTTTGCATTCAGCAAAGTTCGTGCCAGCACGCACAGTCTGTCTTCATGCTGTTCGGTCTTGGACTATTTCCTCCCACATGCTTTGGTCGATGCCCGTTGCCTTCATGTCTCGCTGGCAGACATCTCTGTAAGTTAATCTTGGGAGGCCCTTAGGTCTGGCTCCCTCTGCTAGCTCAGCGTATAGGATGTCTTTCGGAATTCTTCCATCTGGCATGCGCGTGACATGACCCAGCCAGCGTAGTCTTCTCTGTTGAAGGAGAGCATAGATGCTGTGCATGTTGGCTCGTGTCAAAACGTCCTGGTTGGTGACACGATCCCTCCAGGAGATGCACATTATGCGTCGCAGGCAACGTAGGTGGAAGCCATTTAATGTGTGTTCTTGACGCATGTAGGTTGCCCAACTCTCACTGCCATAGAGGAGTGTGCTTAGGACGCAGGCATTGTAGACAAGGATTTTTGTTGCCGTGGTCAATTTGGTGTTTTCCCACACACGCTTAGAGAGTTTTGCCATTGCTGCAGATGCCTTCCCTATTCTTTTTGTAAGCTCATTGTCTAAGTCAAGGTTGCTGGCTATCGTTGTTCCCAAGTATGTGAACTCTTGCACCACCGTAAGTGTGTGATTTCCGATGTAAATCACTGGTGTTTCTGAAACATCTTGTGCCAGGATTTCAGTCTTGGAGAGACTAATTGTAAGTCCAAACTCCTGACAAGCAACTGCCAGTGCATTCACAAGCCTCTGCAATCCTTCTTGTGAATGAGATATGAGTGCAGCATCGTCGGCAAACAGCAGTTCTCTAATCAAGATACGCCGTCTCTTCGTTTTGGCTTTAAGGCGTGCTAGGTTAAAAAGCTTTCCGTCAGATCTACTGTGGATATATACTCCATCTTCCAGGGATTTGAAAGCGCTGGTGAGTACAACCGAAAAGAAGATGCCGAATAGTGTTGGAGCCAGAACACATCCTTGTTTTACTCCGCTCTTGATGGAGAATGGCCTAGAGGCGGAACTGTCAAATAGTACGGTGCCCTGCATATTTTCATGGAAAGCTGACACTAGTTTCCGTAGCTTGTTTGGACAGCCGATTCTCTCTAATACAGCAAACAAGCCGGTTCTACTGACAAGATCAAACGCCATGGTCAAGTCAATAAAGGCTATAAAGAGGGGCTGCCTTTGTTCTCTGCTTTTCTCCTGTAGCTGCCGCAGGGAGAAGATCATATCTGTTGTGGATCTACCAGCTCTGAAGCCACACTGCGATTCTGGGTAAACTCGTTCTGCCAAGATCTGCAGCCGCTTCAGTATTACTCTGGCATAAGCCTTCCCAACTATGCTAAGGAGTGAGATGCCTCTATAACTGTTACAGTCGGTGCGGTCGCCCTTATTTTTGTAAATCGTTACAATGTTGGCATCCTTCAATTCTTGGTGGACCATTCCTTGCTCCCAGCACAAACTTAGCAGATCATGGAGTGGCTTGATTAGGGCATGCTTCCCAGCCTGAATGACTTCAGCAGGAATACCATCTCCTCCGGGTGCTTTCCCGTGTGCAAGCATGTCAATGGCTGTGCTCAGTTCTTTTACAGAGGGTGTTTCGTCTAATTCGCACAAAACTGGAAGTGGTGGGAAGTTAGATAAAGCAGTTGGCGAGATGACATTTTCAATCTGATAAAGTTCTGCATAGTGCTCCACCCAACGCTCCATTTGCAGTGCACGATCACTAATGATTGAGCCATCTTTTGACTTAAGTGGGGCACACTTGCTGGTGTGAGGTCCAAAGGCTTTTTTCATGCCCTCGTAGAGTCCTCTGATGTTACCACAGTCGGCACAGGATTGGATGTTTTCACATAGGTCCTGCCAATATTTATTTGCGCACTGTCTTGCTATTCGTTGGGCATCGTTTCGAGTAGATCTGAGTGATTGTAAGTTGCCAGGGGTGGGCTCCTTCTTGTATTTTAGCATGGCTGCTCTCTTGTTTCTGGTGGCAGTTTCCATTTCTTGCAGACTTGCTTCAAACCAGTCTTCATTTTTCTTTGTTTTGTTGCCAAAGACCAGTGATGATGTTTGGTACATAGCATCACGTATGAGCGTCCAGGTTTTTTCTACCTCAGTCACTGAAAAGTTTTTGAAAGCTTCCTCTAATTTCTTTGTTAATTCGAAGCTAAGATCAGCATTCTTTGTGTTTGCAGTATTCAGGCGTGCTTTACTTTTTCCCTGTGATGAGTGAATCTTAGTAGGCCGTAGTCTTGTCCGGCATGACACTAAAGTGTGATCAGTATCACAGTCCGCACTTTGAAAGCTACGTGTCAGCAGTATGTTTCCAATGTCTCTTTTCCGTGTCAGTATCATATCCAGCTGGTGCCAGTGTCCAGACCTAGGATGCCTCCATCATGGCTCCATGAGACACAGTACTGTGGTTTTGTCCTGAAATATGTGTTCGTAATGCAGAGCTTATGGTATGCGCAGAATTCAAGAAGTCTTTGCCCGTTCTCGTTCATCCTGCCTATTCCAAAAAGCCCAAGGCAGTCTGGCCAGGTAGTGTGGTCTGCGCCTACTCTTGCATTGAAGTCACCTAGAATGAACATGTTATCTTTTTGAGGAGTAGTCTCAATGGCTTCCTTTAGGTCTTCGTAGAACTTGTCTTTGTCCTCTTGGGGTGAACATAGTGTAGGGGCATAGGCACTAATTAGAGTGGCTTTTCCAGATGTAGTCATCATACTTATGCTTAGTAGCCTTTCCGAGCCACCAACTGGAGGTACAATTGTTGGAAGTAGATTGTTCTTGACAGCAAAGCTGTATATATATATATTATTTCGAAAACGGCTCTAACGATTTTCTTTAAAATTTCAAGGTATGTGCGTATTAGTGAGAAAAAAATTATCAACTCATTGGCCACATCGGGAAAACTCGAGTTCGACCGTTATTTCGATATGAAAATGGCTCAATTTAGTTTTGGTTAGAATAATTTATGAATGAAATGGAAAATTTATGAATGAAAGTTTTCCATGACGTAAACGGGAAAAACGCTGCTTACGTCACTAGGCTTACTAGAGATATGAATGAAGGGATGTGTAAAACTAAAAGCAGACCAAGGGCTGTAGCACCACTGGGATGGATGGATGGCAAAAGCCGGTATGAACTTTTTATTGTCCGACAGTCAGGCTGGGCAGGGCATTTATTTAACCGAGCAAGGCTCGGCCACCTGATATTATATAT
>JADKLZ010000687.1:17621864-17643822 GCA_021533235.1 Biomphalaria straminea
ATCCTCTGCTAGTCTATAGTCAATCCATACTCAGAAGAAGCCAATTGTAAAACCATTTTACATTTTACATAAAAAACTAAGGCTACCGTTATTTTAGCTGGCAATAATGTTAACATGTTTTCTCCTTTTAGGTTTTTTCTCACAGATTCCAGCAATGGGTGCCATCAGAGCTAAAGTACAGGTACAATCAATTTGATTAACTGTTTTGTTTTTGTTCTAGTTAGTGGTGTATAGAATTAGATCATATTTAAATAACTCAAGCAACAGCACACTTTCTTTGGTCACAACATGAATTCATTTTTTTTTCTTAGTAACTTTTGTGGTTCAATGCAATGTTGTTACTGATTTTCTTTTATCACTAACAATTGTTGATAGGTTTAGATCTTTTCTTTTGTATTCTATGGTTGGCTGCAGACTTGATGCCAAAATGTACTCACTGAGCCTTATCATGTTTTAGACCAGTGATGCCCAAATATGGCCCGTGGACCACATCCGAGGTGGCTCCATTCGGCCCAGACAAACGTTGGCAGGAAGTATAGAAAATCCCCTCTCGACAAAAGAAAAGTTGGGAATAAATATTTTTCTCTATGTTAGGATACATGGATTGGTACGGATAATAATCCGACATATTTTTTTTTTTAAAAGAAAGAGTGGCTCTTTTAAAAGAATATAGCATTAAACGGCTTTATGAAACCAAACATATAAATAAATAAGGTGACATCCTTGGTTTGAGATGCTATTGTTAGTTTACACCTAGAGTGTAGAGGACTGATGAGAATATTTACCAAAAAGAGATTTGAAAATCAGTCGGCTGTAAGGCTAGCTACATAGTTGTTCAGATTGTAAGTAGAGAGATGAAGCCATTTTCCTACTGTGAATACATGAAAAGTTGCTTGCTAGCAATGATGGAAGAAATATGTCCTGAAAAGAAGAATTCTGTTGAAGTTGTCAATTTTTCTCATGACAATTACAAAGCAAAAAAATGAAATATATGGATAAATATCTCCATTCAAAAGTAACTGACAAAGCAAATTTCAAGAGAAAGTTTTGAAATCAGAGAAGTTAATAGATGTGAGGAGAATGCAAGGGACCACCACAACCAAATTCCTGTCAAAGACGTTTCAACCATCACAAAGGATCTTTCTCTTGCTTGGTAAAGACTAGTGACTAATGATGGTGCCACAAGTATTGCTGACAGCAAGAGTGTTTACAAAAGTTGTTGAGTCACATGTAGCCAAGCCTCTATGGTTTTATTAAATTATTCACCAACAAAATCTATGTGTCAAGGTGTTCAGTCTGGCCCATGTGATGATGTGATGATGATCATGTTTAGATTGAACATTGTATGTCATTTTGAAAATCCATCTATGGCTTATGTGTCAAGTGCCCAGAGCTGCAACAAGAACTGGTTGACTTAAAAAAGCTAGATATCTCTGCTTGATACATTTTAAGCCATTCACTCTGTGTTTCTGGCAGAAACTTTTCCTTATCTCTGAAAGCAAGCATTAACGCTGATCACAATAATTACTAACAATTCTTTGTGAGGACAAACCTTTTCAGTGGTGAATCGGGTGATACCCTTATCTTCTCAAGGAGAAACATATAAAATTTTAGATTTTGGGAGCCATTTTGGCATCTCAAGTGACTAGATATTTAAAAGTACTTTAGGATAAACTTTTCATGAATTAATGTAAGTACTAGATTCACAGGTTTCTAATAAAAATGGTTTATTGTCTATTTTTTTTTTTACTGCTTTGTTGATATGGCCCGTGAAAAGAGTGTCGGGAATTGAAATGGCCCGTCGGCCGAATAAGGTTGAGCATCACTGTTTTAGACCAACAAGGTTCAAGCTCTTTGATTTAGGATTTAGTATATTAGCAAAGTAATTTTATTAGCAATACTTTTCTCCTAATACATTAGAAATGTAGAAAACAACTATGGCCTTGTCCAATTTGTTAGTAAAATATTTTTAAAAAAGAACAAGAAACACTGAGCTATATATCTTCCAAACCAAATCTTTTTATATAGTTAAGTTATTGAAACTTAAAATGGACTTCCTTTAACCATAAGGAAAAGTTGAAAGACTCCAAAGAATATTTAAGAGAATATTTAAGAAAATAATTAATTTTTTGCACATATTTGAAACTACTTTTGACAAAAAAAAACATTTTTTTGCTAACACAAATGGCCTAGGAGTATGTTGAGGTCCTGACCCGGCCATTGGCTCTGGGTAATGTTGAGCGTGTATTGTGGACCAGCAGTCACAGGAACACATTCTATGATGCTACTTCCAATGACACGGTACTTGCTTCTTGGGAAGGGTTGATTAAAGCACCTGATTTGATTCAAGCTGATTCTAATTTTATACAAAATAATTTTTAGGAGAAAAATGGAGAAAAAAAAAATTTGCAAAAAAATAAAAGCAAGACTATAATTATTATCCTTTTAAAAAGTCAACAAAAGTCTATTGATTCATGTAAGCCTTTTTTTCTGTGATTAGCAAATTATTAATAGTAATTTTTAAACATTGAATGCTTGCGAAAATAGTTCCCTTTCATTTTTATTGAGATTTTCATTCATTCTTCTTTTTTGAAGTAATGTCTGTAACATATAAGATAATATAATGTATGAAATTTTAGAAAAATAGATAATTAAATAATAATTCAATGAACAAGAAATAATGACAGCACATAACTAAATAAATAACTATAAATGAGAAACAAGATAAAAAAATGCTGAGGTCACTAAAGAAAACAAAATATTTATATTTCTCATAAAGTCATCATACCAATGAAAAGTTAAAGAAAAGCTTGAAACAAAGGACAAACTTAAAATCATGATGAAAAATGTTTCAGTGCAAAAACTTTGAATGTCGCTTGAATGAAATCAATGCTTCAGGTGCAGGCTTATTATGTTACATTCCCAGAGCTTTGCTTTTATTACACAATTTACATTTTAATATGAAATTTTTCCTTAACCTTTTAATTCAAATAAAAATATGCAACTGTAAAACCTTGGTTGAAAATTTCCAGAATTCTAATATATTAGTTCTATTTACTTTTCATTTTTTTTTCTAGTAATATGCTAAGTCTTAGATGCATTGTTTGATTTTAGAGTAGCTAGGTAAATAGTGGACCAATATGTACCTTTGATTAAATGTTTTGTTCAATAAGTTGAAACTAAATCTAATACTTAAGAATGAGTTTTATAAGAGCAGAAGACAAAGAGGAGAACTCATGAATTAAATTGATGGACTTGTATATCTTCTTTGGACTCCAGCTTAAAAAAACTCTTTTTCTTTAACCCATGGGTATAAATTAGTAAGATAGGCAATTTCTAGAATGGCATTTTTTTACAATTCATTTTACAACTCAATTCCACATGTATGCATTATTCATTCAAGAGTTCAATAAATTAATGTTCAGAAAAATTTTTTGCATCATCTTCTAAGTGTAGATGTAAAGGACTATTATTGGAATTTATAAAGTCTAGTAGATCTATACTGTTATGACATGATTAGAATATAGATTTATTTCGGGAATAATTAAGGGGTAAGTTTTACTTAGTGACGGAAGTGACGGATAGGCTAGATTAAAAATAAGAACTCTTTAGGTCGACTTTATCAAGGAAACGCTATTTTTATCTGAGATTATTTACAGACGGCTAGCACAGAAAGACAGACGGATTCCCTTATTGATTATTAAACGTATTGTAAAGTTGAATCGATTGTTGACTTACTATATTGCTTGTTCGGCCTTCGTTGGTGTTTTTTGAGTTGTGACAGTTACCTCCTGTACAACACCGCGAATAGGCACGCAACAATACGATATGTTCCTTTTTAAAAAAATCTAATTAGGTATTGTCTTTTTTTTATATAAATATTTTTTATGATTTTTCTTGTTCCACTTTTAAGACAGTTGATACTAAATCTTATTGAGAGATATTTATTAAGTCTTCCCTAAAAATTATTCATTTATTAAGTTTTCTTTTAAATTTATCTCTTATCCTAAATTTTTTTTGTTATTGGAAGTTAATTTGTGATGATGGCCCATGAAAAGATTCTAAAGTTTACAAAACTCATTTCTAGCTGAACAAAATAATGTACACTTTTCCCCCTAAGATTAATTCTTGTTGAAGGTGTAAAATTAAAACTACCAAGTTTTAATATTAAAATAAAACAATATCATATATTTTTAAAACCTTACATAAAAGTGATTGTCATGACATTACATAGGTCATGACAGTTCCTTGTGTCATTTGCAAAAGTTTTGGCCTAATCATCTAGTTAAAAATGTTTGCTCCACTACTAGTGCTTGAAGACTCATTCTACAGCTCAATACATGTATAGCCATGTTACCAATTCATGGGCCATCAACACATTGATGTGTGAGGACAACATTTCCCCCTTCGTTATCTCTCCACCTGCAATCATTATGTTTCCATTTAATTTGTCACCTTGTCTTCTGGCTCTGACAGGCATATACAAAAAACTTAACCAAGACTATGCAACTCTCTGGAGCACAACATATTTTATGGGAAGGGACAGTTGATCCCAGGGTATGATACCAGATAAAGTCTGGTAGCATAAACATCTAATATTCAGATATACTAAATATATATATATTTTTGGTTATTTGACTGTCTGCTAATTGATCTTGATTTGGATTGACTTGAGATAACATTAGCTAAACATCTTAAGAAACCAACAAAAACAAAACACTAATAATACTTGGCTCAACTTAAAGCTGGAACTATTTTGTTTAGAAAGGTTTTCTTGATACAAGGACAATACAATCAAGTTACATATTAACTCATAATATCTACTACATATATTTTTTTAGTAGTTGTTTTGTCTTGAAACCAATAATTTTTACCATTGACTAACTCATCAACCAATTTTTTCCCCCTTTTTTTAAACTACTAGAAGCATTCTTTACTACTAGTCTCATATTCTGAAACCTAAAATGGCATTTGGTGTGATTTTCTAGTGACTTTTTGTAACAAACTCTTAAACAATAACAATAAACTGAAGAGAGGGTTTTTATTGCAATTTATAAAACTGATAAATGAAGCCAATCTCTTTATTTTTAACATCTGATTTTTAAAGTACACAAAATAACTTATTCTTTCTCATTCATGAAATATTGAAAATATAATAAAACAATGGGAAAATATTTTTTTAGTATCATCCTTATTTAAGTTATCTAGAAAGTAAGTAAATATCCAATAGTCTGAAAAACAAAGAATACTGTATATAAACTTAACTAGTCCATACACAGCAGTTAAATGTATTAAATCTAGATAAATCTGAGAACAAACATTTGATGTATTCGCATAAACTCCAGAGTGTGTTGAAGTCATTGTATTCCTGGGCATATAATTTAAAAAAAAGTGATTCTCACACAATTAGTTGAAATATCTACATGTCTACTACTTGAGCCAATCTTAGTCAAATGTTAAAGTAATACATAAAAAAAAGATTAGCTAATGTTATAACAGGTCCTTTTCAATATATTCTTTTTTTATTTTCAAAGCATTTGATGCATCATTTCTAACTTAAACCAAACTGTCTTGCTCTGACTTGTCAACAATAAGTTATTCATTTGTTGTGAAGTTTTTCTCAGAATTTTATAGTGCAAAATTTATTAGAAAAATAAACAGAATGGACTTAATAAAATTCAGGTTTGGAGTGCTTACATGAATTCAACTGAAATTGTGTGCAGTTCTGTGCACACCTCCATTGTTGCATATATTTCATGTATTTACAAACAACCTAATGTAGAATTTACTCCAATGCTCATATAGCTTAATATTTGTTGTATATAGTCCATACAACCTTTAAAAACAATATTTTGCAGTTGAATTAGGGATGAAACTTAAAATGTAACATTATTTCTATAAGAGGAAGAGAAAAATAAAAAAAAATGCTCTAAGTGTACTTGGTGAAAATATAAAAATTTATTAAATATTTGTGCTTATTAAATTTTTTTTTAAGGGTGACATACTTTTTTAAAATACAAAAAAGATCTGACTTGAATGAAATTTTGTTTAATGGCTCTGTGTCTAGATTTCATTACTATGACCCTTCCTAAAATAAAGACTTGACAGATGTGGGAGATACTTTCTCACTGCTTCCTGCTGTTCATTTTTCATTCTGTACTTTTTCATAAGGAATATATCCCAGTCCTCAGCCGGCCGCAGGTCATCCAGAACAAGAAGACTTTTGAGTGGGGCAACATTTATGAAGACTATATGGTATTTGTATTTAGTCTTTAGTTCCTTGTGCTCTCTGTGTCAGCTCAAGTCTCAAGAGATTCTTGTGTAGATGTCTGTTACAACAAGCAGTCATATTAGAGATGTGTTGTTTTTTTTTCTGTTACTGTCTTTCTATTCACATAGGTACAGGTTGAAGATTCTTTATTAAATTCATCTGCAAATACAATTTGTATTTATTGCTCTTATAATGTTCTAAGCTGTGCCCAATTTTATTTGATTGATAGTTACTTACTTTGGGTATGGCTTTTCCTCTGTCATTTCAAGTTAAAAGGGGTAGAAAGCTGATGAATAGTATCACAGCTGATAACTAAGGCCATCACTGTATTGAAGTATACAAACAACACCATGGACAAGAACATGGACTTAAAACAGTTCTCTTGTTTCTTAGTAGAAGCCATATATTTCAAATAGTCGAATAAAGGATCCTCAACCTGTGTTTTATATGTTAAATGTGCAATGTTCAATGACATTATTTCTTCTAGAAGTGTTTTTATAGGTCAAAGTTCATATCTGTTTATAATGAAACTGATGTAACTTATGTATGAATGCCATCTAGTCAAAGCAATGTTTATATATGTATATTTTATTGTGCATGAATCCAGATTAGAATTAGAAAAATAGATACAATTTTTTTAAAGGCCTGTTTGAATATTAGTAATACACTTAAAAATAAAGTTAGTCTTAATATACAGGTTAAAGTTAATGAATGTAAATGATGAAATATATGTTAACTTCATTCTCCTCAAGTATTAAAGCTAAATTAATTCTGATTCTGTTCTCCCACTTATAAAGAATTAAGTCATCAAGTTATTACCTTTTTCTTTCCTACACTATTTGTTGGTTCAATTTAACTTGCTTTGAAAATTGATACATTGAACTTAAATGACATATTTAATATTGTTTTGTCATCAGACTAACAGCTACTAAAAATTACATTTTAAGCTAAGATGTTGTAGACTTGGCTTGATTGTTGTTTTCTAAACAATGTATGACTTACAGGCCTAAAAGCTAAAAGAAAAATAAATCCTGTCACAAAGTGTGTGTGTTTCTTTCAGCTTATTCAGCAAAACAATTGACAGTTGTCTTTCAAGAACATAAGTAGATTCCAAGACTCTCTTCCAATTCTGTTTTGTTTTGATTGCATTAAGTAAAGTACTGTTGATATCTTTCTCATTATCTGTTCTTGATAAATTAGTTTGTTCTAATTATAGCATCATGTGCATTTTAAGAGTAATTGTGTTTTTTTTTCCCAATTTATTTAATTTACAGTTATGTATTATATATTCCAAAACTTGTGATCTTTTGATAAATTATTATTGTTTTGATTTTTAAATTTAAATTTCAAATCTGACATATAAAGTTGAGGGGCATAAGTCCTGAAAATTCAGATAAATAGATGGGTTGGTGGTTCTAAGAAAAAGGTTTAATTATACTCACACAAACAATGTATAGTAACTGTTAGGAGTTTTGAAAATAAATGATCTATAGTTAGAGAAACAGCCATGTTCACACAAAATGGTTGTTATGATTTGTAAACTTCAGTTTCTTAAACTAAAACTATCTTTGACTCATGTCAAATACATTCTTTTCAATTAAATATTCAAAAATCAATGCACAATGTTCTGTAAATACTCTAAACATTTTCCTAGTTGCTTTTATTTTCTTGTTAAAGTTTTCTTAGTAAACATTTTAAAAATTATATTTGAAAATATGGACAAATTTTGTTAAATCACACAAAATCTGAAATGATCTATAAATGGCTTTGGTAAAAGTATATGCCTTTTCCTCTAATGTTTTGCTGCTAATTTTTTTTATCCACTTACTTTTTTTGCATGATCTTAGTATTCACTACAAACCAACATATATTCATTTCTTTATTATATTAAGAAACATTTTCTATATTTCTACTCAGTGTTACTGCATAGACAAATAGCTAGTATTAAAAATATGATTCCATAATTGTAAAAAAAGCTTCTTATTAAATAAAATGTGTTAAAATAGTGATGAATTGAAACCTTTAAAAATTATGTTTTAAGGGGTTACTGGAGTCTAAAAATTTTTTTTTTTATTTTTGCTTTAACCTAATAACTTTTGTTATATTATATCATATGACAACTCAATGAAAAAAAATATATGTTTAATTTTGTTATATGCTTCCTGGTTACCATAGAAATGGTGGCCATCTTGAAAATAAACAAAAATAAGTTCATATAGAAAAATTCTAAAATTTTTCAAAATTGATAAACTTCAAAGCTAAAAATGCTCAAGTCTTTAAGTTTAATGCTGTCTGAAAGGAACTAGCTTGATATTATACAATTTTTCTAAATATTCTGCATTTTATAATTTTTGAAAAAGGATGATTTTTTACATGTAAAATTTATCCACTTTTTTTTTCTCAAAGGCTCATATTTTTAAAAATCTTTCAGATAAAGTCATAAAAACTAGCTGATTCTTTGTAGAAATTATCTCTGAGTATGCATACCAAATTTGATACATTTATCTCTATTAGTTCCAGAGATTTTAGAAATATTCTACAGGGGGGGTCACCAAAAAATGCATTCCGAGAAAAACCCTAAAAAAAGATTTGAATTTACTATAATTTTAGAACCATTGCATACTTAAAAATACTCTTTTACTAAATAAAAATGATTTTTTTAAGCAAAATGTTTGGTGCCAGCTTATAGAATACATGTCCAACTATTAAATTACAACAAAATTGGAAAATCGACTTTTTTACCCAAAAACGACTTTTACACTATCCAGTAACCCCTTAACCCTGTTTCTAGATATTTTGAGTTGAGAAAGAATTAATGCATTAATACTTTGAAATTTCCTTCAAATACATTAATGAGTTTCGAATAAAAAAATAGTTAACAAAGTATTTTAGTTTGCCTGATATTGATAATTGTAAAGGAATTCTTTATGGTCCTCTATTGCTATTTAAGGGGCTAGGCTTGATGACTACAGTGACATTGCCAGTATATAACAGAAGTCTGGGATCTGTAAGTTATGTAATTTTTAGCATTTAAAAAAAAGTTTTTTTCAACATATTGGAATGTACTCATTACTTTGAACAGTTTAGAAGTAAATAAAATATTTTATGTAAAAATTTTTTATATATGCAACTTAATTTTTATGTATTCTCTGAATATGTGGTTTTAACCACTGACTTTAACATTCTGATCTGTTCTTGCAGTCCAATCAAACCATTCTTGGTGTTATGGGAATTGATGTTACCACCTCTAAACTGGAAGCTATGACACCTTTTGATAAAGTAATTCACAACTCACTTAGTTTCATTTATTCGAATCTCCAGTGTGTTTTGACATTTTATAGTTGATGTTAAATGATTAAAAACCTGCAGCTAGAAAACTATAAGAGATAAATGTTTATAATTTCTATTTTAGATTGGTCCCAATGGCTACTCATTTGCCATCAATCCTAATGGCTATGTTGTTTTTCATCCAAACCTTCTTCCAACGGTATGTTTCCAAGCAGCATTACCTCCTAGAGAATGTCTGTAACATAGTCTTTTTAAAAAGTTTGTTTCTTTAACTGACTATTACATTTTTGTTCATAGTTTTTATAATACTCAATAACCATTAGTGTGTATGTGTTGTTCTGCAGGGCAAGTCAGTGAAAGAACCACCCAACATAGACATGCTGGAGTTAGAGATTGATGAAGATAATCCTGAGCTAGCAGATGTGAGTTCTTACAATTTATAAATAGGTGATAACCTTATAATAAATCAACATTTGTTTAAATGCCTAACACCTTACAAATAGCAACAAATGAGCATATAATTTGACCAGCACAAAACAGTCCAACGTTTCTCAACTTTCTCATTAATTTGAAATCTTCATATGCCTAAAACAATTATAAAATCTAATACAGTAGACCAGGCATTACATTGTCAACCTAAGATCTTTCTAGAATGTCCTAAAATATTAAATGGAAAATTGTCTTCACTAGAGTTAGTCCCTGACACACTTGGTTAAACTCCCATCTAATTCACTTTTGACTAAAGGAAAAATATAAACCTAATTTCATAGACAGGTCAATTAAATGCCATTTGTCTCTTTAGTATTTTTCCCTTCCACAGGTGACACTTTAACATGGCTTTAGGACAATAGATCATGTGAAACTCAACTAATATATTCATTGATGATTTTCAAAAGAATTGGATGATAGTGAGCGAATACTTGCAATTTTAATAGACTTTTCTAAGGCATTTGACAAAGTTCATCACCATAGCTTGCTTATAAAAACTAAAATGCTTTGGCTTTAATGGTTCATTACATCAATGAATTCATGATTTCCTAATAAGAAAACAAACTGCAATAATAAATGGCTTCAAATCGACACCAATAGTAGTAAACTCAGATGTACCTCAAGGAACAGTCGTAGGCCCACTACTGATTTACATAAATGATCTACCTAATTACATTAATTCAGGAACAAAAGGCAGATTATTTGCAGATGGTTCCATAATATATAGAAACAATAAAAACAACACAAGATACTGAAATTTTACAAAAAGGATTAGAAGAGTTACAGAAACGGGAATCAAATTGGAGAATGTCTTTACAATCAACTTTGATTTGAATAACACCATTAGTAAATCACTAAACTTAGAGACACTTCAGGACAGAAGAATTAAAAGTATAGTAGGTATAATACAAAAAAACACTGAACCATAATTTACAAATAGAAAAATAAAACCTAATAAACTTAGAAAGACACAAAAATAGAGGGATTTCTTATACCATATTCAAACCAATTCGTACAAGTACTCCTTCTTTCCTAGTGCTATTAGAGAATGGAATGGATTGCTAAATCAGCTAGGAAAACCAACGAGTTAGCAGAGTTGAAGTCATTGATTAACATGCATGGCTAGATTGAAATGTGTAGGATGTAATTATCTTCTTTTTTTATTGATTTGAAGTAGCATCTGTAGTCAAGATAAGAAGATAAGTTAAAGATTTATCAATATTATTAATTACAGTTTTTACTTTTATGTTATTTTAGCTGAGGTCCAAAATGATAGATAGTAAAACTGGCAACCAGACAACAAAGACACTCTTTCTTTCTCCTGATCAGGTAAACCATTGTCTCATTCCACCATTTGAAATGGCTAGATAAAAGATTCTACATTGTCTTGTTAAAATTTGTGCTAAACTGTTACAATAAACATTATGTTTGTATATTAAATGTGTAGTATCTTGAGCATTTTCTGGATTCCATTGGGTGTTCAACTGGCCCTAAGTTGGCTGCTGGGTTTCTTAGTATCTGTCTGTCATGGAATTGTATATGAACACTAAAATAAATGTAACTACTATCATCACCAAGGTTGAGTAAAGAGATCTATTTCATCAAAAGTTTCCATTCGGTCAACAAAACTGGTCCAAAGATCAATCCAAAAAGCTGTAGATTCATTGAGACTAGGTCTAAATCTTTACCTCTTTATCTCTCTCAGAATAAGATAAGATAAGATCATTTTTATTGATCCAATCTAATGGACATTCAGTTTGATTACAATTGACAACCTCAGCATAACTACTGTACAAAAACAATAGTGATGAAAAATTAGAACAACATTCACATACGAACACACATACACATTCACAACCAGCGCTTTATGAATTTGACTTCTATGTACTTCTCCATGACGACAGCTGTCCTCGTAACACTCTGACCGAAAGTGGGACAAAGGAGTTTTTAAATCCTTCAGTTTTAGTCCTAACATTTTATGTAACAGTTGTTTAATGGGTGCATGTTGCCTTTAAGAATCGTGAATAGGACTAGATCTATTGCTAAATTCTCTTGATCATTGTCTATATCGATTTCATCTTCATTATTAGATGTATCTAGTATATTATTTGTGACAATGTGTCTAAAAATAGAAAGGTCATTGCAAAAAAGGTCAAACACATATCCATTAATCTTTATCTTCCATAAGCTCTTTGCAGAGATATCCATTAATCTTTACATTCTATAAGCTCTTTGTTGAGATATCCATTAACCTGTATTTTCTATAAGCTCTTTGTAGAGATATCCATTAGTCTTTATCTTCTAACAGCTCTGTTTAAGCTATTTTGAAAATAAGAATTATTACTTTAAAGATTAGTTTTTTTTTTTTTTTTTTTTTTGGTAGGGGAGGTGAGTTTTTGTTCTGGTACTTAAGTGTTTGTTTGTCCTCATTGCTTTTCTGATTTTAGCATGATTTTTAATAAACATATACAGAGTTAACAAAACCCAACCACATTCATATTGCTAATGGCTTATATTGAATGTGTCCTTTAGTACAATTTTAATTTAGTTTTGTATTCTTCACTATGTTGATTTTTCAGCGCTATGTGACATTTGATACTGCCACTTATTGGTACACAGATATTAGCAACACATCTTTCAGGTAGACCTACTTGTCTTTTAGTTTGAGTACAAAATAAAAATAAATATATAGATAGATATCAATAACTAATCACTTTTTTTTAAGTTGCAAAAAAAAAAAAAAAGTAGGCAATAGAAATGCACTTTTGTCTACTTGTAACTATATATTTATATATGTATATTGTTTTGTTACATTAGGTTGGCTATTACAATTCCCAAATATCAGACAAAATGGCAAAATTTTTCAGCAGATTTCAAAACAATTAGTAAGTTAAATGGTTGGTTCATGTTTTCTGTTAATAAAATTCAGTTCACCAGTTTTTGTATAGCAATAAGTCTAATATATTATAGATGTTAAAAACACCAACTTATTTTTGTTATATTATGAAATACATTAATTTTTTTAAAAAGTTTTATACTTTATAATTGACTCTCCTAATGTTCACAGATTTATCTAATATAAATACAGATCACTTTGCCGTTTTAGTTGCCCCCTGGTAAGATTCTTATTTTATTTTCTGCTATTGTATGTTGGTTGTTAGCAAATATATTTCAGTTTGTTGGCTTGGCTAGTCTGCTTGCATTGGTTGCTCTCATTCTGATTAGATTATGCAATTATTGTGCAGAGGTCAGAGAAAAAGTATTAATTTTTTGGTCTGTTTACTGAATAAAGTCAAATGATTTTTTAGCTTAGCAATGAACTGTTGCTAAGATAATTATTAGTGAATCCAAATAAGCTCTTCCTCTTGATTGATTGAACAACAGATGCACAGAAAACATTAGAGAGGAAACTTGAACAAAGTCAATTATCTAGCTGTTATTAAGCTAGAAGATCAATAATTACACTATATGATCAAGTATGGTTGATTATTTTTAGTATGTAATTATAACAAAATCCAATTTGCAAACATTTATTTGACTTTTGAGAACTGAGTTTTCTTAATGACTTGGTTTAAAAACAAATCCTATTGCTTCCTTGCATAATAGAAAGCACTAAATGATGGCACTTCTCTTGTCCATTCTTCTTTCAGGCATTAGTTCTGTAGTCTTGGTGTCACATTGTTTCTTTTATCTATTTTTTGTTACATTTATGCAGCTGGTAACTAAAGTATTTGCTTAACATTGATATTCATGGCTTCTCCTAGGTGTTTCAGTGGCAGTCTAATAAGAAATTCTCTAGATTAAACTTTTCCTTTATGTATCTACTTATTTACCAAATTTCATAAGTGCTTCTTCATTACTTGAATTAAAGAGTGTCCTGCTTTGTTTTAGTAGTAATGTTGGATTTTTATAATATCGCCTTAATTTACAACTAAAAAAATATGAATTATAATGGCTGAGTGGTAAAGCGCTTGACTGAAGAGTCCCAGAGTTTAATTGACCCATCTCTAATGGGTATCTGACATTAGTTGGGGAAAGGTAAAAGTGGTTGGTCATTATGCTGGCCAATTGACACCCTCATTGAACTTGGGCCACAGAAACAGATGACCTATACATCATCATCCCCATAGATTGTAAGTCTGTTTCCTTTTAATATTATAATAAAATCACATCTAGATTTAGGCCAGTGACAGGCAAACATTTTTAGGAGCTGGCAAAGAACTTAAAGAAAACAAAAAAAAAAATATATTGAAACTGGAACTCAACAGAATTCATGTAGAACTCAAATAGTGGAATATTTAGAAATAATTATTTGAGATAACTATTAGATTTGAGTTCAATTAATTTAAGCTGCAAGTCTAGTTTCACTGCTTTATAATACACTCTAGCTTAGGATGGATAATAATGATGATAATAATATAGATTTAAAAAGATAGCATTATTAATCATTGATTCATCTTCTGTTTTAGGAATTATCATAAAAACCTGACCAAACAAAAGAACTTGTCTCTTGCTGATGTGAAGAACCTTCTGGCTAAGGATCCCAATCCAGAAAACTGTACGTCATTTCATATGAAATATTTCAACTTTATTTTGTATAAAAAAGTATTTCAATATTTATATTTTTATGAAAAAATGCAACATTCTTAGATTTGTTTTATTAATTTTGATAGGGTTATTTTGATCTGGTCACTTTATTTTTTTTTTTAGCTGCATATCATCATGTGAAAATGGTAATGTTGCTGCTGAAACACACTACTTAGTTTATGATCTCATTAGATCAGGGAATAAATTCACAGTTTATCTTTCATTTTAGGGAATCTCAACTTGCTGTATCATCTGGCCTGGGATGAAAGTATCCTTGGACACTCGAGCATTCAAGATTTTCTTCTTAAATTTTACAATAAGTAAGCATTTGGTTTTTTATTCTGTTCTGTTTTTTATTCGTTTATTTTAGTTTAAAATTTTAAACTTTAATCTTGTGGATATATTATTCTGTAGTTTGAGATTTTTTAAAAAATAATATAGGTAGCAAAATTAACTTATTCATACCTTTTTTAACTGTTAGATGAAATTCCATTATGTAAAATGAAGTTGTTGGAGAATTGTGATCTTATGAAAGTTGCAATAAACTCCATGTCTAGCTGAAGCTCAAATCCAGACATGGACTTATTAAGCTTATTTACTACAGTCACAAAAACAGGTAGATTACATTTCTAATAGGATGAGTCCACAGTGTGACTATACAAATGGAAGAAGTTTTTGGGCTTTGCAGTTCAAGAAATCAAACAAAAAAAAAAGTTGAAAGCTTGTGAAAAGCCTTATAATAAGTTTATGTCATTTATGTCAACCCAATGTTTTGTCTATATCACAGCACTAATACAACAGATCTGAAGGAAGAAAAGTAAGCCAGGGATTTCTTTACTAATTTGGCTTCTCTTTCTTCTGTCTCCTGGTGATGGTTGCCTTAAGCATGCTACATTGTCTGATTTGTAGTTATAAGAAGATTTCTGAGCAGTGGTTCAAATTAAATTTGAAAAGCATCCCCTTTAATGGGAAATAATAGTCTGAGATGGGATGATAAATGTTTCAATGATAGACACAAATCAAGTAACATCTATACAAAATCTGGAGTTAACAAATTTTACCTTTAAACAGGAGTTTACATTAAACAGAAATTTTAAGATGAATATGATATGTAAAGTGAAAAATCTTCAAAACTATATACAGTGGAATCCAGATAATTCAAACTCACATAAATAGAATTTCCGCTTTTAAAGTATTTTTGAGTCAGGTGTTTTCCCAATTATTTCTAACGTTTTTGGTGTTTTTCCAATTATTTCTAACAAACATCTTGACATCACATGAACTTTCTGAGCTTTCCAGAAGTTGTTGATAATTTCTAGAAGTTGATGATGTCATTCTTGCCCAAACTTTCACTGTTGACAAGGTTACATCTCTTGGGCCAGCTCCATAGACTTTTGATAGAATTGTACTTGTGTATGGTATACTGCATTACACATACGCATCAAGTAGTCTAGCGTGGGTGGGTGCACCTAGTAGAGAAGAAAAACTGGCTGACACATTTCCTTTTCCCTTTATTTCACACATCTGACAATACACTCTGAGTTAGTACATTTTCTTTTATTTTTTATTGGACTAAATATATACCATGCGTTGTAATTATTCAGCTGGCTAAAGCAATCACTAATCCCTCTTCTCTGTTTACTGGTGTGTGTGTGCTTTCAGTTTCTCTATTGCTTTGAAGTTCAAAACATAATAGAATTATTAAGTCCAATTCTTTTGAAGAGAAAATTTAAATCTCAAACATACAATTCAAAATATTCTCATGTTTGAGGAATTTACAAAGGAAGTAACTTTGTCAGATATTCACATAATTTAGTTGCATATGCATATTATTTAGTTATTTTTCTTGCTGAAATAAAATGAATTAAGTGGATTCCACTGTTGTTGTAAATTATACTAACATACTAAAAAATAAAACTACTTGTGTAACCTATGCTTGACTGTGATTCCCACCATCTTTTAAGTGCCTTTTGCCCAATACTATCACAAGCCAAATCTTATTAGTAAAAAGACAATCATTGATTTATATTCCTACTTTAACAATGCATACATAGAGATTTTCACTGGACTTACTTGTTTTTATGTTATTTAATCATGTTTACCATAAGGTTATCTATTCTATAATGTTACATTAGTCGTAATCATTAATACCTCATTAAAACATTCTTTTTTTCAACTTAAAACTTACTGCAGTAAGACTTTCTTTATGGTGTCTGTATTTTTTTCTCCTTACCTGGCAATCAGAAATGTCCTCACCTTGCCATCCCATTGTTCCTCCTTTCCTGTGTCATTATTTGGTAACCTCCCCTATAGGTATGTCAACATTAAGAACAGGGTCTTTTGAAAAGAAATATATTAGTGTATTAAACAGTGCCACTAAGCAAACTGAGCTAAATTAATGCTTGATTCCAGTGATAGTTTCTTTTAGATTCTTTAACTCAGCCTAACTGTACAATTCAGCCTTGATCACTTGTGATTTTTAAGTCATATAACTTATTAAACCTAGTTACATTCTTGTGATTTGTTCATCTTAACTACTTAAACCAAACTTAGATCTGCAAATGAGATTAAAATCAATGCTTGCTTTTTTTTTTTGTTTAACTAATGATTCCTGTAAGTGCTTGGCTTCACTTTGATTAAGTCTGCTTTTGCTTTTGATGAAGCAAATGTTTTTTTTTTTGTGGATGTATTCTTCCAACTTTTGGATGATAAGTCATTTTGCTTTTATCCCTAGAGTTGTGGAGCTTCCAAGTTTCAAGTCTATCCTAACAATAAAACCAAAGTTGTATGCACTTGATGTGCTCATCATGTATCCAATGCATTCACTTATACACTATGTTCTATTTGATTTCCTTTGCTTCATATACTACTATTAATCTTAATGACTTTGAACAACAATCATTGAAATAAGTTTCAAGAAAATTAGTTTCAGTTGCTTATTTATAAAAAGTGGTGAATAATGTTTTCTTTTATTGTGTTCAAGTGTTGAAAGGGTCAATGAAATGTATATTTCTTTAGAATACAAACTAAAAAAATGTTTATCTCTTATTTTGAATTTTTTTTTAAAAACAGAAATGGAGTATTTATAATGACCAATGGAGGAATTACCTTAGTCAGTCCCAAGAGGTAAAGTTCTGAATTCATCTAGTGCAGCAGTTCTCAACTTCTGCTACTGGATTACTTGTCATTTTTTTTGTCTGTGTACAAAAACAAGAAATCCTCTAACTTAAGTTTACACTGTTGCAAGGGATATTCATTGTGTTGGGAAATGGTTTAGTTGTCCTCTAGTTTCATGTTGAGAACTGCTGACGGAATGTAGAGCTATAATAATAAACTCCAGAGCAAATGTATCCAGTGACTTCCAATACAGTTTCATGTGTTCAATTTCAGCAAAGCAAAGTACTTTGAAAGTGACCATGATCCTAGGAACTCATCTATCTATAAAAGAGCTCAACATTATGACAAATGTATTTTTATGGCTGATTATATTGAAGGTTAGACATTTTCTATCATTTCTATAAAGTTATTGGTATTCTAAAAAATCTCATTCGCCATTCAATAATGCCTATATTAACATTTAAGTCCTTTTGTTGCCTATATTAACATTTAAGTCCTTTTGCATCTCTCTTTGTCAAGGCTAATATTTAGGTTTTTCTATTTTTTCTTGTTTTATGTCACCCACAAATGTTTACTTTCTTAATGCCTTTAGCTAACTTGTTAAGATGTCAAAAAAGATTCTATATAAATCCCTTTTTATGAACCTTTGACCTGGGATAGGTCCCATGGCCAGGATGAAGTACTGACTCTTCACTGATCCCTCTGTCTGGAGGCCCCCATCCAAAAATTGATCATTTAATCACATCCATTTGTTCATGGAACTCTGCCATAGGATGGTCCCAAGCCAGGCTGAGAAAGGAGGAGGGTTGGGCATAGGGCTAGCTTCCCTACCCTGAAGAAAAACCACTAGCTACATAAACACCAAACAGCAAAGCAAATTAACAGAAGTCACGGACCTGGGAGAAGATCGACCTCCATCTGGAAGATTTATGACGCATGTCAGTGAAAGCCAGATTCATCTTGAAGCCGACAGGCTGAAGACCATCATCCCTATCAGGACCACCAGCACTATGGAACATCTGAAACCTGTGAGAGTGGGAAGACAGCACAAGTGGCAGCTGAGATGAAAAGGTACAACCACACCATCTTAGGAATCAGCAAGTCAAGATGGACTGGTTCCGGATAGAAAAGACTGACTTAGAGTGAGATAACAACACCTGGGGATCAAAGGAAATGAGCACCACCACCATGGATGGAATGATCTCATTCTTAGTCTTTCCACTTCCTTGGGCCGACTTTCCACAGAGGGGCCATGATGAGTAGACAGGAGCTGGAATCCTTTGCCTTTACCTAAATATGTGTCTACTGATTTATCTTTTTTTTAGGCCCCAGGAGTAATACATCTGCAGAGCCTGACATTACCATGGCATGTGCTGTAGACTATCAAGAAAAGGATACTGTAGTAGATAAACCTGCAGGTAAGCATGTTCAGGTGTACAATATGACTCTCTTAGGTTAGGGGAACATGAATACTAGGTGTGATCTATTAATATCATGTTGAAAGTATGGCAAAGTCATCTGTTCTTCCTGGCAAGCTAGAAAAATCTTCTATTTAACTCTTTCTCTCCGTAATTATTTAACATATTCTTATGTAATCAACGTTGGTATCGTCAGTTAGGAGAGAAAGAGTTAAGATCTCATTAATTTTTTTTTTCTCATTACTATAGCAACACTTTAAAAATATTTATTTGAATTGCATCAGTAATTAATATATTGTGTACAAGAGTTTTACTATTTGGAATTACCTGTTAAGATATATTTATTAATGCTCTATAAACATAAGTAATAGGGGCTCGGTTATGCTTAAGCGCTTGGCTTCCGAACCTGAGGTCCTAGGTTTGAATCCCGGTGAAGACTGGGATTTTTAATTTAGGGATTATTAGGGTGCCCCTGAGTTCACCCAACTCTAATGGGTACCTGACTTTAGTTGGGGAAAGTAAAGGCGGTTGTGCTGGCCACATAACACCCTGCTTGTTAACCGTTGGCCAAAGAAACAGATGACCTTAACATCATCTGCCCCATAGATCGCAAGGTCTGAAGAGGACACTTTACTTTACTTAACTTAAACATAAGTAATAATACTTATTTAATTAGTTAAACTCTTCCCGTGTAGAATTCATTGCAATATGTAATATGGAAACAAAAAGTTCTGATATTACAAGCCTTTTCAAATCTGATTGAATATTCATCTTTATATGTTATTCTTTTCTTCTAGTTGTTGGAGAATGGATCAGTCATAGTGTAATAATAGATTTGGTGAAGAATGCCACCAAGAATGAGCCCAATTTCCTGACTTGTAGTGATACTACTGAACTTCATTGTTACCTGGTTGATGAAGGAGGTTTCCTGGTTGCAAGTAATGCAGACAATGCAATTGAAAATGTTAGTCTTTTTTTCTTTCTTTTTCTGATGAACTTTTTATATCACTTCATACACATTTCACTAAACAATTACCTTTTTTTTTTCTTTTCAACAGATTGGAAGATTTTTTGGTGAAGTGGAGCCATCAATTTTCAGGCATTTGGATGGAGAACTTTTTAACAAGTAGGCCTCCTAGTTTTTCAATCAACTTTATGTTAGTATTTGTTAAGTTTTTCATCTTCAAGCTGAAACAGTCACAATCTCTACAACCATTAGGTTCCATGTAACACTAAGTTTCACATAACACTAGGTTTTACGTAACACTAGGTTTCACGTAACACTAGGTTTCATGTAACACTAGGTTTCACTTAATACTAGGTTTCACATGACACTAGGTTTCATGTAACACTGGGTTTCATGTAACATTAGGTTTCACGTAAAACTAGGTTTCATGTAACACTAGGTTCATGTAACACTAGGTTTTATGTAACACTAGGTTTCACGTAACACTAGGTTTCATGTAACACTAGGTTTCACTTAACATTAGGTCTCATGTAGGTTTTTTTGTACCTAGTCTTAGAGCATTAATATGTCTTCTTATACATGCATTCTAATTGTAATACTATTTAACAGCTATTTGTTTATATGAATGCTTTATATTTATTCATATTTAAAAGTATTATTACTAAAATTTAGGTAACATTGTAATAACATTGGGGCATGGTGGCTGAATGGTTAAGCACTTGGCTTCTGAACTGAGGGGTCTAGGGCTTGAATCTCAGTGAAGGCTAGGATTTTTAGAACGTCCGAGTCCACCCAGCTCTAATGGGTACCTGACATAAGTTGGGGGATAGTAAAGGTGGTTAGTCATTGTGCTGACCACATGACACCCTCATCACCCATCTGCCATAGAGACATGATCTGCCTTATAGATCACAAGATTTAAAAGGGATACTTAACTTTACTTTTATGCTTATCATTTTATCATCTTTGATGATCCTGCTTTTGTGTGACCTGTACCTTGGATTAGATGTTTCAGTTGGTGGCTAATAGAGTAGCTGATTGTGAGTCTGGGAAGATATTTTCAGCTAATTGTTTGTTCCTTTAGTTCAACTGAACATCTTGAGCTTTCAAATGTTTGTCACTTACTTATCTAGTTGATAGTTGATTTTTATAATGTATTTAGTTCTCTTTTTTAAGGTGTTTACTTTGATTGGTTGTCAGTTTTGTCCATGTATTTTGTGTTGTTGGACAGATGGTGTTTAAGTTGTAGTTCCTCTGTTTTATGGGATCCTATTTTGTTATTTCTTCTAGATGTTCTTAAAGTTTCTCAACTGTAATCAGCAACATTAACTTTTCCCCAAAACTCTTATATTGCTGTTGGGAGCAAACTAAAATTCAGTACAAAAAAAACAACAACAGCTTTCCTCAAGTTAGATTTGTAGTCTTTTATTATGGTGACCAAACATCATGCTCTCTAATTTAGTTGTAACTTTCATTTTATTTTAGTTAGCTTTTTTTAGACCATTATTTTGATGTAAAACCCTCTATCAGTTTCATGTTACTTGTATTGCACCCATGACAGCTATCTTGCACTATGTAATAATTTAGTTGAACTCTTCACACAAAAAATGTGCCTCTGTTCTATGTTTGTTAAGACTATTCATTGGATTGCATTGTGTTCTTTCTGTAGAGCCAAGCAGTATGATTTCCAAGCTCTGTGTGCTCCCGAGACAGACACTGTTAGTGCTGCTTTCAGAGGATTCACTATTGTAAGTAGAAGGACTGTCTTCCTTCTCATTGTCTGGACTGTCTTCCTTCACATCTTCACATTGTCTGGACTGT